>JAQHUG010000010.1:12087490-12114663 GCA_028555095.1 Dicrostonyx torquatus
GGAGGTAGATTCGTCTGCAAAGTGAGAAGTGAATGATTAAAATAGGAAATAGCATAGGAAATCTGAGTGGTGGCTGATGAGGAAGGAGGTAGATTTGTCTGCAAAGTGAGAAGTGAATGATTAAAATAGGAAAAGAATGCTGAGGTACTAAAGTGTTTAATCATAAAATTGGCCACGAATGCTCTCAAACCTTATTTGTCTTTTTTTTTTTTTAAACTCCTGTTTTAAAATACTTTTTAGGAGTTGGAGAGATAGCTCAACAGTTAAGAGAACCTGTGTTCCTTGCAGAGGAGCCAGGTTCTATTCCCAGCACCCACTTGGTGGCTCACAGCCATGCCTGGTTCTATTTCTAGCTGACCTGGTGCCTTTTGCTGTCACCAGGCATTCGTATTATGCACATATATACATACATGGAGGCAAAACTACTTATACACATAAAGTAAAACATTTAAAATTTATTTTAAAAAGCAAAAAAAAACCTTTTACCTATAATTGTTCTATTTTACTTGGTTTATTAAAGCAGAATTTCTCAAATTATGGGTATATTACATTACTTGAGAACTTGCTGACAAATTTTGAGGGGTGACCCTAGATTTACGTGAATGGAAACTTGGTGGGGTAAGTAGCAGTCTTTTTAAAGTTAGTCCTCCAAATGATTCAGTGTCTCAAGCTTGCAAATATGAGAATCATTAGATTAAGTTTTATCTACAGAAAAAATGTTAATCCAAAGTACAGCAAAGTTGTATTCTCAGTCATTCCTAAGTACTTAAGGTGGGCTTAATAATTCCATTATTTAATTTTCATGATATTTGAATATAATTCTACTTTATCTTCATTTGTACTGTGTATGTTCAGGTCAAATCAACAATTAAAGGACAGACATACTCTAAAAATGGTCTAGTTTGGGAGGCTGGGAGCCACATGATCCTGAGTTACACATCCAAGAGCTTTAGCTGGTTCTAACAGTGAAGATAAAAGAAAAGTCCCTCTATGCTTCCTGCAGGGGGAAGGGAAAAGTACCTATTCTAAAATATGTTCGCAGCTGTCTTCTTTAACAAGACCTGCCCTCAAAGGAAACTGTTTTACCACAACCTCATCAACTGGATGTTTTGGTTTGGTTTTTGGAGACAGGGTTTCTCTGTGTAACAGTCACGGTTGTTCTGGACCTCCCTTTGGAGGCCAGGCTGACCTCAACAGAGATCTACCTACCCCTGTCTCCCAAGTGCTGGCATTAAAGGTGTACGCCACCACTGCCTGGCAGTCAGCTGCATTTACACCAAAGCCTAAATGACCTGAAGGGAGGAAAATACCCTTGTCTAGTCTTTGATACAAGAAGAGGGAAACATTCAGCTCAGACTCTGAAAGACTAAGGCCTACTGAAGGAGTATACAATCCCTCCTCCCTTTACACTTTACCACCCTATTAGTTTGGCTCTTGTATAATTACAGAAGATCGTATTTGAAAGAACTCTCATCTTTACACCCTGTTTAAGGAATCTCAGAGGAAGCCTAAAATAAACAGGAGGCAAAAAGGACAACAACAACAAAATATTAGCCTATCACACCATGGAGTAACAAATGGTAAACACAGTCTAATTCCTGCCAAATAATGCAAAACATTACAGAGACCCTCTGTTCTGTTACATTGCTTGGTATTCAACAGGATACAAGACATGCTAAAAGGTAAAAAACAAAATAAGGAAAGTCTGAAGAAGCAAACTAAGCATAGAAATCATGTATTCAAGATCAGTTTGGGTAAAGATTAGAATAGTTGTTTAACTGTGAGTAATATTCTGGGCAACATGCAAGATAAGCATGGGAATAGAAAATCCAAAGAAAAGGTAGAAATGAGTAACCCTTAGAGTTAGGGATATAGCTAGCCCAAGGGATATTGCTAGTTCAGTGGCAGTACACTTAAGTGATAGCATGCCTCAGGCCATGGGTTCAGTACCATGAAAAACTACTAAATACTATTATTAATAATATTATTAATAGAGCAAACATAACTGAGGCAAGAATCATGGAGTATGAAGCTATCCCAAGATATTTCCAACACTGACATATAAAGAAAAAAATATATAAAAGAAATTGCAGGGGCTGGAGAGATGGCTCAGTGGTTAAGAGTACTACCTGCTCTTCCAAAGGTCCTGAGTTCAATTCCCAGCAACCACAAGGTGGCTCACAACCTCTGTAATGAGGTCTGGTGCCCTCTTCTGGCCTGCAGGCATATACATAGAATATTGTGTACATAATAAATATTTTTTTAAAAAAAAGAAATTTCAGTTATCGAGTAGGCTCAGGAGGCAGAGGTAAGGTGGATCTCTACGAGTCCAAGGCCAGTCTGGTCTGCAGAGAGTTCCAGGACAGCCAGGACTGCTACACAGAGAAAACCCGTTTTGAGGAAAAGAAAAAAAAATCAAATCGAAATATATGACATGATAATGTCTTGAAAATTTTCCAAAGTTAATGACTAGGTAACAAAATACAGATCCTGAAAGCCCAGAGAAAACCAAACAGAATGTCAGACTTTTCTTCAAAAACACTGCAGGGGAGAAAAAGTGAAGTAAAATATTTAGTGTCAAAATCAGAAACACTAGGCAGTGGTGGCACACACCTTTAATCCCAGCATTTGGGAGGCAGGTGAATTTCTGAGATTGAGTCCAGCCTGTTACACAGAGAAACCTTGTCTCAAAAACAAACAAAAAAAAGAACACTAGCACAGAATTCAGCTCTTACCAGAATTGTCCTTCAAAAAGGTGGGGAGGGTCAGTAAGATGGCTTAAGGTATAAGCATATCCACCAAGCAGACCTCAGGGCTCAAACCCTGGGATACACATGGTGGAAGGAGACTCCTAGAAGTTGTCCTCTGATCTACACATGTGTCGCGTTATGATACATGATGCCACATACATATGAAGTAAATAAGTATAATAAAAGGAACAAGAAATATTAAGAGAACTTGTCACTGGTATGCTTGATTTGCAAGGAGTGTGAAGTATACAATAGAATAATAATGATACAGGTCAGAAACTCAGGTTTGCATAAAGGAAGAGCAGAGAAAAATAAGGAATAAAAAAACTTACTTTCTTAAGTGGCTCATAAAAGTTTGCTCAACATCAATACATTTATGAATAGTTCTTGGATAAGCCCATATTTAGCTCATGAATAAAGTAAATAACAACAGTGTTTCCGTAGATGGGACAGAAGAGTTGGGAATGATGCCTTATGGGAGAATATAATGAAAGTGGACTTGGATTAGTTTAATTATGTTGCAAACTATAGGGCTATACTACTAAAAGAGATCAAATAGAAGGAAATGTAGTTGATACCCACTATAGTTTGGCTCAGAAATATCCTTTTAAAAAATCATGTTTTTTTTTGTTGTTGTTGTTGTTTTTGTCTGCAGCTAGTGGTACAGTTGAAAGGTAATGGAACATTTAAAAACTGTAGCCTACTTGGAAAATGTTAGGTCACTGGAGGCTTGCTATTGAAGTTGGTATTGGAACCTCAGGATTGTTTGGAGTCTCTCTCTCCAGAATAAACCTTTTCTCTTATTTAGCTGATTGTCCCAGGTATTTTGTTATGGTAATGGAAAGCTTGCTAGTACAATACACCAAAAGAATATAGAAAATGGAGTCAGGTTAGGTAGATAGCTCAGTTGAGAAAAATGCTTGCTTTACACACCCGAGGTCTGTGTTCAATCCCCAGAACTTATGGAAAGGAAAGGGGAGGTAGGGGTGACAAGGTGCAGTGGTGCAAGTTTATATCCATCACTGAAGAGGTACATAAATTCACAGCTCTGGATTTGCCTCATCTGTTTGGCAAGTTCCAGGCTTTTGAGAAACTCTGTCTTTAAAAAAACAAAAAACAAGGTTTGAGACTGAAAAAGTGACTTGGGGAATTAGCAGTACTGTTCTTCTGGAGGACCTGGGTTTGATTCTCAAGACCCATAGGCAGCTTCCACTGTAACTCCAGTTGCAGGGTATCCAATACCCTCTTTTGGCCTTTGTGCGCACTAGGCACACATGTGCTACACAGGCATACTTACAAGCAAACAAATACTCACAAGGGGGAAAAAAGCTTGGCACTTCCTGAAAACCACCACCACCTGAAGTTGTCCCTGGCTCCCATATGCTCTTTCACATACAGGCACGTGCACACACAAGAAAGTCTCAGGGCCTCATACAGTATGCAAATACAGTGAGAAAAGAGTGCTGGAGGTGTAGCTCAGTGGTTAAGTAGTTTATAAAGACCTGATTTTTCACCCCAACATAGCAAAAATAGATACGGTAGAAATAGACCCAAAAAAAAAAAAAGGAAATCAAAGACAACATGGTCAAGAATTAGAAATATGGCACTGACTAGTCCAAATTTGATGGTAACTTTGTTAATATTTTAAACAGAGCAATTAAAAGACAGATTGTTGGACTGGGGAGATTGCTCAGTGGTTAGAGCACTGGCTGCTCTGAAAGAAGACCCAGTTTTGGTTCCTAGCACCCACATGATGGTTCACAACCATCTGTAACTACAGTTCCAGGGGATCTGTAATCCTTTTCTGACCTCGTGGGCACCAGAAATGCATGCAGGCAAAACATCTACACATATAAAATAAAAATTTTAAAAGACAGATTGTTAGGGTCGGTTTTAAAATAAGATCTTGCCATATGTTGTCTGTAAGAATATCACTTACAGATCATACTATATTATTTAGTAAACAGCTGGTTGTAACATACTTCATACATGTGTTGTTGCTGAATCTGAAAACCTTCATTATACAAGTTGCAAGTAATTGTAGCACAAATTGTAATTGGTTTTAATAATGAAAACCTGTAGCAAATATTGGGGGATAAAAGCTGAAAGATCAGAGAAGCAGAGAAGTTAGCCACTAAAGAGTTCTTACCTCTACCAATGCTCAGACTAAAAGGGTGACCCTTGTCTCTCTGCATACTCAGACTGCAACCCAGACTGCATCTGAGCTCCTGTCTTTTTCAACTTTATATTCCTCTCCATCCTGCCATATCACTCCTGTCTCTACCTCCCTAGTGCTGGGATCACCTTTGTGTGAGCTCTTGTTTTTTCTTTTAGACAGATTCAGTCTCACATAGCCCAGGATGGCCTTGAACTCACAGAGATCCATCTGCCTTTGTCTCCTGAGTGCAAGGATTAAAGAAGTGTGCCACGGGGGCTGGATAGATGGCTCAGTGGTTAAGAGCATTGCCTGCTCTTCCAAACGTCCTGAGTTCAATTCCCGGCAACCACATGGTGGCTCACAACCATCTGTAATGAGGTCTGGTGCCCTCTTCTGGCCTATTGTATACATAATAAATATTGTATACATAATAAATAAATAAATATTAAAAAAAAAAAAGATGTGTGCCACTACTGCTTGGCTTTATGGCTTACTAGCGGCTTAGCTCTGTACTCTGATCTTGAGGCAAGCTTTATTTGTTAGATCACAAGCAAAATATCACTACAAGTTAATAAAATTATGAAAACAGTTCAAGGACAATTTGCCATTTTTTAAACCTAGTTTAATGTATGAACCACTTCATTTTTTTTCAAGTGATTGTTGAACACTTTGGTGACCTGTTTTGTTTTTCATACAATAACTGTATTGATAAAATTTATATACCATTAGATTTACTTTTGAGCAAACAATGAAATGATTTTTAATGTGGTTACAAAATTATTGAGTCATTATCTCTGTCTGATTTTAGAACTTTGATTAAAAATTTATGACATTTATTGTATTTGTGTGTGTATTCATTCATGAATGCGCATGTAACCATGCAGTGCCATACATGTGGGGTCAAGAAGACAACTTTCGGGAGTTCTTTTCTTCCATAATATGGGTTTCAGGGACAGAATTCACCTTGGTAGCAAGAGCTTTACTCACTGAACCATTTCACTGACCCATACGTTGATTTTTTTTTAAGTGTTGAAAAGTGTGTTGTGTTGTCTGAGTTATATAACAATTAGAAGTAAAAGGTTATCCATTTATAATTCTAGAGTATCAAAGATAGTAGATTCATATCAGGTAGCACTTTTATATAACATCTTGATGTGGCTTAATTATAGTACATAGATTTCTAGGCTCATGAAGTTCACGTGACTCTGTTCTTTTTCTTTTTTTTTTTTAAGATTTATTTATTATGTATACAGTATTCTGCCTGCATGTGTACCTGCACCCCAGAAGAGGGCACCAGTTCTCATTACAGATGGCTGTGAGCCACCATGTGGTTGCTAGGAATTGAACTCAGGACCTCTGGAAGAAGAGTCAATGCTCTTAACCGCTGAGCCATCTCTCCAGCCCCTGTTCTTTTTCTTTAAAGTCTATCCTCTTAGGTCAGTCTTCACTGCTTTAGATAGGCCACAAAACTTATTATTCTTACTATTCTAAGAAAAAAGCAAAATGTCAAAATACTGCCTTGAATTTCACTGTCACTCATCTACATTCCCATGTGGCTCTTTGGTGGGGCACATCATTTCTAAACAGTTCTGCCTTTATATGTTCATATTCATGGATATTATGTCAGCTGCCAGTTTTTATCTTCAGAGGGTTTTGACCCAGTAAGATAATTACATTTCTCTAAATTAATTTTCTCATGATGGGTAGGAAAATTTTAAGAATAAAAACTTTTATTTTAAACAGTTTTAAAAGTAAAAACTCAGAATTACAAAGAGGCAGCAAGCCTTATAATATATTCTAGAATTGATCTCTAGATTTTCCCACCCAAGTAACCTAACTTTTTGAAGCTGTTTTCTTTTTCATTGTATGCCTTATAGGGTTATAGTACAAATTAAGTGAGATATTTCATGTAAAGCACTTACTATAGAATCTGGCATAACATAAGTGCTTGGCAAATTGTCACATGCTATTTTTTTAATCCCCCAGTAAAATTTAAAGAATGCATATTAACATGCCATCTGTATATAAGGAATGTTGTTATTTCTGGGTTTTATTAGAATATTAATAATATAGCAGTTAAAGGGACTGTGATACGTGAAGGGAGCATTTCTAGGAATGCTAAAACAGTGTTCCTTGTATCTGTGGGAGATTGAGTGAGTCCAAGGCACTGGAAGGTGCTCAGTTCTTACATGGTACAGTATTTGCATTCAGCCTATGTGCTTAAGTCATCCTCAGTAGACTGTCTTAATTTCTAACACAGTGTGAATACTAGTTAACCTGCATTAAGATAGGAAATGGTGACAGATAAAAAAGTATGATTATTATAGAGACTTTAAAAAAAACTATGGTTTGTTGAATACATGCATGTGTATTCCACATGTGAAACTCACAGGTAAGTGCAGAGGCTGCATGGAAGGAGTCACTTGGCAGAAATGGGCTGAGGTCAGTGGAGTGCATTATGTTTGCTTGTCTTACATTTAGAGTCTGATAAGTAGATAACTGTTTTTGTTATTTATTTTTAGAAATTAGATTGTTTCTGAAAGTTTAACTGGAATACTAAAGACGTAAGGAGACTGACATAAGTATTATGTAAAATCATTGAATAATGTGCTGAAGAGAAGGTATAAGTCAACAGGCAGGTCTGTAAGAGGAGAGGGTTGTGCAGATGGATTGCTTGCTTGCTGTGGTCCCCACACATAAAACTACCAAGCCCTAACCTGCGGAAGACTCAGAGGAACTAAGTTAAAGGGATATTTGGGATTCATTCATTCTTTTTTCTTTGGAGATGAGGTTTTATTGTATATCCCTGGTTTATCAACTTGCTCTGTAGACCAGGCTGACCTTGAACTCACAGAGCTTGAATGCTGGGATTAAAGGTATGCGACAACTGTAGTGTGGGACTACAGTTGTAAACAGATTGTTTAGTCAAGAAGACTTCATCAAAGTAATAGTTAAATAAAGACCTAAATTATGGAGTGAACTATGTGGTTTTTGAGAACAAAGCATTAATATATATAGTGATAGAGCATCAATGTCTGACAAAGAAAGAATGCTTATTTTAAAATTACTATCAAGGTTTTACTGTGTTGTAATAAAAGGATCCTATTGTTAAATAATATGTGATAACTTGAGAATATATTCATCATGTAATGTTAAATGAGAAAAATATATAAAATTAATTCTGTCCTAATATCTTTTCAATTTTTTCAAGACAGTTTCTTTGTGTAGCTTTAGAACCTGTCGTGGAATTTGCTCTGTAGATCAGGCTGGCCTTGAACTCACAGAGAACCACCTGCCTCTGCCTCCCAAGTGCTGGGCTTAAAGACATGAGCCACCACTGCCCAGCCTGTCCTAATAATGTACATTTATATAACCAAATATTTGCATATAAATAGAAGAAAATACACCAAAGTTAGCAGATATTCATTATGGAAAGTGTTCTTGGTTTATATTTTATTTTTATTTCTCAGTTTTTACTATTTTTTATTTTATTTCTTAATGAAATATATAAAACACTATCTTATAAAATACTTAAAATTTTGGTACATATTCACTTTCAGGTCCTACATAAATGGAGTAATGGGTATTGAACTTACCCTCTCTAGAATCAATTGTAAAGCTGAATAAAAACTACATTACGTATTACTTATATTTATTGTTAAATAATAAAGCACAGAGAAGGGAAGTCTAACAGGTATGTTTTCCTTGACAATCCATACTGTAGTTCAGCTAACCAGACCGTTCTTATACAGAGGTCTACAAGATGGCATAAACCATTATTAGACCGCACAGCTGCTAAAGCATCAGACTCTGTATGTTCAGATACTGGAGAGAAGGGGACAACTTAGGTGTCCCTAACTGCCTGAGTACTAAATGTCACATATACAGGACCAGTTCCAGAAAACAGATGTTGGGACCTATAGTTTAGAGAGACAACATGGTACTGAGAAATAAATTTTCAACAAGCTAGATCTAATAGACCTAGCTGAACACTGTTGACATTAATTGAGACTGTAAATTCTATAGCATAGGGCTAGGTTTACTCTACACGTATAACTGTTCTGTAAGGATTCTAACAAAATGTGAAGCTAACATTCAAAGATGTCAAGTTGAGCTGCTAATAAATTAACTTCATGTCAGACGAAACACAGTTTGAAGGAAATTCACACTTTGAACAGCATAACACCCTCAGTGTCCAGCTCTATGAAGTCTTTACAGACAGAAACAGTGATGTTCAGTATTTCTTCTTCTCTCATATTTTTTTTCTCTCTTCTCCTGACCACAGTTTCCCCCTCCCTCCCCTGCCCCAGTCTTCCCTCAGAAAAGAGTAAAGCCTCCCAGGGACATCAACCAAACACAACATAATACGCTCCTGTAAGACCAGACACATGCTATCCAATCAAGACTGGACGAGGCAACCGAGGAGGAGGAAAAGGGTCCCATAAGTAGGCAAAGGAGTCAACAACTGCCCCCAGTCCCAGTATTAAAAATCCGACAAGAGGGGCTGGAGAGGTGGCTCAGCGGTTAACAGCACTGACTGCTCTTCTAAGGCACCTGGGTTCAATTCCCAGCATCCACATGGCAGCTCACAACTATCTGTAACTCCAATTTCAAGGGATCTGGTGCCTTCAGACTTACATGCAAGCAAAATACCAATGCACATAAAATAAAAATAAATCTTAAGAAAAAAAAGTACTTGTTTTTTTTTTTTTAAAAAATCACACAAGAATGCCAAGCTGCTCTGCCATAAATACCATATACGCAGAGAACCTACCTAGGTCAGACCCCTATAGCTTACTGATCTCTGCGAGCCCCCATGGGTCCCTGTCAGTTGATTCTGTGGACTCTGTTCTTTTGGTTAACCCACTTTTTAAATTAGAAATATTCAGAAGTTTTTACCATATTGAAATAAAGGGGGAAAGAAATGAATAGCAGTAATTAGAAGAAACAAAAGAAAATTTGCTGTGGGCTAATCTGTATAGAAAGTTCGATGCACAAAAAAAAGGACTTTTTTGTTCTCTCTACCACTGTTGCCCAGCATATATAGCTGCCTCTATTATCAACATCCTATATCAGTGATAGACTTATTAAATTTTTTGAAGCTACTTCGACCTACTATTCCCCATAGTGTATATTCACTTGGGCTTCACTCTTGATACTGTATATAGTACATGAGGACATGTACCCATGATCACATCATGAAGAACAATCTCACCGCCCTAAACATCCCCTGTGCCCTGCTTGTATATCACTAATTCTTCCCAAACTTTGGCAACCACTGATCTTTTTTACTGTTTTCATAAGGTTACCTTTCCAGATTATTGGTGGGTATGACCATATAATATGAGCTCTCTTCACATTGACTTACTTCACTTACTAATGTGCATTTAGTAATGTCCCTCCATGTATTTTTGTGGCTTGTATAGCTCATTTCTTTTTAGTGCTGAATAACACTCCATTGATGGATTATTTTCCCATTGTTTATTTATTCATTCACCAGCAGAATGACATTTTTATTGCTTATTTTTGGGCTATTATGAATCAGTCTGCTATAAACACGTGTGTAGGGTTTGTGTAAACACATGTTTTCACCTCTTTTGAATAAATGCCAAGGAGTACAATTACTGGAACATATGTTAAGAATATGCTTCATTTTGTAAGAAACTTTTCTTTGAAGAGGCTCTCCCAGCTTATGTTCTCACTAGCAGTAAAATCTTGTGTGTGGCTTCAGATTTGACGTTCCCACCTTCTGGATTTGAGACATTCTTTTTTTTTTTTTCGAGACAGGGTTTCTCTGTGGCTTTTGGAGCCTGTCCTGGCACCAGCTCTTGTAGACCAGGCTGGCCTCAAACTCACAGAGATCCGCCTGCCTCTGCCTCCCAAGTGCTGAGATTAAAGGTGTGTGCCACCACCGCCCGGCCCGATTTGGGACATTCTAATTCATAGTAATATTTTACTGTGTTTCAGTCTGCATTTTTCTAATGACATGTATGTGTGGGGCATCTATGCCCTGTTTATTTACCTTCTATATGTTTTCTTTGCTAACATTTGTATGAAGTTCTTTTCTTTCCTTTTTTTTAAAATTTTTAATTTTTTGTTTTGTTTGTTTGTTTGGTTTTTCGAGACAGGGTCTCTCTGTGTAGCTTTGGAGCCTGTCTTGGAACTCTCTTTGTAGACCAGGCTGGCCTCAACTCACAGAGATCTGCCTGTATACATACACACACACACACACACACATACACACTGCCCCCTGCCCCCCACAATCTGCCTGTACACACACACACAAACACACACACACACACCGCCCCCTACCCCCCACCAGTGCTGTGTTTAAAGGCATGTACCACCACTGCCTCGTGGTTCTTGTATTCTTAGTGTTGAGTTGTAAGCCTATAGCTTTTGAAAAAATAAAAAATTTAAGACCTGCTCTTATAATGCATTTCTAGCTATCCTGGAACTCAGAGACATATGCCCGCCTCTCTAATTACAGTTTTTATCTGATTGCATCTTCTACAGATTTTGTCACCTAGCTTTTCTTTTTCATTCTCTTGACAGAGAATGAAATTCTGTTCACAGAACAGAAGTTTTCATTTAAATAAAATCCAGCTCATCAGTCTTATTTTCATAGATTTTGCCTTTGGTTTTATATCTGAAAAGTCACACCACATTCAGTATAATAAGCTCACATGAGCACACAAGCTCAAAAAGAAGTTCTCCTTTCTGCTTGTGGCTGTCCAGTTGCTTCATAACCATTTATACACTTTTTCATTATATTGCTTCTTTTGTTAAAGATCAGTGAACGTACTAACGGTTTACTAATGAATGCACCTAAATCTTTTGCTTTCTGCTTTGAAAGGCTATTAATTAATTATTTTATTTCTTTAGTGGATCCAGGCCTGTTCAGACTGTTTCCTAATTGTGATAGTTTGTTGACCAAGGAATTTTATATAGGTTTGTAGCGCACCACGCCCGTCTGCGCTCTATGCACTATCATACAGTTTGTGAACCAGGCAGGGGGCTGGAGATTGAAACACACAAAGACTCACAGACAGAGACACAGGTCATCCTTGAAACAGGAATGCCCCCATTATTGTGTACCAGAGCCGCTTATACAGAGATTCTTAACTGATAGCCACACCACAGCCAAACCCAACAGAAACCACTCCCCTGCCATCAGGAACTCCCGAGGGTCTCGTGCTCAGAGCAGCATTACAAGTTGTTTACCAGAAATTCAGGATCTGGAGGGTTCACAGCTCCCAACATAGGTTATCAGATTTGATGGCATAGAGTTGTGCAGAGATTTTCTTTATTGACTTTTCAATGGTCATAGTGTCCACTTTTTCATTTCTGATATTAGTAATTTTCCTCACTGCTGTGGTAAGATCTCTTTTCTTTTTCTATGTGTAGGTAGGTATATGTGTTTGTATATGTACAGACTTCTCTGTGTGGATACTCCCATCAGTGTGTGCACATGTGTGGAAACCTGAGTCATTCTTGATCACTCTTCTGTCGTATTTATTGAGACAAGGTCAAAGTCAAATTCAGACTTTATCTATGTGACCAGTCTTGCTGTAGCTAGGCAGCTTACTCCGCTGGTGCCCAGGCTCCTGTTTACTTGGCTAGAATTACAGGCGAGCCAGCATTTGTGGCATGTTTTCCCCTGAGCCTTCTGATACCTGTCTTTTTGGAGCACCTTAACTTAAGGAATAAATCATTTAGGTTTATTGTTTTAAGAAGTCTCAGTTCATCATGACAAAGGAAGTGTGGTGGCAAGAATGACTCTGTCCCCCTTAGTAGAAGTAGAAGTATAAAAATCAAAATGGGATGGGGCTCCTCAAGGGCTTTCCTCCAGTAGCCTTTCTCTGCCAACCATGCCCCCTGCCCCACAAGGTTCCACAGCCTCCCAGAACAGCACCACTAGCTGGGAGAGGATCAAGTATTCAAACACATGAATGATCCTGTCCAAGGCAGTTTACATTCACACCATAGCATCTTATTTTCCTACTTTCATAAGGTGAAAGCTTAGGTTATTGATTTTGCATTTTCTTTTTTAATACATATACTTTGAAATAATTTCTTTTTAAGCACTGCTTTTATTGCTTCCCGCAGGTTTTGATGGATTATGTTTTTATTTAACTCAAAGTATTTTAAGAGTTCTCTGGGAGTTGTAGAGCCGTATCAGCAGTTAATAACATTTGTTGCTCTTACAGAGGACCTGGGTTCACTTCCCGTCACCCATATGACAGCTCAGCTATCTAGTAACTTCAGTCTTAGAGGATCCAATGCCTTCTTCTGACCTCTGTGGGCATCAGGCATGGTGAATATACATTTATGCAATCAAAACATAAATATACATTAAATAATTCTCAAAAATAAATTTAAAAGATTTTTTCAAGATCTCTTTTTTAAAAATTACATTTTATGTATGAGTGTTCTACATATGTACTTGCATGCCAGAAGAGGGCATCAGATTCTCTTATAGATGATTGTGAACCACTATGTGGTTGCTGGGAACTGAACTCAGGACCTCTGAAAGAGCAACCAGTGAGCCATATCTCCAGCCCCCAAGATCTGTTTGTTTTTTTTAAAATTCATATGTTGTTTACAAGCCTTTTGCTTTATCTCTACATATTTCGAATTTTCCAGCCCTCTTTTTATTCCTAGTTTATGCCATTGTAAAATGAGAGAATTTATTAAGGCATTCTCTCATAACCCAGAATGTAGTCTTGGTGAATGTTCTTTGTGTGCCTTAACAGTTGTTGGATTAAATACTCTGCAAATATCCATTATAGGTGATTGATAGTATTAGGGTCAAGTGTGTCCTGATTTTGTTCCAACTGGTTCTGCCAGTTTCTGATAGAGGGATGTTGACATCTCCAGCTGTAATAATGGTTTTTTTTTTCTCCTTGTTAGTTTTTTATTACAGAGTTTAACTGCATTGTTTGACTCATGTGCCTTATAGGGTAATATGTCTTTTTGGAAAATTCAGCCCTTTTATCATTATGTAATGCTACTCTCTATCTTAATAGCCTAGCCTGCTTCCAAATCTTCTTCTCTGTCCCACATTGTTACTGGAAAATGTGTTATGAATCATGCAGTCAATCATCCAGATGGCTGAACTTCTTGAGTCCCAAACCATGTTACTCACTGTTCTATCCTAGACATACATACCTGTGATTAAGTTTAATTTCCAAACTGCAAATAATTAACGATTAGGACTATTACTAAAATATAGAACTTACAAATTGCTTCTGAAAATTTTCATTTAACATTATCAGTCTGTAGTTGATTGCAGATAACTGAGAGCTCAGGAAAGAAAATTGGAAATAAGGGAAATTTTTTTTGACAGTGCTTGTATCTTGTGTTGTTGTTGTTGTTTTGTTTGTTTCTTTACTCTGATAAAAAAAATTTAAATCTAGTCCGTTTGGACCACCAACATTTACAGCATTTATTGATCATGTAGAATAATATTGAGCATATTTCTCACTCTTCATTGCCTTTATTCTTCTCTGCCATTTTCTTGCTTCCCTTTGAATCTTAATCAAGCATTGTCTGTGATTCTATTTTTATCTCCTTTGTTAGCTAGTTATGTATACTTACTTTCTAAACATTTTCTTTATATTTGCTCCCAAGTCTTCAGTGTGTATACATAACTAACCTGATCCTAATTTCAAAAAAACTGCTGTGGGGCAGATGCTGATGAGTGCCTTAAATAGCAAAGTCATATGAATTCTTTCTTGTAGTCCCTTGTTTTATTATTCAACTTATTTATATAGAAGCAGGGACAAGAAAAGTTTGTATAAATATATGCATAACTGAATATATGAGTATTTTGAATAAGCTAATGTGTTGAATCTGTTAAAAGTGAGGAATTTAACCATCACATTTCTCTGCTCTGATGATCTCCCTTCCTTTCTGTGGACCTGAATTCTAACCTTTGCAAGACTTCTAGTCATTTTCTTTAACATTCATATCTGTTTATTTGTTTGTTTATTCATTTATTTTTGGATTTTCAAGACAGGCTTTCTCAGTGTAGCCTTGGATGTCCTGGAATTCCTTTTGTAGATCAGGCTGGCCTTGAACCCAGAGATTCACCTACCTCTGCCTCCGGAGTACTGAGATTAAAGGCATGCACCATCACTGCCTTTTTTATTTTTATTTTTATTTTTTGTTTGTGTGTATGTCCATCATATGTACCCAGAGAAGCCCCACAAAGATGTCAGACCCCCTGAAGCAGGAGTTGCAGGCATTTGTGAGTTGCCTTGTGTAGGTGCTGGGAACAGAATTCAGGTCCTCTAAAAATATGTAGCAAGGCACTCTTAACTGCTGAGCCGTCTCTGCAGCCCTTACTTTAACATTTGTTGCAAAGCAGAACTACTGTCCCTTAACTCTCTCAGGCTTTGATGAGAAGAGAAGATATTCCACCTTCAGTTTTGAAGGTTTTTGTTTCAGTTTAATATTACAGATTGGAAGGTTCTTTCCTCTCAGTACTTTAGATATTTTTCCTGTACTCTGAACTTGTTTCTGTGATGTCTCACGTGTAGTTGAATATAATTCTCAACTTTGCTGCTGTGTAGATAATGTTTTGCTCCCTCTGCCCCTACTTCTGTCAGGATTTTTCCCCCTTCTATCTGACCACTCAAGTCAGAGAATACCGTGGTTATATTTGTGAGGAGAGTTGCTGGTGTCTGTTATTCATTTGGAGATTGTTTTCCCTCCTTTCTGTTCTCTGGACTTCTTGGATCTCTGGTTTGGTAGCTGACTTTAATTTGGGAGAATTTCTTTGTCATTATGATTTCAAAGATACCTCCCATTTCTCTTTTTCCCACCCTTCTAGACTTAAGCAGATATTAGTGTTTGGTTGGTTGGTCTTAGTTTTATCTCAGTTCTTCATCTTTTGACTTTTTCAGGTTTTTTTTCCCTTCTGTTTTTCTGCTTTGGTTTGTTTTTTAAATTGATATTCTCCGAATTCAGATTCATTCTTCAAATTTTGTTGGTCTACCAATAAGCTTGTTGAAGTAGGAATCCTTGGTTTCTGTTGTAATGCTTTTGCTCTCCAGCTTTCCTTCTTGAGATCCTACAGAATTCATCTCTTGCTTATATTGTCCATCTGTCCTTATAAAGACATACGTCAGCATCTTAATCATTGCCATCTGATCTTCAGAATCTGTTTCAGCATCCTTGTCCTATCACAGTTTGATTCTGATACTTGCCCTGTTCACGAAACCTGATTTTTGCCCCTTCTATTTCTACTGGGTAGAAGGAACTGCTTTGAATAGCCCTTTAACACTGAAATAGTAGGTGCTTGGGAGAAGAGGCATTGTAGTGTCCTGTAAGTCAGTTTGAGTCTTTAATGAGCCTACTGGACTATAAATTTTGTTAGTATTTCTCATTCCTTTCCTGCCACACACATACTCCACATTGAGACAGACTATCTAGAAGAGTCCAGAATTAGTCTCTTCTTCAGGTTCATTCAGCTCAGGTAATGCCCCAGTGGGTTTACTGAGTTTTGTTTTGAGAGTTGAACTACTTAAGAAACAAATAGTCCTTTGGCATCTTTCAAAATACACCTTTCCTCCCTGAGTCACAAGATTTTTCTTTAGAATTCACTGAGGAAACTTGGTTGAATTCCATAAGGTTACTCAGGAAGTGTGGCTTGCCTTCCATTATAAGGCTGTCCTGCAGTTTTTATCTCTTAGCCTTTCTACACTGAGCCTGCAACAGTCCATTGGTCAGAGTCAAGTTTCCTGCTGAGGTTTGTGTTGGTGATTCTCTTGTCAGTCACTCAAGTTCAAGGAGCTTGGGATCTGTCATGTGACTTCACCCTGGTAGATCTAAGAGGAGATCTAAGATGAGATGCTGTTTTTTTGACTATTTTTCTTGTTGGAGTAGTAGTTGTTAACTTTTTGGGTTTTATATGCTGAACCAGAAACCTGAGGTCTTGTTTATTTTTTAATCCTTTTGTTTGTTTTCGAGACAGGATTTCTCTGTGTATCTCTGGCTGTCCTGGAACTCACTTTGTAAATCAGGATGGTCTTGAACTCACGGAGATCCTCCTACCTCTGCCTCCCTGAGTGCTGGGATTAGAGGTGTGCACCCAGCTTTTTTGATCTTCTTAACAGAGTCTTTTATCAGTTTTTCCTTTTATAGTGATTTGATGTCAAATCTAAGAACTGCCTTACTCTAGATCTGATTTTTCTCATATTTCTCCCTCAGAGATTTTACAATTTTGTTTTGGGTTAAGCCATTTAATCACACTCAGAACGCAGAGGCAGGTGATTCTCTGTGAGTTCAAAGCTAGCCTGGTCTACAGAGCAAGTTCCTGGACAGGTTCCAAAGCTACACAAATAAACCCTGTCTTGAGAAACAAACAAAATAAAACAAAAATATATATATAGTTCAAACTGGGTGTGATGGCATAGGCCTTTGTAAGCTCAAGACCAGCTTAGCCTGCACAGTTCACACCAACCAGGGCTACAAAGTAAGACCCTATCTCAAAGAAAACAAAAAATACTCTTGTCCCGCTGCCATCAGTGCCCACAGTTACTTTTCCTGAGTTTGATTGTACTTAGGGATTCTTAAGTAGAAAGTGGAATTATGAAGTTTTTGGTCTTTGGTAAGTGGTGTGTTTCAAATTCAGCTTTCTGTCAGGCTCATGTGCTTATCACATGCATCAGAATTCCTTGCTTTTTAAGGCTAAATAATACTCTGTAAATATATTATTTTGTGTTCATTTATTTATCCATTGGTAGATATTAAGGTTGCTTTTACTGTTTCTCTTATGAGTAATAGTCTCTGCACATAGGTATATAAGTATCTGTTTGAGTCCTTGTGTCACTTGCAATGGGAATATGTCTTAGTTAGGGTTTCTAAGACACCATGACTATGGCAACTATTACAAGGGAAAACATTTAGTGTAATGGTTTACAGTTTCGGGGTTCAGTCCATCATGATGGAACATGGTAGCATGCGGGCAGATATGGTGCTTGAGGAGCTGAGATATTCAGGCCACAGGAAATCGTCTGTGACTTGAGCATATATGAGACCTTAAAGCCTACCTCCACAGTGACACACTTCCTCCATCAAGACCACACCTATTTGAACAAAGCCATACCTCCTAATAGTGTCACTCCTTTAAAAATGTGTTCTAGCAGTGGGACTATTAGAGTACGTGGTCATTTGTTTTATATTTTGAGGATTCCTAGATTGCTCCCTGTATTGTTGCACTATTTTATTTTCCCCACCAGCTTCGCACAGGGTTCCATCTTCTACACCTCTTCACCCTTGTGCGTATTCTGGTTTTAGTTTGTATTTTAGTAATAGCCTTCCTAACGAGTATGAGGTTCTCTGAATAATGTGCAGATGTCCAGTTGCCACTATATTATTTATTTTAAAGATAACTTATTTATTTTCATTTTATGTGCATTGGTGTTTTGCTGTGTTGCATGATTAATAAAAACCCAGAGACAGATACTACGGTTCAACTTAAGGTCAGAAAAGCAAAGCAGTCAGGTACTGACTCTTTCCTCTACCTCAGTCTGAAATAACGATCCTGCCTCCAGGAATCTCAGAATGAGACTGTGTGAGAGCTGTCTCCTCCTGTCTTATATTCCTTTCTAGGACTGAGATTAAAGGCATGCACCACTACCGCCCAGTTTCTGTGGCAAACTAGTGTGACTGCTGGGATTAAAGGTGTCTGTAAGGCTGACCAGTGGGACTGTTTTACTTTCTGATCTTCAGGCAAGCTTTGTTTGTTAAAATAGAAATTAAGCTGCCGGGCGATGGTGGTGCACGCCTTTAATCCCAGCACTCAGGAGGCAGAGGCAGGCGGATCTCTGTGAGTTCGAGACCAGCTTGGTCTACAAGAGCTAGTTCCAGGACAGGTTCCAAAGCTACAGAGAAATGCTGTCTCGAAAAACAAAGACCAAAAAAAAAAAATAGAAATTAAGTATTACTACATGCCTATATGTCTGTGTATGAAAGTGTTAGATCCCCTAGAACTAGAGTTACTAGTTCTGAGCTGCCTTGTGTGGGTACTGGAAATTGAACCCAGTTCCTCTGGAAGAAGTCAGTGCTTTTAACTACTGAGCCATCTCTCTAGTCCCCACAATATCATTTGTTAATAAAGCTCTCTTTCCTCTATTTAATTGCATATGTACCTTTGTCAGAAATCACTTAAGCATAGTTGAATGGGTTTATTTCCTTTTTGTGGTGGTTTGAAAGAAAATAGCCCCCAAAGTGAGTGGCACTATTCGGAGGTGTGGCCTTTTTTGAGTAGGAGGAAGTGTGTCAGTATGAGGTGGACTTTGAGGTCTTATATATGCTCAAGCCACACCCGATGTCTCAAACCACTTCCTCTTGCCTACAAGATGTAGGGCTCTCAGCACTATGTCTATCTGCACATCATCATGTCTCACCATGATGATAATGGACTGAGCCTCCAAACTGTCACTGAGCCAATCCAATTAAATGTTCTCTTTAATTAGACTTGCTATGGCCATGATGTCTCTTCAGAGCAATATCAACCCTAAGACACACTTGTTTTCTGTCTGTTCTGTTGGTATGTATTTCTGTCACCTATCAGAAGTATAGTGGTAATACTAGCTTTATAAGTGAACTTTAAAGTTTCCCCCATCTTCTATTTTCTGATGGAAATGTGTAAAATTGGTGTTAGTTTATAAACATTTGGTAGCTAGCTTCCTTAAGTGAAAATATCTGGGTGTTTACATTTGATTTTGATATTTTGATGATCAATTTTATGACAATAATGAGTAATATGATCGATCACAGTCCAGAGAAGAGAATTGAAATACAGCTTTAAGATTAGTGTATTGCGGGGGGGAGGGCTGGAGAGATGGCTCAGTGGTTAAGAGCACTGACTGCACTTCCAGAGAACTATGCTTCAATTCCCAGCAACCACATGACAGCTTACAACTGTCTAACTCAAAGATCTGACACTCTCACACTGACATACATGCAGGCAAAATGCCGGTGCACATAAAATAAAAATAAATTATTAAAAAAGATTAGTACTGAAACAAATAGGTATCCTATAGTGTCCATCTTCTTATAGCTTCATTGTATGTTCTCTGTCCTTTGGTCATATATAAAAATCATTTTGTCTTAGAGTTTCTATTGTTGTAAAGAGACACCATGACCACAACTCTTAAAATGGAAAACATTTAATTGGGGCTGACTTACAGTTCAGAGTCCGTTATCCTCATGGTGAGAAGCATGGTGTCATGCAGGCATACATGGTGCTTGAGAAAGAACTGAGAGTCTACATCTGGATCTGTAGGCAGCAAGAAGAGAATACAACATAGGGTGTGGCTTGAGCATCTGAGACCTCAAAATCTGCCCCCAGTAACACTTTTCCTCCAACAAAGCCACACCTCCTACTAATGCCAGTCCCTATGGGCCTTTGGGAGCCATATTTATTTATATCACCACAAATCTAGTGTTAGGATTTCGGAAGATCAGAGAGCATCTTTTAGAAATATTTTTTTAACACGCTGTCTGTTTGTTGGCTTAATTGATCCTCTAATAGGCATTTCAGTTCTCTTCCAGAAAATGTTTTATATGTTTTTGTTTACTTATTTGCTTTGATTAGCTTTTATGCATTTACTATGATACAGTGTTCTTAAGATTGCCCAGGTTCAAGTGTGGTAGCTTTAGAATCAGGTGAGGTTTTGATCCTCATTTATAGTTGATCTTATAAAGTTCTTCTATCTGGTTTTCAGAAAGTAAAGTGATTATTTGAGGTAAATTTTTAATTTGTCCTGTATTCTATAACCATTTTATTTGAATATAGGTATGATATGGCTAGTATAGCTCTGTAGATGGGTTTGTTCTAAGGGCTTTTTACCTTGGGGAAAATTCTCTCTCTCTCTCTCTCCCCTCCCCCATGTCTCGCTCTCTCTTGGCTTTTTACCTTGGGGAAAATTCTCATATTCTCATTCTCTCTCTCTCTCCCTCTCCCTCTCCCTCTCCCTCCCCCTCTCCCTCTCCCTCTCCCTCTCCTGGCTAGGGATGCAACTTTTGGTCTATGAATAAATGATCATTATCCCATAATTCTCTCTGAATTATCCCAAGGAGCAACTACTATCAGACATTACATTTCTTCATAGAATCATACTGTAGGAACAGTGAGAAAAATGAATGATCATATGATATAATATCATATAAATATCATAAATATCACTAATAAATTTCTATTGGTAACTATTCTGATTTTATACTACTGCCAATTGAACACAGATTGTCAAGTCTTTTCCAAAGACTTTCCATACCAAAAAATCTGTTTATTAAAAGAGTTATTAGTGCCATGAACAGATAGACAGCAGCATGACAAGGGCTCTTAAGAGAGGAAATTAGGGCCTCTATGGCATAAGTGGGAGTCTCTTACACCTTTCTGAGGATGGGGATGAGTTTACAGCACAAGCCTGAAGCCAGGTGCTCTGATTCTCATGCAGAAGTCAGGGAAGGAGTTGGAAGTAGGATGTGTGGCCATCTTTAATGTAAACTCACTTCCCCAAGTGAAAGATCATGACACATAGAAGTCTGTTAGCTAGAGATTCACAGTCTCTCAGAAGAAGCCTGTCATTATTTCTGAGAGGAGGTGGGCAGCTGCAGTTATTATAGCCTGAGCAACAGCTGGATTCTATTGTTACATTCTTAAGTAGCTGCAGAATCAGAATTTTTTGTTAAAAAGCAATGGTTTATTTCTTTTCTTTCTTATGTTATTGTTGTTGTCCTAGGTAGGGTTACTATTGCTGGAATGAAACACCATGGCCAAAAGCAGTTTGGGGGAGTAGGCAGTTATTTCACTTAAGCTTCTACTGTTCATCATCAAAGGAAGTCAGGACAGGAACTCAAACAGAGCAAGAACCTAGAGGCAGGAGTTGATGCAGAGGCCATGGAGGAGTGTGCTTATTGACTTGACCCCAAAACTTACCTGGCTTTTGACTTTTGGGTTTTTTGAAGTAGGGTTTCTCTACGTAGCCCTGGCTGTCCAGAAACTTACTATAAACCATGTTGGCTTTGAACTCAGAGATCAGCCTGCCTCTGCCTCCCAAGTGGTGGGATTAAAAGTGTGCACCACCTGGCTTTCTTATAGAGCCCAAGGTGCCATCACTCACAGTGGACTGCACTTTTACCCATCAATCACTAATTAATAAAATGTGTTCCAGACTTTCATAAAGTCCGGTCTTATGGAAGCATTTTCCCAATAGAGTTTTTCCCTTGATTCTCTCCTTCTAGATGAGTATAGCTTCTGTCAAGTTGACATAAAACTAGCCAGCACAGTTGTTATATATGTCATGGTTTTGCAAGATAAGATTAGTTGAGGATTTTTTTTTACTTCAAGAAGTGTGACATATATGACTATGTGTGAATAAACATACAGAATAAGTATTATCATGATGCATTTAATGTTTGTAGGTATCTATTGATACTTTGAACTTTCATTATTGACTTGAAATTCTGTTTGCATTGAAAGAAATGAGTGAAATTCTCAGAATGAGACTAAAGGCACGTGCATGCAAACACACACACACAAATTGTTCAGTATGTAGTCCAGGAGGCCATTGGATCGGATCCCCTGGAATTGGAGTTACAGATAATTGTGAGCCACCATATGGGTGCTGGGAATTGAATCCAGGTCTTCTGGGAAAGTAACCAGTGATCTTAACCATCTCTTCAGTTCCACTGAAGTGGTTTCAGTGTTTACATTCCCACTAGAAATGTATGAATGTTGAATGTTTCACATCCTACCAAAATACTGGTTTTCAGTTTTTACTTTATTTTTGGTTTTGTTACATTCATTTATTTTCTGTGTGAGATTTATGTTTGCATGTGTGTGTATGCATGTGTGCCCAAGCATGTATGGTGGAGAGATCAGAAGACAACTTTGTGAAGTAGGTTTTCTCCTTCCACATTGTAGATTCCAGGATCAAATATGGGTCATCAAGTTAAGCAACAAGTGTCCTCCTTACCCACTTAACCATCTTGCCAGCCCTTAGTGTTTTTAAATTTTTATATTCTGATAGTATGCTGTTAATATATCATTATATCTCCCTCCTTTCTTCAATGCCTAATTATGTGGACCATCTTTTCATGTATTTATTGAACATCTATATATAATTTCTTTATGAAATTTTTATCCCTGTTGTTTATATATATATTAATTGGGTTAACTATCTTTACTTTTGAGCTACAGGAGTTCTTTATATATTCTGGACATCTTTTGTCAGATAGGTGCTGTACATAATCTTTTTTTTCCTTTTTTTGTTTATTGTTTTTTTCAGACAAGGTTTCTCTGTGTAGCTTTGGAATCTTTCCTCGCACTAGCTCTGTAGACCAGGCTGGCCTCAAACTCAGAGATCCGTCTGCCTCTGCCTCCCAAGTGCTGGGATTAAAGGTTTATGCCACCACTGCCCTGCTCCTTTTTTTTTTTTTTTAAGATTTATTTATTATGTATGCAGTGTCCTGTCTGCATACAGGCCTGCCAGAAGAGGGCACCAGATCCTGTTACAGATGAATGTGAGTTATTATGTGGTTGCTGGGAAAACTGAACACTGGATCTCCAGAAGAGCAGTCAGTGCTCTTAACCTCTGAGCCATCTGTCTGTCCTACACATAGTCTCTCTCTTTCACTGTTTCCCTCTCCCTCCTCTCCTCTTCCTCCTCATCTCTTTATCTCTCCCCCCCCCCCGCCCCGTGTCTCCCCACCCACGCACACACATTTATCAAGACAGGGTTTCTCTGTCTAACAGTCCTGGTTGTCCTGGGGCTCACTTTGTAGACCAAACTGACCTCAAACTTAGTGAGATCCACCTGAGGTGTGCACAACCACTGTCCGGCCTCACACATATTCTCTTAATTGATGCTTTCAACACATCGAGCTTGCTTTTCATTTTTATAGCATCCAAAGCCCCATGTAGCCTAGGCTGGTCCTGAACTCACTATGTAGCTGGAAAATGATTTTGAATTTCTAATCTTCCTGCCTTCACCTCTTGAGTGCTAACATTAAAGCACTGTGTGTTTTAATTCATTTCTCTTTTGGTAGTTAGTACTCCTACATCCCATGAAAGGTTTTCTGTCTTTGAAATTGTAGTCATTTCCTATAATTTTTTTCAAAATACATTATAGTTTCAGCTTTTATTTTTAGATTTGTTTGTTTGTTTGAAACAGGTTTTCTCTGTGTAACAGTTTTGACTGTCCTGGTAATCTCTCTAGACCAGGCTGGCCTCGAACTCAAAGAGATCCACCAGCCTCTGCCTCCTGAGTGCTAGCATTAAAGGCATACACCACCACTGCCTGGCTATTTTTAATTTTTATCTAGCTTTAATATGTATGTAGTATGAGGTGTGTTTATTTCTATACAGATGTGTTCAATTTATGATGTTAATCCTTTAACATATATTCTTGTTAAAGTTCTAGTTCTCTAAATATCCTTGATTTCTTTACAAATTTGTTGGCTGTGCTGAAGACAGTCCTCATTCCCACCTCTTTTTTGTTGCATGCAGTATTGCTTTTCTCTGGCAGCTTTCATGGAATGCTTTTTTTGTTTTCATCCTTCTGTGCTGACATGAATGTATAATTGTATGGCTGAGATTTTTTCAGCCTTCTTGGAATCTGTGAGGTTTTGTTCGTCAAAGTTTATTTTAAAATCTGACCCTTTATTTATTATGTATTTTGTCTTATCTTTCCTCACCTGTCACACATAGACTGCCTGGTTTTGTGTTGTAAATTCTGCACTTTTTCAAATCTTTTTTTCCTTTAGGTTCAGTAAGATCTATCAGTTTTCCAGTTGTGATCCTTTTACTATTTGTTGTCCTGTAAAGCCATCCAATGAGTTTTTTATTACATATATTTTTTATGTTCTAGAATGTCCATTTATTTTTTTATTTTTATACCTTAAATTTTTTAAATTAAACTACCTCCATGTACACATTTTTCATGACTATTCTTTACATACTTGAGCTTGTTTGCAATTCTTTTTTATGTGTGTGTTTTTTGTTTGTTTGTTTAAGACAGGGTTTCTCTTTGTAACAGCCCTAACTGTCCTGGAACTAGCACTAGCTCTGTAGACTAGTCTGGCCTCGAACTCCCAGAGATCCACCTGCTTCTGCCTCCCAAGAATTGGGATTAAAGGCGTGTGCCTCCACCACCTGGCAATAATTTTTTTTAAAGATTTATTTATTTATTATGTATACAACATTCCTTCCATGTATGCTCACAAGCCAGAAGAGGGCACCAGATCTCATTATAGGTGGCTGTGAGCCACCATGTGGTTGCTGGGAATTGAACTCAGGACCTCTGGAAGAGCAGTCAGCGCTCTTAACCTCTGAGCCATCTCCAGCCCAATAATTCTTAACTTTAAAAGATGTTACCTGCTATTTTTGATACCTGGATCATTCAAGATTTGGTTAGTATGAGCTGCTTTTCTCTGAACTCTAGGATGGGCATGTGTGAAGGTGCTCTTGCACATTCAGAAGCTAGAGGTCAGCCTGCAGGATTAGCTGGTTGGTTGTTTTTGAGACAAGGTCTCTTACCAACCTTGGACTCATTGATTAGACTAGGCTGACTGGGCAGAGTAGAGTCCCTGAGATCTACCTGTCTCCCCTTTTCAGCATCAGGATTACAAGCATACCACCACACCTACTTTTTACATAGGTCCTCATGCTTGTGCAGGATCATGCCTAGATTTTTATATTAGTGCTAGAATCTGAATTCTGGTTCTCATGCTTGCATAGCAAGCACTCTTAACTATTTAACCATCTCTCCAGCCTCCCAAATCACCTTTAAAAAAAAATGGGGCTTTGTAGCCTCAAATGATATGCAGCCAAAGCTAACTTTCCACTCCTGATCCTTCAGCCTCCATCTCCCCAGTTCTAGAATTAAAGGCCTATATCACTGTGGCCTGCCCCATCAAAAGAAACAAGCAAAAGACCAGTAAGAGGAAGAAGAAAAAAAAGTCAAAACAAAACAAGCTTACAAAAATACCATTAAGTCTGTTTTGTGTTGACCAACTACTTCTGAACACCAGGGCCTGCACTGGAGTGTAGTTAATATACCCAGTGACACTCCATTGGCAAAAACAAATTTTTCCCTTTGCTGGTGGCTTTCAGTTGCAGATAACTTTTTGGTTAGAGGTGATAGCCCATGTCCACTCCTTCCTCTCAGTGCCAGGACTCCATCTGACTTGAACCTGTCTGCACAGGCCCTGTGCATGCTGCCACAGTCTCTGAATCATGTGTGCATTAGTCCTATTATATTTGGAACCATTCATCACCTTGGAGTCATCCATCACCTCTGGCTCTTATAATTGTTCTGCCTCTTCTTTTGCACAGATCCCTGAGCCCTAAGGGAGGGATTTAATGAAGACATCCCATTTAGGACTGAGTGCTCCAAAGTCTCTTTCACTCTCTGTGCATTGTCTAATTATGGGTCTCTGTGTTAATTCTTATCCACTGCAAGAATAAGCTACTCTGATACAGGTTGAACGAGGCACTAATCCATGGGTATAGCAATATGCCGTTAGGTGCATTTAGTTGCTTAAGTTCCTTTAGCAGATTCACAGTATTAGGTTTTCTCCTAGGCTCGTACCTATCTAGTCTCATGTTCTTGACCCCTTTAGTGATGTTTTACTATCTCATGGAGTGGGCCTTAAATCCAATTTTAAAAAGTGATTGGTTACTTCATAAGCCAGCATTATTCATAATTTCAAAAAATTTAGAAGAAAGCTCTTTAATATGGAAATGAAACAGATATCTGCTGTCACTATCATTCTTTATCATTGTATTGGAGATTTTAACTTTAATAATTAGGAAAGAAATATAAATACTGAAAATTATCAAAATATTATTTATTATTCATGAAATGTTTATCTCCAAAAGAATCTATATTCCATTAAAACTAGTAAGAGTACTGGAAGACTAGTGGGGATAAAGGTCAGCCTAGAAAACCAATAATTTGCCGCTATCAAAAGTCAGCTAGAATATGTAATAGAAATATTATCATTATGTCATTTCTGAGTTGTTATGGAATTAATCTGCTTCTCCAACTGCAGTTCAATATCTGTCAGTATCATTTGATGTAATTCTTAGAACTGTGGAATTTGAGCCAGGCGGTGGTGGCGCACGCCTTTAATCCCAGCACTTGGGAGGCAGAGGCAGGCGAATCTCTGTGAGTTCGAGGCCAGCCTGGTCTACAAGAGCTAGTTCCAGGACAGGCTCCAAAACTACAGAGAAACCCTGTCTCGAA
>JAQHUG010000010.1:12115932-12165687 GCA_028555095.1 Dicrostonyx torquatus
TACAGAGCGAATTCCAGAACAGGCTCCAAAGCTACATAGAGAAACCCTGTCTCAAAAAAAAAAAAAGAGAGAGAGAGAGAGAGAAAGTTAATGCATTGGATTAAAATTTTTAACTTTGACCAGACACAGATGCAATTAATTAGCAAAGTCAGCTGTATGTGAGACGTTGGCATCTAAGATATATAAGACTTCCTGTAATTTAGTATCATTAGTCTGACCTGAGCCAGAGATTTAGCTCAGTTGATAACGTATTTGTCTCTCAAACATGAAGACCTGAGTTCACTTTAAAATGCTGGATTCAGTGGTGTGTGTCTATAATCCCAGCACTGGGAAAGAGTCAGGAGCATCCTTGGAGCCAGTCAGACGTGTCTGATTCTAATTGTTAAGCCCCAGGACAACAAGACACTGTCTCAAAGGAGGTACTGTGACAACTGAGGTGGCTCTTTGGTCTCTACATGAGCTAGCGCATATATACATGTACACACAAACATGTAATAGCCAGGTCCACATAAAAATAGACAAAGGATGGGAACAATTTAAAAGGAAAAATCTCATGTTCAGTAAGTAACTGAAGAACACACATTGCTGAAGAAAAATGTCAGTTAAAAAGTATACCCACTTAATATCCACTGTAATGATAAGTGTGTGTGTGTGTGTGTGACGTAAGTAGCTGCACAGTGGTGGCACACACCTTTAATCCCAGCATTTGGGAGGCAGAGGAAGGTACATCTCTGAGTTTGAAGCAAGCCTGGTTTTTTTACAGCCTGGTCTTTAGAGCGAGTTCCAGCACTGCCAGGGCTATACAGAGAAACCCTGTGTCAAGAAAAAAAAATCTTCTGTAGGGTTATTCAAAGAGAATTTTAACCCTACCTATCTAGAAGTATTTGTAACTCTTCTTTCAGCCATTCTGAGTTTTACAACTAAACTTAATTCCATCATACCTTGATGTTTTTGTCATCATTGTTTTACAGAATTGAAATATGGATATAGGTACACAATTCTGATGCTATGTATATTAACTGAAATGAGATTTTAATACTGATTTTAATACTGATTTAATACTGACCTATATCAATATATCAAATAACTGGATTTTTAAAAAGATTTTTAAATTTATATTGTGTGTTTGACTGTATCTGAATATGTATGTATGTGTACCACGTGCATGCTCAGATCTGGATTTACAGGTAGTTGTGAGTGCTAGGAACCAAAACTGTGTCCTCTGCATGATGTATCAAATGCTTATAACCAAGCTAAGTGGTGATGGTATACACCTTTAATCCCGGCATTAGAGGGACAGAGATAGGTCTGGTCTACAGAGTGAGTTCCAGAATAGCCAAGGCCACAGGCAGAGATACCCTGTCTTGAAAAAACAAAAAATAAAAGTGCTCAGAACCATTGAGTCATCTCTTCTGCTCCATAACTAGGTTTTGTTGCATCTAAGTGGCTCTTAGACTTTTTGTGAGAGGAAATTTAGTTTATGGTATCTTTTAAGACTGTGTAAAGTATCTAAATGTTTTTGCATAATTTGGCTTAATTTATACTTTAATGGGTATTTAATAAAATAGAATACTTAATAAGATGCTTTAGTTTTTCTTAGTATATATAATTATTGTTTCTGTTTAAGAGTAGTTCTTATATTTAATAATGCTCTATTTATTAACTCTAACCTTCTCTTTCTTTTAGCAAAACTGTACAATCTAAAGTGGACTGCATTTTGGTAAGTGTAATACCTAACATCCTGCCATACTTAAATTAATAATTGATTCTAAATATCGCTAAGTTGTGTGAATAAAATTTTACACTTACAACCCTCTGGGTATGTTCATTATCAATCATCTTTTTTCTTGTGTATATCTCATCAATCCTAAAAATAACAATTGGTAGCAATTGTAGTTTTGAATCTTATTGGTCTTTACTAAAAGGTTACTTAAACATTTAATTTTAAATGAATCATTTTTAAAATTCTTATTACTATGTAATTAATTATTTAAAGAAAACATTTTTAAATGTTTGGATTGATTTATTAGATAACCTTTGTCATCATTGTTTTGGTGGCTAATGTTTTGGAATTTAGCTACAAAGATAATGTAAATTTAGGTTATAATTATAAGTACTTAATAAAAACTTTATTATTCTTGGTGAGTTTGTTTTTGTGAGTTTAGGAGTTTTTCATCCTTAGGTTGCAGTTTTTAAAATTTTTAAGTTACAATAATAGTTTTAAATTGGTAGTTCCTTGGGTCTTGAAAATATTTTATTTTTATTTATATATGTGAGTGTCTGTACATATGTGCAGTTGCCTGCAGACCAGAAGAAGCTGTCGGGTTCTCTAGCGCTGAAGTTGCAGGGGATTGTGAGCCTCTTGACATGTATATTTCAAGAGCTCATGACTGCTGAGCCATCTCTCCAGCCCTCCTTAGGTCTTTTAAATGTATGGGGGAAAATCAGGCCATCTTTGCCTGTAATCCCAGCAGTCATAGAGGTGAATTCAAAGTGACTACAAGTTTGAAAACCAGCCTAGACTACTTAGTGGGACACAGATACACATAATCTCTCTCTCTCTCTCTCTCTCTCTCACACACACACACACACACACACACACACACACACTCATTCATACACAGATGCTCATATACAAGCACCTGCTGGGATGACAATACTACCAGCTTTCATAGGAGCCTAGGCCACTCCCTATGCTCATGAGCATTCTACAGCTTTGCACTGTTAAATTATGAAATGTCCTTCTATCCACATTCTGTGGGGTTTGGTTGGTTGGTTTGAGGTATCTGGTGTTGTGATAGGTATATGATAGCTTTCTAGTTTTTTTTGTTATTGTTAGCATAGACAAATGAATAACAGTTGTTCATAGAGGGAAATTTCATAAGTTCTGTACATTTCTAATTTAATGGCTGAAGGATGGCTTTCTAGGGGTGTTTTTACCTGTATTTTTCACTTCCTGTTTTCCTTCATTGGCTTCCTTTCTTTTATCCCTCTGCTTCTTGTCATTGTCTTACAATAATTCTCTGAAATAGGTTCTTGCTTCCTTTTTACAAATAAAATAATGGAAAATCTTAGATTGTTATATGTGTGCCATAAGGCATACATACTTTGGAAGATTTTCTATGTTTTCTCATCATGGACAAAATAAGAAGATAAGTAACATCAATTAAATACTAAATAAGAAGAAAAGATTTTGTATTAAACAAACAAATGATCTTGAACTATCAGATATTGATAAGTGCCATCATAAAATTTGAAAAGGGCACATTAAGGCAAATGAGTAAACTTAAGTAGGTGGTCAGGAAAGACCTCTTTGAGGTCATAATAGCTGAGCAGACCTGGTCTGGCAAGATGGCTCAGTGGATAAAGAAGCACTGGCAATAGCCTATCAACTGAGTTCCATCTCCAGAACCCAAATAAAAAGAGATAGAGCTCCACAAATTTATCCTCTGACCTCTGTAAACATTATATACTTCCTACCTCTGCCAATGTATATACTACAATGCATCATTAAAGAGGTTTGTATAAAGCAGGGACCATTTGAAAAGTTCCTTTCTTCCTCTGCTAGAGGAAGCATTCTATAGTGAATGCTAAATGCTAACCAAGGTCAGCATACTAACCCAGACTTGACTAAAACTAAAATTACATTTTGGAGTATCTAATTAAAATACACCATGGCTTTAAAATACTTGTAGTTGGAAGATAGGTTTATTTTGTGAGATAGCCTTGGAGTAACTTAGTAAAAATGTTCTAATTATCTATGATATTTTTATTTAGTCCAAAAAATTCCATGTTGTTTCTTTCCTATAGTTTTCTTTTAATGTATTACTATTAATCCAATTTTTAAGAATTAAGCAGATAAATAAATAAAATTAACAGAAAAACCCAAAGTGTATTTGAAACCGCATTCCTAAAAGTGAGCTTTTCTTAAACACAGAGAATGTTCTTGATAATCTCTTGAATTTTTTTCTTTCTTATTAAAATCTACTCATACTGTTAGATATAGAATTTTCACAGTATTATAAACATAATCTGCTTTGAATCACATTATGGTCCTATCTTGGAAAATGAATTTGCCAGGATTCACATTGCAGCACCTTGGGATTCTTAGCGCTATAATTTCTCCACACATAATTATGGATGAAGTAAATTAATTGAAAGGAGTTTTTTGCTTTGCTTTGTTTTGATTTGTAGATAGAGTCCATGCTGACAGCAAAGAAAAAGGTAAAAGCTCACATTTTGATCCACAATGATAAAACAGAGAAAGAGGAATGCTTGCTGGGAATGTTATGAGTCTTTTGAAACCTCAGAGCCTGCCCATAGTGGCATACTTTCTCTAGCCAGGCCACACCTCTTAATCCTTCCCAAATAGTTTTAACAACTGGGGACAAGTATTGAAGTCTATGAATCTATGGGGGCCATTCTCAAACCACAACACTACAGTTTTCCTGAAGTTTGCTTATTTAATTTGATTCATTTTTCTTTCCCTGACCCTTAGTAACTCAATGTCTTCCAAGTGTACTTAGAGCACATTACTTACAGAAAAGCAGAGAAATTAAACAATTTTCCCTTCATACCTATTTCAACAGGTTTGTAAGTAGAAGGCCAAATTCTTACAGTAATCAAATATAATATAAAATAAAGTGTCTGCTCTCCTGGTTGCTTGATGTTTCTAGGACTGGGAATAGAAAAACAATTTCCTTTTATATCATTTATGTAGGTACCCTATAAAAGGAAATCATACACGTCTGTAACTCCCCCTGATTTTTATAGAAGTTAGGAAATTAAAAATTAATACAACATACATGGAAAATGGAGTCCTCAAACCTTTCCCTCTGTCTTATTTAATTCTATGAAACAAAGTGCTGGGGCTTGGGATTATGAATGAAGGGACTGATGTATTTGACTACCTGGAACATCAGAAAACTTATGTCATTTGTCTCCAAAAAGAAAATGAATAGATACTTACCACTAAGAGAACAGTTGTATGAGCACATCTAACTCCTGGGGGATTAGTGCACCTACCATGTCTGTGATGAAGGACCTGTGTTAAGTGTGTACCCAGCATGAAAGGTCCTTTGAACACTGGTCTCTGAGGCATAATCGCTGACAGCAGTCGCAGTAGCACTTGTTAAAAATCTAGGTTCTTTGGCCCCTGTTTTAGATCTGTCTGTCCCAGAACAGCTTCAGAGTCAGTGTATTAAAGCTCAGTGTGACCATACTCATCACTACTTACAAAATGATGGATGAAATAGCATTTCACACCATAAGATTATTCCCAGCACTCAGAAGGTCAGCCTGGTCTACAAGAGCTAGTTCCAAGATAGCTAGCTAGGGCTGTTACACAGAGAAACCCTGTCTCAAAAAAGCAAAACAAAACAAACAAACAAAAAAGATTATTTAAAATGTAAAATGTAAGTTTTAACAAAATTATGGAAAAATCCTAACATTGTTGCTGGGAATATAAGTTGGCATAACAGTTTGGGGGAAGTAATTAGAAATTAATAAAGTTGAAAGTGTACAATTGTTGACTCTATTTCTACTTTTAGACACGTGTTGTAAAAATTCACAAGGACACAAGGTACACAAATAATATCATTAGTGTTTAAAATAGTGAATCTTTGTGATAATTTACTCTCAGAATAATAAACTTTATGCTTTTTCATTATCCTTTTTTACTAGCATATACTGATTGTGTAAAACAGTAGCTTTTCTTATGACTTGTTCATAAATGCATATGACATCTCAATGATGACACCCCTCCATCGCTTTCTCTTATCCTCAACCCTCTATTTCTTTTCCTTTTAAACATCAGCAATAGTCAACACTTTTATTTTTATGCCCCCCAAAATGCACATAAAGAAGAAAATATTCAGTATTTATGAGCCTGGCTTATTTGTTTTCATTTATTTTCTTAACAAATGAGATGATTTTCTTTGTGACTGAATAAAATTACCATTGTAAGTATCACATTTTGTTTATCTTTTATCTATCGATCAGCATTTTAGGCTGATTCCATTACATTAATGTTTTAAACAGTGGGTATACAGATTTTTTTTATTGTATGTGCCATTGAAGGGATATCAAAAGATACAGAAGCAAATATAGTATAGTAATGCATTCCTACCTGTTCTCTCTGTACTTTATGTGTGATGTTTTATAATTTTAGATCTTTAAAAACAAAATTGAAAGTTTTCTATTGGACTTTATTTTTAGGATTCTGCAACAGAAAAGAATTAATTAGAACAAAATAGATAAAGCTTCATGTTAGATGATAGGGAGAGTATAATCTGATACTAGAAAGCATTATTAAATGAATCCATAAATGAAAATTAATTATTTATAAGCTGAGCAAGGAACAAACAGGATAGTGTTAGAAGCTTTAATTCAAGTTGAGTTATTAACAAGGATTTCAGTTGTTTGTTTTGTATATATGTTTGAAGTGCAGGGCAAGAAACCAAGAAAGTTGTGTATTTTTAAACCGTTGCCTCACAGCCATTTTTTTTTTGTTTTGGTTTTTGTTTGTTTGTTTTGCTTTTTTGCCCATGCCCCACTATGATAAGTGTAAATGTGCTTTTGGCTCACTTGAAATTTTAAAATAGGTAAACTACTGTCCAAATATGAATGGATGAAAGCAGAAACCTTTTCCTCTTCTCATATTTTCTTCTATCAGTTATCATCCAGTTTATTCAATAAATTAGGTCATACTGGAGGCTCATCTTAAACTTTGAACCATCTTTATAACTTTAAGAATGTCTTTTAAAAAGTGAAAATTTAAGTCTTGTGATTAAAGGGATATTGGTATAGGTCATTGCTTTTAAAATGAGATCTTCAGATGTGAAGACACATCTGCTCAACTGTTATAAACTATAGATTATGTACTTTGGTTTTAAGATTTTTATTTTATTTCATGTTTATGAGTATTTTGCCTATATGTATATATGTGTATGATGTGTGCCTGTTGCCCGTAGAGTTTAGAAAAGAACATTGGGGCTGGGTATTGGTGGTGCATGCGGATCCCTGTGAGTTCGAGGCCAGCCTGTTCTACAGAGCAAGTTCTAAAAGAGGTCCAAAGTTACAGAGAAACGCTTTCTCAAAAAAAAAAACAAGCAAAAGTGTTGGATCCATGTGTGGTGGCACACATCTTTAATCCCAGCACTGGGGAGTCAGAGTCAGGCAGACCTCTGAGATCAAGGCCAGTTTGGTCTACAGAGTGAGTTCCAGCATAGCAAGGGCCACACACTCTGTCTCAAAACAAAAGAAAGAAAAAGAAGAGAATGTTGGATCCCTAGTTGTGAGCTCTGGGAATGTAACCCAGTTTCTCTTTTAAAAGCAGCAAGTGCATTTAACCTCTGAGCCGTCTCTGCCGCCCCTAAACTATAAATTTTTCTGATAATATAACATAAAATTTACCATTACTCACATTTATACATATATTTACAATACAATGCAGGTAAAAATCTAATTCCAAACTGTTTGCATCTAACTGAGAGGCAATATTGTGCCCATTAAGCAGTTACTACACTTCCCTTCTCACAGCCAGGAGTGGAGTCGGGGGTCACTAATATGCCTAGACCTCTTGTGAATGGTTTCTTTCACTTAGAGCAGCAGTTTTCAACATGTGGGTCATGACCCCTTTAAGGTCGTATAGCAGATATTTACATTACAGTTCTTAACAGTAGAAAAATGTCAGTTATGAAATAACAACAAAATAATTTTATGGTTGGGGTCACCACACATGAAGAACATGAGAAACTATATTGGAGGGTCACAGCATTAGGATGGTTGAGAACAACTAACTTATAATGAGTTTATTAAGGCAGAGGTGTAATGATATTTTGTTGTAATTAGGGGGATAGGTGTGCGGGTTGTATGTTCCCCAGCCGCCGCTGGTTGCCTGCACCCGAAATAACCACGTGAGGACGGTATTCATTTAAACTCTGCCTGGCTTATTATCACTAGCCTTTTCCCGGCTAGCCCTCACCTCATAAACTAACCCATTATAAAAGTCTGTAAGTCACCACGTGGTGACGTACCGGAAAGGTCTAACCTGCATCCATCTGCGATGGTGGCTCGTGGCGTCTGGCCCACTTCCTTTCTTCTCCTCCCAGAACTTCCGTTCTTTCTACTCCGCCCACCTAAGGGCTGACCTATCTATAAGCCAGGCAGCTCTTTATTCAACCAATAAGAGTAATACAAAATACAGGAGAACACTCCCACATCAATATTTTGTTTGTGTTTTAACAAATAAAGTTTGCTTGAAAATCAGAGTTAAACCACTAGAGGCCAGGGAGTGGTGACACACACCTTTAATTCCAGGACTCAGGAGACAAAGACAAGAGGGATCTCTGTAGATGGAAGTTTCTGTCCCAACTGGTCCTGCAGCCATTTAGTCCTAAAAAAAACACACAGAGACTTATATTAATTATAAACTGTTTGGCCTATTAACTCAGGCTTATTATTAATTAGCTCTTAGAACTTAAATTAACCCACAATTCTTGTCTGTGTTTAGCCAGGTGGCTTGGTACCTTTTCTCAATAAGTCAGTTTCATCATGCTTCCTCTGCATCTGACTGGTGACTCGGTCTCTGCCTTTTCTCTTCCCAAAATTCTCCTAGTCTGGTTGCCCCACCTATACTTCCTACCTGACTACTGGCCAGTCAGCGTTTTACTAAACTGCGAGAGACAAATCTTTATAGTGTACAGAAGCATTATCCCTCAGCAGACCTGTTAGTTCAAGGTCACCTTGGGCTATAATAGTTTGAATCTGTCTAAAAGAGAAACAGCTCACACAAAGGTGATCCCAGCACTTGGAATTCCATGCCTTTAATCCCAGAACTAGGGAGGTGGAGACAGGAGTGATATGTCTGGGCCGAGAGAGAAATATAAGGAGAAAGGAGCTCAGTGCAGTCTGAAGCAGGCAGTTTGAGGATAGGATCGCCCATTTGTTCTGAGGATTGAGTACAGGTAAAAGGTCTCTCTGGTGGCTGGCTCTACTGCTTCTCTGATTTCTCAGCTTTCAGTCCCTGATATCTGACTCCAGGTTTTTATTAATAACAATTAGAATTTGAGTTACACAGAAGTGAACAGATCTCTGTATTCAGGACTAGCCAGGGCTACAACATGAGATCCTGCCTTAGAAACATACATACACACACACACACACACACACACACACACATCTTAAGTGTGTATATTTCACTGCTGTGAAATATATTATCCTACACTTTGTAAATTTAGCCATATGTGTTTTTTTTTTTTAAAGTGCTTCTCTCCGGGCGGTGGTGGCGCACGCCTTTAATCCTAGCACTTGGGAGGCAGAGGCAGTGCGGATCTTTGTGAGTTCGAGACCAGCCTGGTCTACAAGATCTAGTTCCAGCGCAGGCTCCAAAGCCACAGAGAAACCCTGTCTCGAAAAACCAAAAAAAAAAAAAAAAGTGCTTCTCAAAGTAGAATAGAAAACGCTTATTCTTTACATTTAAATTTTCACAAAGTGTATTAAATAATCTGATGTTTAATGTGCTTGCCACATGATACTCACCACATGATGCTCTTACCTTGATAACTTAGTAGGTTTAGAGTCTTTACATAAATTTAACTAGCTTTGTTTCAGAAGCCAACATTTGGCAGTGACTGATAGCTGAAATAAATAAAACCAGAAAACTGAGCTGAACTCGAACTGGACTAAATTGCTATTGGTATGCACTTGGGTCATTTTGTTCCCATTTTCTTTAAAGATTTTGATACTACCAGATTTTAGTGATATTCTGTAGTTTTTCTTTAGTGTGTTAAACACCAATTGCAAATAAATAACATAGATAACATTTACAAGTTTTTGTCGCTTGAAATAAGAGAAAAAGTTTAATTTTCTTCCAGAATTATTCTCTGACATCTTGTAAGTCTCCTTTGAAATACATTTGCGATGTCTCCTCTACTCTGAAGTCCCTCCTCTACTCCTAAAAACCATGTAGAACCCCAGGTTTCATAATCAGTATGAGATACTTCTGTTCTTAATGATCAGAGATCATGATTTTAGTTATAGCTCTCAGACTTTGTCTATATGTTTTATTATTACAGTGTAACCTCCCTAGGTTCAATATGATAGACCCTTTGGAGGTTCAGTGAAAATGATATTTAATAAAGGTCTGTAAGGAGCCAAATTAATGCATTAAAGAGGGGAGAGGTTGGAGTCAGGAAAGCAATTTAGTTAGGTGAGTATTTTCTTAAGTTCTTAAGGGCAAAAAAATTCGTGGTGTTGATCTTTACAATATGCAATGCATGGCATCACTATATGATTCTCTTGCATAATTTGTGAACTATAGCAAACCTAAAACTTGTACTGAGTAAATGAACTCTCTTTTGTTGGTAAAGAATGAGCTGAAATATCTAGACTACTGTGGCAGTGAAAATAAAAAGACTGAAAGACCATGGGGCAAAATGTTAATGGCCCAACTGTAGAATTAATCTGGAATACACTGTGGAGAATAAAAGTAAACAAACTACAAAACTGCCTGTTGTAGGAACTAAGAAAAAAAGGTAATCATCAATGAAAAATTGAAGAAAGAATGCCTATTTTGTTTAGTTTTTCTTTAAGAGATATAGCTCCTTATGTATTAGAACAAAAGCCATTTGGTGATGGGAGTTTTGAAATGTACATTTAGGACCTTTATGCAAATAATAGATTAAATCACTTTGTGAATTGTCTAAGATTAAATTTTTGGGTAAATTTTGATAATAAGAACAGATTGTTGTGGTCTAAAGATATTGCATGAAGATAAGAGTGTTTTCTGCATAGGCATAAGGAATTGTATTTGGGTCTCCAGCACCCACAAAAGAAGCCAGGGCATGGACCTGCACCTATACTCCCAGTGTTGCTGAGGGAGATGGGGAGAGACAGGAGTATCACTAAGGCTTACTGACCACCAGTCTAGCCAGTAAACGACCAACTCCAGGTTAAGTGAGAGACATTTCTGAAGGAAATAAAACAGTGCAATGTAGGAAGACATTCAACATCTTCTGGCCTCTATGTGCATGCATACATGCATTGTACAATTTAAATAACACACATAAACAAAATTAATTGACTGTTCAGGGTTGTGGGGTTATTTTCCCTTCAAAATTGAATCTGTGTTTAAACTGTGCTTTATAAGAATAAATTCCGAGCCAGGCAGTGGTGGCATATGCCTTTAATTTCAGCACTCAGGAGACAGAGGCAGGTGATCTCTGTGAGTTCGAGGCTAGCATGGTCTACAAGAGCTAGTTCCAGGACAGCTAGGACTGTTAGAGAAACCCTGTCTCGAAAAACAAGCGAACAAAAAGAATAAATTCTGAGCTAGGCAGGGTGGTACTGGTAATACTAGCTTTCAAGAAGCTGAAGCAGGTGGATCTCTTTGAGTTCAAGGCCAGCCTGATCTATGTCAAGAATTCCAGGACAGCCAGAGCTGCATAATAGAATGACCCTGTCTTGAAAAGACTTCCTCCACCCTCACAACCCCCCAGAAAATTCTGTCATCAGAAATAGCACTAACAGGTTCACTTTCCATTACTTTAGTTTTGCTTGAAATAAGTTACCATGGATATCTTCATTGAAAAAGAGTTATAACATGGCTGTAACCCAGATCGAAGCCACTGTTGAAATTCAAACTATAATGTCACCTGCATAGTTCAGAAGGGTTTGTTGGTTTTATTTCAGTTTTTTAAACTTCCTTTAGCATTAGTCACATGTTAGGTATTTGAAAATTAGAAAAACACTGGGGCTGGAGAGATGGCTCAGTGGCTAAGAGCATTGCCTGCTCTTCCAGATGACCTGAGTTCAATTCCCAGCAACCACATGGTAGCTCACAACCATCTGTAATGAGGTCTGGTGCCCTCTTCTGGCCTGCAGGCATACATGTAGACAGAATATTGTATACATAATAAATAAATAAATATTTGAAAAAAAAGAAAATTAGAAAAACATGAGTAGCTTTTGGGGAAATAATTTTACTTGGGAGGAAATGTTTTAATGGTCTTTCTTTTTTAAAAACCCTTTGTTTCCAGCAAGAAGTTGAGAAGTTTACAGACCTAGAGAAACTCTACCTCTACCTTCAGCTGCCTTCTGGTCTCAGCAGTGCAGAGAAAAGGTAGCTCTGTCCTTGTCTTTGTCACAGCTACCTTGTCTGGAGGATGGTGCTAAGCTGTGTGCATTATGATTGACTGTTGTTTTAGTAGTCCTAAGCTTTTCAGAACACAGACTGGCGAAAGAATAGATCATTTGGGTCTTTGATATTTGGTTAAGTATTTACCTGCAGTTTTTACTAATTCATTTGTGGAGCTGGCTAAGTACTGTGAAATGTAAGTTGGATTTTGTTGTATTGATCAGTGGGAGTATTTATACAGTATAGAAAATTGTGGAAAAAAAGAACAGAAAGCCAAAAAATAACCAAATAAGTATTCTTGATGAATAAGGTGTGGGGTTGTTTTAAATATAGTGATAAGTAAGCACATCATGGGATATAAGAGGGGGTAAAAGGAAGTACTGTGTTAAGCATAATTTATGGTAACTATACCTCACTTTAAGTGCTTGAGGTATTGCTTTAGTTTCATTATTAAAAATACTTAAGTGGAGAAAAACTGTTCTTCAGATTCTATTCTTAAGTGTTTCATTACCTTTTAGTATTTCTGAGAATTCATTTTCTTCATATGTTATTTCCAGTATTCTACTCATTTAATATTGCCCTTAAAAAGAAATGCAATAAAAATTTTCTTGTTTTTACCTGTCCTGCCTCATACCAAATGTAATAACTATGTAAATCATTTCCTGACCTCAGTATTTTGGAATCAGATGACTCTTCTAGGAGGCTAAGATGAATGAGTCAGAATAGCTTGCCTTATATTGTCAATAATGCCAATTTCATGAGCTTAGTTTATAAAAGTACTACCAAATAATAAATTCATGCTTTTGGGTAGACATGGTAGTCTATGCAAAGAGCCTAGTTGTGAGAAGGGTTGTAGTGGGAGATTGATCCTCTTGAGATCTCTCCCATGAATTTTAGAGTTGGGGTGTTTAGTTTGATTTCATGGTAGGTACTCTACATGGCATATTCTTTGAGTGTGCAAACCAAATGGAATATAAAGAATTTACCATATTTGTTTTAAACATTTAATGATTTAGTAAGTATAGGCAAATGAATGGGCAAGTAAGTTCTAAAATATTCACACAGAGGTGATTTTGGCCAAAACAAATAGATAATGTTGTAATATCCCCACCACCTATCATTCTTTAGAATCCAAACCAGGAATGGGGCAGGTCCGTAATTACAGTCTGACACTGATTGCAAAAACTGGCTCAAATCACAAATGAGCAATTTGTATATAGATTACTTAATGTCCACCATATGTCCTGAGCTCAATTTGATTAATTAATATCTTTTTAACATAACATTTAGGCCTTTCTTTTAAAAATTATTAATGGAATCGCTATCTAGTTCAGCTAAAATTTGTCTGTATTTTATGATTAGTGATCAGAATGCCATGTCATCTAGTCGGGCACAGCAGATGCATGCCTTTTCCTGGATTCGGAATACCTTAGAGGAGCATCCTGAGACTTCACTTCCCAAGCAAGAAGTCTATGACGAATACAAGTAAGTGTTCTGTGTCTTAACACCATGTGATGTATTAAAGAGTATGAGTACTGTGTGGTACAGTGATTGATTTTTTGCCATTCCTTACTATCTAGCTGTTAGTTGCCTTTAGAAAATTCCAAGATTCCTTCCAGCTCTAAGCTTTTGTGGAAGAATGAATATAGAGCAAGATTATTAAATGGATTTGTCTAGGGTTTTGAGGGTAAGATGATGGCATAGGGATACCAAATTTAAAAGATTCTTACAGAATTTCTAGAATAGCAAGAATAGTGGTAGGGACTAGAGGGACAGTAGATGGCAATACAGAAATCAGTGTATAAGAAAAAAATTAAAACATCTTTTTATACTTGGACTTTTTTAAAAGTCACCTTTCATTAATTTAAAACTATTTAATTTTCCCTGCCAAACAATGAATGTTGTGAATTATTTATTCAAGGATAAGAGAGGTCAGTGGCATACAAAAAAAAATGCGCACACACACAAATAACTGATAAGCAAATAATTTCTTTAAATGTAGAAAATAAAAGTGTTTTCACTAGAGGGCTTCTAAGATAGAGCATGACTAGTTAGTGAGAAATTCAGTCTTGCTTAGTGTGTTTATAATTTATCTGAAAGAAAGAATTTATTCTGGTAGAATAAATGAAGCCAAAATTTTGTGGTTATTAAAACATCAAACTAGCAAGAATTAATTTGTTGTAATTATAGAATTTGTAAGAAAATTGTCAAATAAATGCTATTGTTAATTAGTTTAAAGTTACGCAGAGACACTACAATTATTGAGAAGATTGTTTATGTCTAAAAAGAAAACTTTGTAGCTTTACTCATACTCCTTAGCAGTTCATGAAAGGGAACATAGTGAAGTTATAGAAAAAACAGAATGCATGCTTGAAATGAGCAAGAGAACAAATTTGAACCAAGAACTTTAGTGGTTTCTCTTAAGGAAAGTTGAAGTTGAAGCTGAAAATTGTCATTCTTTTTTTTTTTTTATTGTTAAAAGAGTTTACATTTACTCCCCTTGTCCCCGGCCCTCCCGCCCCCCCAGTATCCCTCCTCCCTGCCCTGTGGGAAGCCCAAGGCCCTTCCCCCTCCATCCTGGCCTAATAAGGTGTGCAACCATATAGACTAGGTTCCCAAGAAGCCACTGCATGCAGAAGAGATAGGTCCCTGTTCCGTTATTGTTGGTTTCTCAGTCAGTCCCCATTGGCAGCCATATTCAGAGACTCCGGTTTGGTCATATGCTCATTCAGTCCTGATCCAGCTGGATTTGATGAGCTCCCAATAGGTCAGGCACACTGTCTCAGTTGATGGGCCAGTCCCTCGCAGACCTGACTTCCTTGCTCATCTTCTCCCGCCTTCTGCTCCTCAACTGCACCTTGGGAGCTCAGCCCGTTGTTCTGATGTGGATATGGGTCTCTGACTCTATCTCCATCCATCAGGTGAAATTTCTCTGATGATGATCAAGATATTCATCAATGTGACTATGGGACAAGGCTAGTTCAGGGACCTTCTCCTCTGCTGTCCAAATACCTAGCTGGGGACATCCCTGTGGACCCCCGGGATCCCCTCTAGAGTCACAAGCCTAGAGAAGCCAAATAGCATGGTGAACCCAAAGAAAAACATATATAGATCCTCCTGGAAATCGAAAGCAAACAAGATTGCCAGGCAAAAGTTGGAAGCACGGGTGTGGGGATAGGGGTAGGCAAAAGGGAGGGGGTAGAAGGGAGACGGGAAGAACAGGGGAGAGCTTGGGGGTGGGGGAGGGTGGAGATGGAGGGAGGGTGGATATTGGAGAAGGGAATAAGATATCTACATTAAGGGAGTCATTTTAGGTTTGGCAAGAGAAAGTTGTCATTCTTGCTATCTGAAATTGTCTATTGAGGGTCTGCTGTATGCCACACTCTGCCTATCTGAAGACTGACACTCCCCCAGGATGTGTGTATATGTAGTAGTTAGGTGTGGTGGTCATGTTTTCCTGAAACCCCGGACTGATGCAGGAAGATTGTAAGTATAACGGCAGCCTGGGCTACAAGAAAGAAAGGAGGAGAAAAGATATATATTTATGGTAAGCATAGATCCAGTGCAAATAGTAAGGTAATTAAAATAGGAAAAACAATCCGAAACTTCTAAGAAATACATCTAAATTCAATAAAAGAATACTCGTATGATATATTGAAGAAACCATGAGTTCAAGGTTAAGAAAATAGAAGTTGTCAACAAATTTCTATGACCTGAGCAAGTGTTTAAGTATTCTTTTTATCATTTGGCACATCTATAAAATGAAAAAAAAAATTGAAGATGCATGGAGTTTCTTTTAGCTCTAAAATTATAAACTTGTCTAAAGTAGGAAAATTTGAGAAATAATCCAAAGATGTCTTGCTAGTTTCCTAAAAGAAAAATTGACAAATGATTTTTTTATTTGTTTGTTTTTATGTTTTTTTCACAGTTTCTCTGTGAAACAGTCCTCACAATCCTGGAACTCACTCTTTAGACCAGTCTGGCCTCGAACTCACAGAGATCCACCTGCCTCTGCCTCCGGAGTGTGGGTATTAGAAAAATGACCTATTTGGAAATGGGTATTCCATAGTCATTTTCTCTCTACATTTTAACCAGTTATGATTCTCTGTTTGGGGCTGGAGAGATGGCTCAGAGGTTAAGAGCAGTAACTGCTCTTCCAGAGGTCCTGAATTTTAATTCCCAGCAACCAAATGGTACCTCATAACCATCTATAATGAGGTCTGATGTCCTCTTCTGGTGTGTAGGCAAACATGCAGACAGAACACTGTATACATAATAAGTAAATAGTCATTAAAAAACCAAGCTCTGTTTGCTACAAAAGAAGCTTCCTTAATGAGGGCTGAGAGCTGCACTACTCTATGGATATAAGAGTTTAGTCTATGTCAGTTTGGCAAAATGGTAGTAGTAGGGTTTCTTCTAGAATCTGTGACCTCCAGCCACAGGTTCTTGACGAAGTTTACAATAGCAAATATGAGTTCTTATTGAGTTGGCCACAAGTATAATCAGATAGAGTTGGTTACCTTCAAGATATTAATGCCACTAATGCTGAGCCTGTTGTAAATATAGTTTGTAGGATTTATTATTATACAGTATTCTGCCTGCATGTATGCTTGCATGCCAGATCCCACTATAGATGGTTGTGAACCACCATGTGGTTGCTGGGAATTGAACTCAGGGCCTCTGGAAGAGCGGTCAGTGATCTTAATCTCTGAGCCATCTCTCCAGTTCCTATTCCAGCACCTTGCATAATGCCTTTCAACACCATGAGAACTAGCCAGGAAGGAAGCTGCCAGATCATTACCAGCTTGATTTCTCCAATTCCTATGACCAAAGTGTATGATATCTCCAGCTAGAAGGTCTTACCTTCAGTCAAGAGTTGTTTTAAAACTGGGCAATGGTGGCACAGACCTTTAATTCCACGCCTCCAAAGACAGATGGATCTCTGTGAATTCAAGGCCACCCTAGGTTACACTAGATTAATCCAGCCTCAAAGGGAAGCAAAGACAGGTGGCGGTGGCGGCTCATAACCTTTAATCGTAGCACTAGGGAGGTGGAGAAAAGAGTGATATGGCTGGACAGAGAGAGGAATATAAAGTGGGAGGAGACGGGAGCTCTGATGTAGTCTGAGAATGAATGCAGTCTGGGGATTCAGTCTGAGCATGCAATCTGAGAATTCGTAGAATCAGGATCACCTCTTTGGTCTGAGCATTGGTAGAGAGGTAAGAACTCTGTAGTGGTTGACAGCTCAGCTTTTACCCCTAATAGCTGACTCCAAGTTTTATTACTAAGACCAATTAGAATTTGTACTACATGCCTTATTATATAATGTTTTCCTCTAGTATTGTCAGAATTTCAGGTCTTACACGATGTCTTTAATTAATATTAAACTGAGTTTTAGAAAGATAAAGGTTTAATTCTTCTATGTTTGGAAATAAATTTTTTTGGTATTTTTCCTAATATATGTATATTGTATTATGTGGGTTTATTTCTGTATCTTCTGTTCTGTTGTGTTGGTCTGCGTGTCTTGTTTTTGTGCTGGTGTCATATTGCTGTTGTTTCTGTAGCATATTCAGCAGGATTTTTGTGCTAAGGATTGCCTTAACTATTGGAGACCTTTTGTGGTTCCATATGAATTTTGATTTTTTTTGGCTCTATGAAGAATGTCATTTAAATGTCAATAGGAAATTTTGATTAGTATTACAAGTGAATCCTGTAGATATCTTTCAGTAACTCAGTTGTTTTCACTATAACAATATTAATTTTTCCCACTTTATTAACATGGAAGTTTTTCCATTTCCTTGTAACTTCAGTTTCTTTCTTCAATCTCTTAAGAATTTTCATTTTAGAGATCTTCCCTTTTCTTGGTGTGTGTGTATGTGCGTATGTACACATACCTATTGTGGATGGAGTTTTTCTTTTAACTGATACTTTCTTAACAAGTTTTTTACTGGTACATAGAAAGCTATATATCGAATTTTTGTATTCTCCTGCCCTGCTAAAGGTGTTTATCAGGTCTAAGAGTTTCCTAGTAGAATCCTTCTTTAGGGTCCCTTAGAGTAGAATCATATCACCTGCAAATAGGGATAATTTGATGTATTCCTTTGCTATTTGTATCTCTTTTGTTTCTTGAAATAATGCTTTAGCTAAGGCTTAAAGCATTATTTTTAATCATCTGGGGAGTAAGAGACACCATTGTCTTATTCCAGATGTTAGGGGAAATGCTTAGTTTTCCTCATTTAGTATTTTTGTTCTAGGTTTGTCATAACAGCTTTTATTTTGTTGAAATACATTCCTTCTAGTCCTCATTTCTTTAGATTATTTATGATGGAGAGATTTTTAGAGATTTGGTGGAATTCTTCCATTCTTCTGCCATCAAATATGATGTTGGTTATGGGTTTTCCTTGATAGAGCTTCTTTGGTTTGAAGGATTTTCATTCTTTTATTAGCTTGCTTGCAGTTTGTCAGATTTCTGTTCATTTGTTTGTTTGTTATTTTATTGGGATCTGAGGTAAGATAACCATTTTGGATTTTTTTGTTTATGGAGTCAAAATTATATATTACTATTTTATATTCATCTTGCATTTCTGGGATTAATCACATTTGATCATTGTGTATAATCCATTTTATATATATAGTTAAATTTAGTGTATTAGTATTATGCTAAAGATTTTTGCTTCTTTATTCACAGGAGATACTAATTTGCAGTTTTCTTATGGTCCTTTTGTCTGATTTTGGTATCTGAGCAATGATGGCAGTATGAGCTAAACTTGAGAGTTTGTTTTATTTTTTGTTTTTGTTTTTTGCTTTGAGACAGGATCTTACTATATAGTTCTGGCTGTCATGGAACTCACCATGTAGACCAGCCTGGACTCAACTCAGAGAGCTGCCTGCCTCTGCCTCCAGAGTGCTGGGATTAAAGGTGTGCACCACTATACTCAACATTTTTTATTATTATTTATTTTATGTATATGGGTGTTTTGCCTGCATGTATTTCTGCATATCATATGGCTGCATGGTGCCATGGAGACCAAACGAGTATGTTGTAGCCCTTGGAACTGGAGTTACAGATGGTTATTAGCCACCATGTGTGTGCTGAGAATCAAACCCGGGTTGTCTCAAGAAAAATAAATGCTCTTAACAGCTAAGCCATCTCTCAAGCCCCACTGTGAGAGTTTTTGAAGTATCAGTGAAGCCACCTGAAACTGGGGTTTTCTTTATAGGTACTTTTAAATGACTTATTTTATTTTTCTGTTCCATGTTTCTTTCCTTCCCACTCCAATCCTCATAGTTTTTCTTATTTTTGCTTGCCTTTAGTTCTCCCCCACATCCTTAGATTCTTAATGTAGAAGATTGGGTAAGTTTGTGCTTTTCTAATGTGGTCATGTATGGGTATATATTCTGAGCACTGCTTTGACTACATCACACAGGTTTCAGTACGTTGTGTTTTAATTTTTATTTACCTTATGTATTTTATAATTTCTCTTGTTATTTCTTCATTAGCCCATTGGTTAATTTCCATGTATTTGTGAATTTCTGTTGTTTTAGATATTAGTATAGATGCTCCCGTTCTCTTTCAGGCTCTCAGCATACTATTCTCTTTCTGGCTGTTCATTTTGTTTTATTTTTACTTTTGAACTGCTGTGTCCTTGGATCTATAGATAACCTGATTTGACCATGTTTTATATTAAACATGTTAAACTAATACCTGACTTAATTAGAATGTTACAATCTTTTGCATTTAGTGTGATTTCTGATGAGGTAGAAATTACATTTACTGGTTTTGCTGGTCATTTTCTGTGTGCTATATACCTCATTTTGTTCCTCTGTTCTTCTATTGCTATTTTTCCATTAAAGGGTTATTTTATAGTAAATTTTTTCCACTTTCTACAATTTGGGGCTTTTGTTTGTTTTTAAAATTTATATATTTTTTTTATTTATTATGTACACAGTGTTCTGCCTGCATGTATTCCTGCACTCCAGAAGGGAGTCTTAAACTCTAAAGTTTTAATACTTATTTTCATCATAGCAACATTTATTGCATATTTTCTAGAACTATAGCTTATATTAGTATATGTAGCTTCTGTCTTTCTACTGATATTTTCTGTTTGTTGAAATTTGGTTTCCCTTAACTCCAAGTATATTTTAAGTAGCTGGTTTATACACTTTGTATACCAAGTCCATCAGCTATCTAGACTTCCTCAGGCATAGCTTCTAATGACTACAATATTTTTTTTAGGCAAAGTTCTTTATATAGCTCATTATTCTTTGTTGCAAGTTAGACATATAATACGGTACTCTGGGAATTAGATTTGGTTCCTATCTAAGTCTTGTGTCCTTTTTTTCTTATAGTTGTTAGTATTTGTTGGCTGCTGAGGGAATGATGTTTTGTTTGTTTGTCTGTTTGCTTGTTTTTGTTTGTTTTTTCCCTCTGTTAGTTTTTTTAGACTCTGTGTAGTCCTGGCCACCTGGAATTTGCTCTTAAGACCATGCTGGCCTCCAACTCAGAGATCCACCTGTCTCTGCCTCCTGAGTTCTGGGATTAAAGATGTGTGCCACCACCACCCAGCTTAGAAATGATGGTTTCTTAAGTGACTGTTTTGAACTATACTCTGTTTTTATATCTACCTCCTGAAGGCTACCTAGCTTAATAGTTAGATAATAAGATAAAGATTTCACTAAGGACCTACAACCAATAAATCTCCCAGTCTTTTTTCACTAGGGGTCTCCTTGAGTGTGCACTGGGGTTCAGTATCAACAATCAGGCATGCAATTGTCCTTAGCCCTCACTTTCTGGTTTAGGGAGACTTTCTATTTAGCCCAATATGGGAACCTCAGCTTTTTCAAGTCTGTTGAGCATGCACAGAACCCTCCAAATGCATGTGATCTTCTTGAGTCTTAGGACCATTCAAATTTTTCACAGCAATGCATCCATTCATCTTATTCCCCAACTTCTCTCTATGCTTTCCAGTTAGTTTACAGTTTACTGCAATTATAGTTTGCTTGCAGTCTTAGGCAACCCACAAAGCAAAATACTTGCTTATAATTATTTTTAACCACTTCACATTCAATCTCCTCAAGGAGAAGAACTGGCTAAGCTCTAGATCAAGTTAGATATAGACAGTCTTCTACGTGGTCAAACATGGTAATTATTTATATACACAATAATTTAACTCTGCTTTAAATTACTTTCGTTAACTTCCAACAGAGCAGTCTTCCAAGCATACTGATCATTACTTAGTTGCCTCAAATAAATCTTTTGAATTTCAAGAGTAATTGTTTGATCTTAATTTGAGCTCTGCTTAATGATACTAATAGTTCTAACTTCATCAAAGCCAAACCTAAAAGACAAGCCTGGGAACCAATTGATTTAGAGACAGCTGTGGTCACCTTCACTATAATATGCATTCTGGCATTCTTTGGTATCTGTGACAAACTCCAGAACCAGTGTACATAACCATGCCTTAACTATATGTAATTGCTGTGCCCCAGAATAGGGAGCAATATGAAAAAAAGCAAATTATTTATAAGTAAATATCAGAAACTTTCTGAGTTTTCTCTACAATTTTAATGTATTATTCTTTAAAAATGTTGGCATTCCAAGCCAGGCAGTGGTGGCGCACGCCTTTAATTCCAGCATTCAGGAGGCAAAGGCAGACAGATCTCTTTGAGTTCAAGGCCAGCCTGGTCTACAAGAGCTAGTTCCAGGACAGGCGCCAAAGCTAAAGAGAAAATCTGTCTCAAAATAATAATAATAATAATAATAAATAAACTGTTGGCATTCCAATAATCCTTTTTCTTTTACCAAATTTATTTTCCATATTACCTCAGATGCATTATTTGATTGACACTGTAAAGGGGACATTATCCAAACATATCTTTTGGACGTCCCTCAGTTTTTTTCCCAGAAAGAGTCTAACTATGTAACCTTGGTGACCTGGAGCTCTCTATGTAGACCCTGCTGGCTTAGAGATCCACCTCTATCCTCTGCCTCCTAAGTGCCACCATGCTGTGTAGCTTCCCTGTTTTTGAATTAGTTGTCATCTGTAATACATGAGTGGTAAGACCACTAAAATAACAGTATGGACTTGTTTAAAAAATTGTAATACTTAGCCAGGCGGTGGTGGCACATACCTTTACCCCCAGCACTCAGGGAGGCAAAGGCAGGTGGATCTCTGTGAGTTCGGGGCCAGCCTGGTCTACAAAGTGAGTTCCAGGACAACCAGAGAGAGATACACAGAGAAACCCTGTCTTGAAAAAATAAGAAACAAAATATCGTAAAAATTAGAAAAATAATCATCTTAATAAATTATTCTGTATAAATGTTAGAAAAAAATTAATAAATTCTTGTCTATAAATTTTTTAATAAAATCATCTACCTCAAGGGTTTGAGAAAAATGAAAAATTGCTTTTTATAAAAAACTAATGGTGTAAGGTCTGGTCAGTTATTCTCTTAACTATTTGCACCCATCTTCTCTACTATGCTTTAGAATATTTTTAAGCATTAAATAATATTTACTTTTACATTATGTAATCAAGTTGTAAATGATATGAAAAAGTACTAAACTCTGAATTCCATGTATTTTTTTAAAAAAATTATTTATTTAGTATGTATACAGTTTTCTGTCTGCATGTGTCCCTGAAAGCCAGAAGCGGGCACCAGATCTCATTACAGATGGTTGTGAGCCACCATGTGGTTGCCAGGAATTGAACTCAGGACATCTGTGTCATCTCTCCAGCCTCTCCTAATTCTATGTATTTTGAGTGACTTTTTCAGTCATAGTAAAAGTTAATTCTTTCTACCACAGAGACGCTGGGGGAAAAAAAAGTTAATTGTACTTCCAATTTCTTAAACTTCCTTATTGAATCTTTGAGGATTTCACATCATGCACCCCAATTCTATTTACCTCCCAGTCCCTCTATATCTCCCCCCATCCCTCCTGCACCTCTACCCCATGAAAAAAAATAAAGCAATGTCGGGCTGGAGAGATGGCTCAGAGGTTAAGAGCACTGACTGCTCTTCCAGAGGTCCTGAGTTCAATTCCCAGCAACCACATGGTGGCTCACAGCCATCTGTAATGAGATCTGGTGCCCTCTTCTGGCATACAAGCATACATGGAAGGAATGTTGTATACATAATAAATAAATAAATCTTTAAAAAAAAAAAAGAAAGAAAGAAAGAAAATAAAGCAAGGTAAGCAAACAAAAGTAAGACCAAAAAAAAAAAAAAAACCTATAAGCCAAAACAGAACAAAACCCATACCAGGAACAGAAAAATCTCTGTTTCTCCTTCTCTCCTGCCTCTCATCACTTATTCTTCTGTCCTGGTGGCATTGGAGACTTTGGTGTGTCACATAGTATACCTTTTTGTCCCATCAGCTTGACTGGCAAGTGTTCATTGCAATGAGTCACTGGTCTGGTTCAAGGCCTCTGTTTTTGGTATACTGGCCTCACTGGGTCCTCACCAGAACTCCTCTGGTGTATCCTATGGCCACCCCAAGTCTTGGAGATATTGCAGGTAATATTCCATAGGACCAGTCCTTTCACTAGCTCCAGCAGTTTCCAGATGGGGTAAATGCTAGGGTGGACCAACCAAAGGCTCAGTTGTGGACCTGTGTTAGCCAGGCAGGTCAGATCAACCCACTGGGGCTACCTACCTCAGATGCATGGTTGGGGTCAGATCCCCTACAAGAATGAAAGGGGGAAAAAAATCTCATTTTAAGAATGGTGTTAGTTAGGCAGTGATGGTATACTACTGCTTTAATCCCAGCACTTGGAGGCAGAGGCAGGCTGATCTCTTTGAGTTTGAGGCCAGCCTGGTCTCTAAAGCAAGTTCCAGGAACCAGAGCTACACAGAGAACCCTGACTTGAAAAACAAAGACAAAATGTGGTACATTTATACAATGGAGTTCTACACAGCAGAAAAAATAACAACAGCTTGAATTTCGCAGGAAAATGGATGGAGCTAGAAAGCATTATTTTGAGTGAGGTAACCCAGACACAGAAAGACAATTATCACATGTACTCACTCATAGGTGGTTTTTAAACATAAAGAAAGAAAGCCACCCTACAAACCACAATTCCAGAGAACGTAGACAGCAATGTGGACACCAAGAGAGATTTACATAGATATACACATAGAGCTAATCTACATGGGAAGTAGAAAGTAGAAAAAGACAAGATCTCCTGAGTAAATTGGGAGCATGGGGACCTTGGGGGAAAGTTGAAGGGGGGAAGGGGAAGCAAGGAGGGGAGCAGAGGAAAATGTAGAGCTCAATAAATATCAATATAAAAAATGGGTGAAAAAAACAAAGACAAATTAAAAAGAATGGTGTTAGAGTTTGTTATCCTATAAACAGAACATTCTTTGTTTTTTACTTTTTTATAAAGTGCCTAAAAATAACTCTATGAGTTAGATGTTAATTGACACCAAATCTTTGCTTGATGAACCCTGCAGTTTAAGCAGAAAAATGAGATGTAAAATAACCAGTGTCTTTACTTGTCCAGGCATGACTCATAGCTTGTAGTACAGCCCTTATTTTAAACTCATGTACGGGTGTACCCTATAAATGCTCCATAAACTATACTTTAAACAGAATCATTGACTATTCAGAATTTTCCAATGGGTAATAATGAAATTCTTTTTCTTTAAAAATTAAAACCACTGAAATCTAGATAGACAGGCTACCTCACAGTATAGCTGTGCTAATCAGGGGAAAGACTCACATGAGGTAACTCACTATTTAACAGTATGGCCATTTCTGTGTGTAACAGGAAGTTAAGTTATACAACTGAATTAATTTCTCATTCTAAGCTTTCAGAAAACTAAAAGGATACAAAGGGAAAGGGTGACTCTGGTCTTTCAGAACTTCTCATTGCCCTTATTATCAGCCTTGTCAGTGGAATAAAAATGTTGGTACAGATGACATCTAAGGTCTCTTTTAGTTTAGTGTTTAAATCATCTCATGGCATTAACAATTATGGCCCAGCATTCATGATACGAGACGAAAGTTATCTCTGTATGTGAACCTGCTATATGTGTAGAAATTATAGCCCTGCTAGATGAACCTACATGTACTCATTTAAGACCCTGAGTTTGACCAGAACTGGGTACTTTTTACCAACATACTGTCTCTGTACACATTTCCCCGATAGTGTTGAAAACAATGCTGTAGACCCTTAGAGTGAGTCCAGCAAATTCAAACTGAATTTAATGTACAACTTCCAAGAATAAGAGCTCATAAATTGTCATGAGTTACTAGAAGGTCCATTGCTTCACTTTACCAAGGGTGCAATGAAATGACACCATACTATATGATGCTGAAATCTGTCACTTTTTATTTGGTCTGTCCTTCTTTTGCAGGAGCTATTGTGACAATCTTGGCTACCATCCATTAAGTGCTGCTGACTTCGGAAAAATCATGAAAAACGTATTTCCAAACATGAAGGCACGCCGTTTGGGCACTAGAGGCAAATCTAAATATCCTTTGTCAGAATGCTATCAGTAATCTCATTTGACTCATCTACTGTTGTAACTCACTTGGCAACTACATTTAAAAATAAATGTAAATCAACAAATAAACAGATCAGAATCCTTAGAAGAATAATTGCAAATGTTGTTTCCCCAGCTGTTACCAAACTACATAAGAAATAGCAAATGGTGTAAACAGAGACTGTGCGTTGGTTTCCCTGCTGCCCAGACCCGAATAATCACATAGAACTACATTAATTACAACCCTGCTTGGCCATGGCTTAGGTGTATTTCTAGCTCTTACATCATAAATTAATTCATTTCTATTAATCTGTGTTTCACCATGAGGCTGTGACCTACAGGTAAGATTCCACTGTCCTCCTTAGGCAGCTACATGGCATCTCCTGTCTCTGCCTACTATATATCTCTTTTCAGATTTCCTGCCTGGCTATATTCTGCCCTGCTGTAGGCCGAAGGAGCTTCTTTATTAGCCAATGGTAATAAAACATGTTCACAGTATATAGATGGGAATCAAAATGGTTTGTGAGTTTATTAAGATTCTGATAGATTTTATCTTTTTATATTTTTATCTATTTTTATTCAAATTTTTGTATGTATATATGTGTACATGTATGTGATCAGGAGAAGGTGTTGTTTTCTCTGGAACTGGAGTTAAAGGTAGCTGTAAGCTTCAAAGTGTGGGTTCTGGAAACCAAATCTAAGTTCTTTATAAGAGCTGCAAGTGCTTTAAAACACTGAGATATCTTTCCAGCCCTTTATCACTTTTTATCCAATCACCTTTGCTTTAACAATAAAAATTAAGAAATGTATTTAGTAACTGAATTATATCAATAAAAGTGGGGGAAGATGTTAGCTTATCTTTTTCTCTTCTCTAACTAAGAAACATGGTAATCTCCCTGATTTAAAAAGAAAAATAATAAATAATGTTAATAATACACTCAAAAATGTGGGGCTGGAGAGATGGCTCAGAGGTTAAGAGCATTGCCTGCTCTTCCAAAGGTCCTGAGTTCAATTCCCAGCAACCACATGGTGGCTCACAACCGTCTGTAATGGGGTCTGGTGCCCTCTTTTGGCCTGCAGGCATACACACAGATAGAATACTGTATACATAATAAATAAATAAATATATATTTAAAAAATGTTCTTGTAATAAAGTCTGTATTTGTAGTATGATTTCTAATTGGTCTTAATAATTAAAAACCTGGAGTCAGATATTAGGGGGTGAAAGCTGAAAGATTAGAGAAGCAGAGCAGCCAGCCACTAGTTCTTACCTCTATAAAATCCTCAGATTGAATTGGGTATCCTGTCTCTATAAGTAATCAAACTGAATGCCATCTCTTTGAAGCCTCAGACTGAATCCTCAGCTCCTGTCTCCTCCCCGCTTACACTCCTCTCTCTGCCCAGCCATATCACTTCCCATCTCAACCTCCCTAGTGCTGGGATTAAAGGTTTGAGCCACCACTGCCTGGCCTCTATGACTAACCAGTGGCTAGCTCCACACTCTGATCATCAGGCAAGTTTTATTTGTTAAAGCACAAACAAGATATTACCACATTTTCCCTTTTTGTCTAAAATAAAAAGTGAAGCTTATGACTAATATAAGAAAAACTATATAATAAGTACAATAACTATGTACAATATATACAGGCAATAAGTACATCAACAATGTCCAGTCTATTTGCATTTGATAAATTCAGAGAAAATGCTCCATTATCTGTCCAATCTTGATGAGTCCAAAGTCTTGTGCCTAATTCATTTTCTATTATAAGTTGCATTACCAAAACTATCTTTTAATGTCTCTCAGCCTTATACACATTTTACCTCTTTAGTGAATTTTTTTCTGAATCTGGTAATAAGGAAAACTATAACTATAAAGTCTTCAACTCCATCAGATACTCGAGAAGGAAATAATATTATTTGAGTCACCAGTAAGTGTGAACAAGTAACTTCCAAAAAAATGTGAGAAATGACAAAAAAATGATCACTGCGTGGACAGTCACCCAAGGTTCTTCTGCTACACTTAGGCATTCATCTTTGGGCCTAGAATATCTGACAGACTTCTATGAAGCAGGATTTTTAAAGGACTGTCCCGCCTTCTCTTAGCAGGTTTGACAGTCACTTTCTTTTGTGTCCTCCTTATCCAGTTTTGACAGTGTACTATCAGCAGTTGAGGCAAGAGTACTATTTTGCCAAGTGGTTTACTTTTGCCACAGAGTAAACTCCATATGGAGTTTCTTTGATGTACATTATCTTCTCAGAAGTAGATTGGTGCCATCAGGAGCAAACATGTCTCATTGTCATTAAACAACAAAAAGGAGTTATTAAAACATCTTAAATGCCATATTCTGCATATCTCTGAAGTGCTTGAAGATGACATGTCTCTCTAAAATAAATCTGTTTGACATTGAAAACATAACTAATGTGACTACAAATTCGATTGAAATAGGTGACTACTAACCTGCATTTCCTTGTTATCCTAAATAGTTGGTAATAATGGCTTTCAAGTACTAAAAATTTGTGTGACATTGTTAAATGAGCTGTATAGGCCCAATACCTTGAACAAGATTAGGAATATATGTATATTATACATATATTAAGACAAAAATAGTCTTAAATTTGTATCAGTATACATAAATTTGTATCAATGTAAAATATTTAAAACTAGTAGTTCCTTTTTTGGTTTAAAAGCAGATTCAATAATCTATATTTATATTCTATTTCTAAATACCCCCCTTTCTCTTTTCAGGTTAGATTCAATAATCTACCCTTACAAACTATCATATCTATATTCTCTTTTTTTCTTTTCAAAACAAGAACCCAGAATATAATCTCCTTTTTTTAGCTTTTTTTCCTGACCATTGCCAATAACAGCTTGTAACCAACCACCCTAAATGATGGCAAATATCCATAATCCATGAACAACCAAAAACCACCCAGCCCACCTCTTGAGAATGTGGGCATCATGTTCTTAAAATTACTTTCTGCTGTCTGAGGGTAATGGCATATTTAGGGGATTCTGAAAAGAAAAGTTTGAGTTAATTGTCAAGTACTCGGAGAAGTAGCTGTATCATCTCTGTGTAATAGGAAAGTGCAGGGCTTGTCTCAAGTCCTGACTAGAGTAGTCTGTAAACCTGGATCATCTCAGCTAGCCACCTAAAAATTGTCCTAAGCAATTTATAGTCCAAAGCTGAGCTTTAGATGATGTTTGTCAGCTTAGTGGCATTATCATAGTTCTGGTTGAGTTGTCATTGTGGGACCCCACCATCTTTTTGGAGACTTCAGAGTTCATATTAGGTGAGATTATTCCTTTTCTTGGTAATTTTCTCCTGATAGTTCACTCTTTTTCCTTGGATGCTTATTTGTCCATAGGTCTTTAAATTTTTCAAGATGTTTGCTTTAATTTTCCTGGAAAGACAAAAACAAAACCCTGCCCCAACCTTAATTTTGGGAGGTTTCTAATCTAATCTTGATATATGGTTTCTCCTGAAATCTTTGTTATATTTTCAAAAGCTGTTCTGTCATCCAGAGCAGTATGGTTTCTTACAAAAGGCATTAAGTTCTTTAATTGTTCTGGGAAGGAGTTTCCTCCATGATGACAGGAAACGACTGAACCGAATTTGGCATGGGAGTCTGCAAGAAGCTCCTCAAGGTATTTCCTGATGGCAAAGGGTTACCTTGACTGTCTCTTGTTGATCTCCATTCATTACCAGACCTTCTGCATAATCCATAAGGAAGGGATATTCTGTTTAGAAACTTAGAAAAACCATTGTTTCTAGAAATGTCCTGTTTACATTCCCTTTTTAGATGATCGTGTTTACTGCAGTTGAAATACTTGACATTTTGACTTTTCTTCAAACCTCTGGAAATCACCTCTCCTATCCAAGCATCATCATAATTATGATATTCAATATTGATTGTATCTCACATCCATTTCCCTGTGGGTGTTGATCTTACCTTTAAATGTGTGATTTACCCTTTTGCATTGTGAATTAGAATTTTGAAAAGCCAGAAATTGGATTTTTATTTGTCTAGCTTCTGAATTTGGTATTATCCTATTTACTGTTGAAGTCAATCTTTATAAGAAATCAGTGAAAGCTTCTTTTGATCCCTGTACAACTTTAGTAAATAACTCAATTTTCTTTCCTACTTCTTCAATTCTATCCTAAGCATTCAAAGTTGCTGTATAGCATAAAGCCAAAGTGTGGTTGTCAAATATATAGTCTTTCTACATTAGCATAATCTTCCTCTCCACAAAGTTGGTCGTAGGAGATTTCCATAACTCTAACCCTGCTTCGTTGTTCAATGGTTTTATCCTTATCTTTCTACCAGGTCCTCCATCGTAATTGAGGACCAAGCTCCAAGACTGCTGTAACCAGGTCTCTCCAGTCTTGAGGAATAATTCCATTAAAAATTGACCACAAGTTTAATATCTGCTTTACAAAAGGTGAATGCATGCCGTATGAGACTATCCCTTCCTTGAATCTCCTTAAATCTAACATTTCTACAGGATTCCGGTGAGGGCTTAAATAGCCTTGCGGATCTCAGTCATTTGGCAGTTCCTGTAAGATGACTGGATATTTTAAGGTTGGTTGTTTGAAAACCTTAGGCTGTTCCTCTCTAACCTTATAATGCCACATTGAAATTGGTTTTCCTTTAAACTCCTCTGTCTGGATCTTAATAAGTTTTTCTAAGGCCTATATCTTGAAACTCATATCAACCAACTTTTTTAGAGATAAAGCAAGAATTATCAAACGGAAAACAGGTTATCAAATGGTAATTAGCATGTCAGTCTCAGTTAATTTGATTATCCATTTACTTGATTTAATTGTTCCTATTTTAAATCATGCACTGTGTGATCATACAGATACCTAACTCTCTATCCTAATAGTGTTTCCCATTTTTTAATGTGGGAAAAAACTCTTTTTTAACTAATTCCTCTCTTTAAGAATTCCCAATTTTCAGCTGGGCGGTGGTGGCACACGCCTTTAATCCCAGCACTCGGGAGGCAGAAGCAGGTGGATCGCTGTGAGTTCAAGCCAAGCCTGGGCTACAAGACCTTGTTCCAGGACAGGCTCCAAAGCTACAGAGAAACCCTGTCTCAAAAAAATAAATAAATAAATAAATAAATAAAAGAATTCCCAATTTTCTCACCAAATCTGCTGACAGTGACGATGAAGATGTGAGGCTGAGTGCTGATGCATAGAACAGTAGAAGCCTGAGTGAGTTTCAAGGCAGCTAAAGAAGGTCCAGGGAAAGCCCACAATTCTCCAGGAGAAAAGAAGCCAATGAGCTTCTGTCTGTACAGGGAATCATGTGACAGCAGCTAACTCCTGTGGCATTTGGAGCCCAAACACCTGTGGAGTTTACTACAGAGAGATTGTAACAGAAAAATCCCAAACTCACTCAGACACTTAGGAAAAAACAGAGAAGAACATTGCTGGTGAGGTGGTGACTCAGGCAAGAGCCCCTGGTGCAACTCCAGTGTGTGCCAGTGGCTGCAAAGCCACTAGCAAGTAAGTGGCTTTTTTATGAATTCGTGCCCTAAAGTCGGACTCCAGATGCAGTGCAATGTAGTTTCTAATTGGTCTTAATAATAAAAACCCAGAGTCAGATATTAGGGGGTGAAAACTGAAAGATCAGAGAAGCAGAGCAGCCAGATATTAGTTCTTACCTCTATGAAATCCTCAGACCAATTGAGCATGTTTCTCATTTAGACTTATTTAATCTTGTGTAACCCATAGTGGCCTTGAACTCACAGAACTCTGCCTCTGTCTTCTGAGTGCTAGGATTAAAGGTGTATGTGCTAGCTGCCTGACCTCTATGAATAACTAATGTAGCTAGCTCTGCATCTTCAGGCAAGCTTAATTTGTTAAAGCTCAAACAAAATATCACAAGTATTCACTATTTTTCTGGCAGCCATTAAAGAAGGGCATAGGAATGGCCTTTCTTGTGACAGAGAAATATGTATAAGCAAACAGAAGTAAAGGGATGAAATTAAGAATTTATTAAAGGTCTTTCTTCTAGAAGAGTGTAAAATAGACTATCTTTTGTTAGAAATACATTCATTCCTTCCTTGCTTAGCTCTTGGCATTTTTAAGGCCTTAAATTAGCTACTGTGGCAATGAGAGAAAGGGACAAGGAAGAAGGCTGCTTTTCTAAAAGAGTCACAGATGCATTTGAACCACTCTACCCTTGTTTCCTGAATACAGACAGAAAAGGTCTTGATGTGTCTTTGGCATGTTACAGGTGATAATCCTTTATGTTTCAGTGGAAAAAGAAATGTAAAGGTTAAAGCCCTTGTGATACACTTAAGAGCTGTTTTTGTCTCTGTGCCCTGTACTCAGGTTTCCCATCTCTTTGCCAAGTTTCCATCCATTGATTCCTTCCCTCTGACCTGCTTGTTACTGGTGGCTGGCACAGCATAGTGGGGATGTTTATTCTTAATGTTTTAATAGATTAGATTCATTTAAGACAGTAATACTGAACATTCTACATGAAATGCTTAGTTTTGAATGCAAGAAAGTATTCTGAGTTTCTACTAGTAAATTTTGTTTTTACTGATGAATTCAGAAAGCAGATATTATCTCCTGGTGATTATATTGTCATTTCATGTACAGTTCCTTCTCAAATGCTATCTATATAGACAGTCCATTTAATTTAAAGTGGTTTCAGCCTTAACTGTTTATCACATATTGCTACAGTGGACTAAGGAAAAAAGCTTTTGTTCATATGCCAACACTGCCCAACCTCGACTTTCATAAAACTGGAGATGGGGTAAGAATTCTACCGTTTCTTCTTAATAAAGAGAAATGTATCTTTAGTTGAATGCTTTCTGTACAATATTCTGGTTAAAATCAGGAACTGAGAACTGTTTTTTCTACCAATAAGAGGGAGAGAAAAATCACCCACAATGGCAAAAAGATGCTAGCAAAACTTACCTACATAAACATGAAATTCAGGATAATAAAGATCTATGATTACTAATTTGTAGATATGTCCATAACATATACTGATGATGCCTGTTTGCATAGGAAGGAAAATTTGTAAGATAGTTATAGTATGACCTCTCTAGGGCTTCTAATCAATGTTGTTTTTTATTGATACTAGATAAAGCTTTAGAACTATCAAAAACATTTGTTTGGCTCTAGCTGCCATTTTTGTTTGGTTGGTTGGATTTTTTTGTTAAAGTTTTTATTTTGTTGTTGTGAGACAGAGACTCTCTATATAGCCCTGTCTGTCCTTGAACCCACTGTGAACTACAGTGGCTATGAACTCACAGAGATCCACCTGCCTCTGCCTCTCAAGTGCTGTGATTAAAGTTGTGTGCCACTACACTAGGCTCTAGCTGCCATTTAAAGTGCTATATTTACCCTACACTTGACTATTCTTTACTGATTCACTCATATATGCCAACAGCTCCATCATACTGTTTTGACCCAAGAGATGTATGCTGTATCTTCCAATAAGAATACATATCTTCAAAGTACTTCAACTTAATTTCTCTGAAATTACATCATTATTACTATTTTGTAAAGTTAACTTTTCCTCTTTCCTTTCTATAGTTGGAAGGAGTTGAACCATCTGGGCAGCTTCAAAATATTGATGATGAAGTTATCTCTTCTGCTTGCCGTCTTGTGTGTGAGTGGGCCCAGAAAGTGTTAAGCCAGCCATTTGACACAGTCTTGGAATTAGCCCACTTCCTTGTTAAGAGTCATTATATAGGCACCAAGTCAATGGCAGCTCTGACTGTGATGGCAGCAGCACCAGCAGGTATGGAAACTGACCACATTGCTATATTTAGAGCTAGTAGCAAGAGAAGAGGTTGGGGCCAGTAAGATGGCACAGTAGGTAAGGGCACTGCTGTCAAGCCCTCTGACCAGAACCTGCATGGTGGAGAGAGAACTGAATCTCCTCTTACAAGTTGTCCTAGGATCTCTACAGGCACTCTGTGGCACAAGTGCACTCATGAATAAATGGATAAAATTTAAAGAATTCATTAATGAAGAATTTGACCAAAGAGTTTCATCATTTTAGTATCTGTATGAGTTTATTCTTACTCCAGTTCATACTAAATGCAGATGTTTTATTAAGCCAACAAAATAAAAACTATAATGTTAAATTGTAGAACTTAATCCTATCTTTTGTATGATGCTCTGCTAGAGTAAACTATCTGAATTTCCCTACATTGGGGTTGTTTTGTTTTGTTTTGGGGTGGGGGTTTTAAGACAGGATTTCTCTGTGTAACAGTTCTGGCTGTCCTGGAACCTTTTTTGTAGACCAGGCTGACCTCAAACTCACTTCTGCTTCTGCCTCCTGAATGCTGAGATTAAAGGCGTGTGCCCCCAATGCCCAGCAATACTTTTTTTTTCTTTTTTTTTTCTTTCCTTTTTTTTTTTTTTTTTTTTTGGTATTTTGAGACAGGGTTTCTCTGTAGGTTTGGAGCCTGTCCTGGAATTAGCTCTTGTAGACCAGGCTGGTCTTGAACTCACAGAGATCCACCTGCCTCTGCCTCCCGACTGCTGGGATTAAAGGCGTGCGCCACCACCACCCAGCTAATACTTTTTTAAATAAAATAAAATGGCTTTTTAAATATAAAGAATATTCTATGAATCTAGTTAGATGTTAAAAGTAAAATAAGATTAAATTTTAGGGGGCTGGAGAGATGGCTCAGAGGTTAAGAGCACTGGCTGCTCTTCCAAAGGTCCTGAGTTCAATTCCCAGCAACCATATGGTGGCTCACAACCATCTGTAATGAGATCTGGTGCCCTCTTCTGACCTGCCGACATCCATGCAGACAGAATGCTGTATACATAATAAATAAATCTTTAAAAAAAAAAAGAACTCTATTTTTTTTAAAAAAAAAGATTAATTAATTAATTAATAGGAGCTAGGCTGCTATTCCAGAAATTTAAGCTTGTAAATAAAACAATCTTGAGCATTATGACTGGTTACCTGGTGTCATAAATAATAAACTTTGGCTGGGCGGTGGTGGCGCACGCCTTTAATCCCAGCACTCGGGAGGCAGAGGCAGGCGGATCTCTGTGAGTTCGAGACCAACCTGGTCTACAAGAGCTAGTTCCAGGACAGGCTCCAAAGCTACAGAGAAACCCTGTCTCGAAAAAACAATAAATAAATAATAATAATAATAAACAACTTTGTGGAGTGGTACTATAAAATAGCAAGAGTTTTGGTTTGGTTTTGTTTGTTGTTTATTTGTTTTTGGACAGGGTCTCTATTGCATTGAGCCCAGGCTGTTGTGGGACTTGTAATGTAAACCAGGCTGACCTTGAACTCATAGAAATTCTACCTCTATCTCCAAGGGTGTTCACTACTTGTGGCTGCAAAAGAAAACATTTTTAATTTATTTTTATTTTATGTATTTTGGTGTTTTGCCCTCTTTCTGTGTGAGGGTGTTTGATCTTCTGGAACTGGAGTTAACAGACAGGTATGAGCTACCGTGTGGGTTCTGGAAATTGAACTGAAGACCTCTGGAAGAGCAGCCAGTTCTCTTAACTGCTGAGCCATCACTTCAACCTGAGAAAATTTTTTTAAATGGCAGTTTAAGTGAGAATTTTAATTCAAAGAGAAATTTTTAGAACTGACAATTTTAGCAATTAATATTATTATTGAAATATCTAATGCATTCTTAAGTTAATAGCTGTGTGTAAGTTATCAATTCTGATGGAAAATTTTATGTTTTATTTCAGTTATACCTGACACTGTAAATAAATTATATTACTTTAAAAAACTATTTCTGTGTACAGCGAACAAAACTTGTTTTCCAAGCTAGTTTTTCTAAGTTGAATCTAAATATTTTAAAATGTGCAGTAAATTTATCCTGATGAGAATTACTGTTTTTGGTGTGTATTTATGTATATAATGTCGCCTACTCACTTTACCACCAGTTGAGAATCAGTTTCAGTAAAACAGCCTCCCACACTCACAGTAGCTAGTCACAACTTCTCAAAACTTCATGAATATAAACTGTATGTGACCAAACCTGACTTTGCACTCAAATTAGACAGAAGCATGGTGGGGCTTAGTAAGTCCAATGTTTGTACCTAAGTAGCTCACATATATGTTACCTCCCTTAATTCTTTTAATAGGCCTGTGAGATAGATTGTTTCATTCTAGGAAACAGACTCTGGGAAGTGAAATCTTTTATCCTTGGCCAGATAAGTAATGAAACTAGGATTTAAATACTGCTTACCTGTCTGTAAAGCCCAGGTTCCCTGAGTTATTTCATGCTATATTCTTACCTTCTGGAAAAATAAGACTTTCAAGAGTGTGGAGCCTTCAGAACTAGAGGAGGCAGCTCTGTCTGTTTCCCATTATTTGCAAGACTGATCAAAAGAGAAGGAAGGAATTTTTGAGGAATAAGTATAAAGTGGAGAGGTGGCTCAGCAGTTAAGAGCACATGTTGCTCTTGCAGAGGACCTAGGTTCTGTTCCCAGGACCCATGCAGCAGCTCACACCATCTGTAGCTCCTGCCCCAGGGGATCTGAACCCCTCTTCTGACCTTTTCAGGCACCAGACATGTACATAATGCACATACAAGAAGGCAAAACATTCATACACATAAAATAATAAATAAATCTTTAAAATGTAGTAAAAAGTACAGAGGTAATTTCCATATTTAAAAGAAATTTTTAGGGACACCAAACTTTTTGCCAGTTGTATTTACTGAAAACTTTAAATCTCTTGAAATTTTGTCCTTAACTCTTAGAAAGTTTTTAAAAGAGTATTTATGGTAAATATTTTCACCCTTTGAAGGTAAACTAATTTTTTTTATATAAATATAGTGTCTGTCTTAAGGTCAGGTTGTTACAAATGTTCTTTTTGTGAGTCAGCTGCTTGGAACTTAATTCCTGTCCAGAGACGCTGACAAGAGGACAAGGCAGGAAGATGTGAGTCATTGGCAGAGGCTTTCCTGGGTGCAGGTGCTGGGAAGAAAGCTGAGACAGAGCCCCAGAAAGCAGCGAGGCTGAGTTCAAACAGAATAAAACAATAACTACATTATTTAAAAGAAAAAGGATCAAAAATGAAGGATTACCAACCAGAGTTTGCAGAAGAGAATTCCTGTGTCTTTCTCTTCTTCTAGCCTTCCTCCCCCACCTGCACCAAGTTGTGGCTGTAACTAGAGTGATGAAGAGCAGAACCTGGCTGGGGACAGAACGCAAGGTGCGAGAGCAGGCTATCCTGCTCCTCCTCAGCACACTGGAACTTCCTTACTACCTTAGTGCCACTTCCTAAGTATGAAATGAGCTTTGTAAAAGTACTTTTATTACATACTCAGTTTTCTTAAAATTTATATCTTGCTTTTTTTTTTTTTTGCTGTCTTACTACTCTTTTTAAAAGTTTTCTCAGTAACACTTTTCAAAATGCCTTAACATTAGAAATTTTGCTTCTTAATTTCTCTAGGTCACACTGGAATAATCATAATAACAATTAAAATAATGGTTCATATTTTTGTGAATTTCTGGTAAGATTAAAAACTTGCTTTCCCCACATAAATTTTTTTAGGCTGTGGAGTAGTTTTAGTGAATATTTATTAGGTTATTATTATGGGCTGAATATTAAAATTATAAAATTTATTAATTTCATCCTAGTTACAGAAAGGGATAGAAAATTTGCTGACCTTTAATACAATGTAAAAATGCTCTGTTGGCATGTATTTTTGTTAGTGTCCCCACATTTATGATATAGTTAATCCTTTAAAATTGTCTGCCATTGTTTACTTACCTGAAACTGTTCTTCTGGTCAAACCATGTTTTAGGATGTCAAAATCTTGCTGACAGATTTATAAACGGAGGTCTGTTTCTTTGCTTTGTAAATAAGGTGAGGATTAGAATATCCTGCTTAGTTGTTTTGTCCAGTAGATGGCTACATACTCAAACTGAGTCATATGGCCTTCCACAAAAGACAGCCTTTATTTTAGCTTTCCTTTGTGCTTATTTTCAGGACTTAAAGGAATTCCCCAGCCTTCTGCTTTTATACCTACAGCTGAAAGTAATTCTTTTCAACCTCAAGTAAAGACTTTGCCATCTCCGATTGATGCTAAGCAACAGTTGCAACGGAAAATTCAAAAAAAGCAGCAAGAACAGAAACTACAATCCCCATTGCCAGGAGAATCCTCAGCAAAAAAACCAGAAAGCACTACAGCCAACGGAGTGGCTAATCTTCCTAATGGAAATCCTGCGATCCTTTCTCCCCAGCCCATTGGGATTGTGGTGGCAGCTGTCCCTAGTCCCATTCCGGTAATGTTATTACTACAGTTTGGCCTTACTGAGATAGTGGGAAGTCATTTATTTTATTAAAAGTGAAAGGTGAGAAGAAGGCAACCATATGTGTAGCTATAGTCATAAACTTGTTTTATGATCACCTTCAGTCATTTGTCTTTTATTGCAAATGTGTATTGCTAATGAAAAGCAAACTCTAAACCTAACAGAAGTGAATATATAAATGATGAAGTGTGCATATAACCACTCAACTTTAGTAAGAATAAATTTATTTAAAAGTTGTTTTTATCTCTGGCTAATTCAAGAAAATATAACCATAAACTTTTGGGAGCCTAAAGTTGTTCTGAATATTGAAGTAAATTAAATTATAGTGTTAATGATTTTATAATTTAATGGAGCCTACTTCTGTGGTTAGCTGGATGGATAGAGGAGTAGAATATTGTTCAGGTCACTGTCACACAACTAACATAGGGAAGGGGCTCTTCAGATGCAAATGTTTCTTGCTAAAGTAAAATGATAACCTTACACTATTATTGGTATTATTACTAAGGGGATACTTTCTCTTGTTTTTCTTGTTCTTATAAGTGTCTTCATCATTGCTATTTCATTAAAACTTCCAATATATGCTGCCGGGCAGTGGTGGTGCATGCCTTTAATCCCAGCACTTGGGAAGCAGAGGCAGGTGGATCTCTGTGAGTTGGAGATCTGGTCTCTGGTCTACAAAGTGATTTCCAGGCCAGCATCTTAACACAAAGAAACCCTGTCTCAAAAAAAAAAAAAAAACTTCCAATAACTGATGGCCATTTTATCCACTGAGGCGCAGACTTTGGGAGACCTTAGTTTTGTCTAGGACCTCCTTACCCATGTTAGTTTTTAAAACTAAAATCTTAGAACAGATTCCAGTAGATACTTTAGAGTTTACCTTTCTTCATGATTGTATCTCTTCTCCCTGTAACCTCATTAACCCATTAGTTAGGCAAGTATTTATCGTTAAGTATGAAGTATTTTGTCTTGTTAACTGGGAAGTAACCGAGTTTTTTCCCATGTATTACTATATTTCATAACTATTGCATTATTGTTATATTTGTTAAAATATTTGAGGGCCTTTTTATATACAAAAATACCCAAAAGAACTCTCTTCTAATATTAAAACTACCTTATTTCTTTTTAGTTAACACTTAATAAATTCTTTAATATTATACAGATGTACAACATTCTGTTGTATCCTGAACTTATTAGAAGGGACTTTTTGTTTTCTATGTTTTTGCAGGTCCAGCGGACCAGGCAGTTAGTAACTTCACCGAGTCCGATGAATTCTCCTGATGGCAAGGTTCTTCCCCTCAATGTGCAGGTGGTCACTCAGCACATGCAGTCTGTGAAACAGACACCAAAGACTCCTCAGAACGTTCCAGCCAGTCCTGGTGGGGACCGTTCTGCCCGGCACCGCTACCCTCAGATCTTACCCAAGCCAGCAAACACCAGTGCACTCACCATCCGCTCTCCTACAACTGTGCTCTTTACTAGCAGTCCCATCAAAACTGCCGTTGTACCTGCATCACACGTGAGTTCTCTGAATGTGGTGAAAATGACAACAATATCCCTCACACCCAGTAACAATAATGCCCCTCCTAAACATTCTGCCTCAGTTAGCAGTGCTACTGGAACAACAGAGGAATCGAGGAGCATTCCTCAGATCAAGAATGGTTCTGTTGTTTCCCTTCAGTCTCCTGGGTCTAGGGCCAGCAGCACTGGGGGAACTTCTGCTGTGGAAGTCAAAATGGAACCAGAAGGTTCATCAGATGAGCATCCTCTGCAGTGCCAAGAGAACTCTGAGGGGACTAAAGCTCCCCTAACAACACCTAGTGCCCTTTGGGGGCAGAAAAGTAATACAGATGGAGCAGTATCAAAACCTTCCAATGAAGGTGTCGTTGAAGTAAAAGCAACTAAGGTCTGTGACCAGAGGACCAAATGTAAAAGTCGCTGTAATGAAGTTCTGCCAGGCATCTCAGCAGGCAATAATCAAAGCACTGTTACTCTCTCGGTTGCTACTCAGAACTTACCTTTCACCAGCACCAGCTCACCATCTAATGGTGACTCAGTAAATAAAGACCCTAAATTATGCACTAAAAGTCCAAGAAAACGACTGTCTGCTACACTGCAAGAGTCTCAGGTGCCTCCTGTAAAGAAACCAATTGTGGAACAGCTTTCTGCAGTTACCATAGAAGGTCAGAAACCAGGCACTGTTAAGAAGGACCAAAAGGATTCACATTCAGGGAAAACAGAAAGTTCAACAGCAGGTGCTCAGATTCCTAACAAGGTGTCAATCAGTGTCAATTCACACATTATAGAGGGTCAACCCTTGAACCCTACTCTTGTAGCCAGTGAATCAGTTCTGGAGCAGCAAACAACGCCATCATCATCTCCAGATGTAAAAGTAAAACTTGAAGGGACTGTCTTTCTCTTGGACCATGAGGCAAAATCAGATGGCAGCTTTAATCCTAACGAATGGCAACAAGTTACTAAGGATTCTGACTTCATAGCTGCCAACTGTGAACAACAAGATATTAGTGTTATGACAATTCCCGAACATTCTGATATCCATGATCTAGAGAAATCTGTTTGGGAATTAGAAGGGATACCACAGGACACATACAGCCAGCAGCTACATAGCCGGATTCCAGAATCTTCTTTGAATCAAATACAAGCACAGTCTTCAGATCAGTTACCATTGCAGTCCGAACTGAAAGAGTTTGAGTCTTCTGTTTCCCAGACAAATGAAAGCTACTTTCCTTTTGATGATGAACTTACACAAGATAGCATTGTAGAAGAGCTGGTGCTTATGGAGCAGCAGATGTCAATGAATAATTCACATTCTTATGGTAACTGCCTGGGAATGACCCTTCAGAGTCAGTCAGTAACTCCAGGAGCTCCAATGTCATCTCATGCTTCCAGCACCCACTTCTATCATCCAATCCATAGCAATGGCACTCCAATTCACACACCTACACCCACACCCACTCCTACACCAACCCCAACGCCAACACCAACTCCAACATCTGAAATGATTGCCGGGTCTCAGAGTCTATCACGGGAGAGCCCTTGCTCCAGGCTTGCCCAGACAACACCTGTGGATAGTGCTTTAGGAAGTAGCCGACACACACCCATTGGTACTCCTCATTCTAATTGCAGCAGTAGTGTCCCTCCAAGCCCTGTTGAATGCAGGAATCCATTTGCATTCACCCCAATAAGCTCCAGTATGGCTTATCACGATGCCAGCATTGTCTCAAGCAGTCCTGTGAAACCAATGCAGAGACCCATGGCCACACACCCTGATAAAACCAAGCTTGAATGGATGAATAATGGTTATAGTGGGGTTGGTAGTTCATCAGTTTCTGGCCATGGCATTCTCCCAAGCTATCAGGAGCTAGTAGAAGATCGTTTCAGGAAACCCCATGCCTTTGCCGTGCCCGGACAGTCATATCAGTCTCAGTCCAGACACCATGACACTCATTTTGGTCGTTTGACTCCCGTCTCACCTGTGCAGCATCAAAGTGCCACTGTAAACACCAACAAGCAAGAAGGGTTTGCAGTCCCCGCTCCTCTTGATAATAAAGGGACTAATTCATCTGCCAGCAACAACTTCAGGTGCCGGAGTGTGAGCCCTGCTGTCCATCGCCAACGGAATCTTAGTGGAAGCACCCTTTATCCTGTGTCTAATATCCCACGGTCTAATGTAACCCCCTTTGGAAGTCCAGTAACCCCAGAGGTTCATGTTTTCACAAATGTTCACACAGATGCATGTGCCAACAACATAGCTCAAAGAAGTCAGTCAGTCCCCTTGACAGTCATGATGCAGACAGCTTTCCCAAATGCTCTGCAAAAGCAAACAAACAGTAAAAAAATCACTAATGTTTTGTTGAGCAAACTCGATTCTGACAATGATGATGCAGTGAGGGGTTTGGGAATGAACAACATGCCCTCCAATTACACAGCCCGGATGAATCTCACTCAAATTTTAGAAACTTCCCCTGTTTTTCCTAGTGCCAATTCACAAAATATGATCAATTCCAGCACTTCAGTTTATGAGTTCCAAACACCATCTTACCTCACCAGAAGTAATAGCACCGATCAGATCAGTTTTTCTCCTGAAGATAATCAAGCACAATCTGAAATTGGAGAACAGCAATTAGATTTTAATAGCACTGTTAAAGACCTGTTGAGTGGAGACAACCTGCAAACCAGCCAGCCACTGGGAGGTCAGGTCGCATCTGATCTCACCAACACTGCATCTGATTTCCCTAGTGACATCAGGTTGTCTTCTGACCTCTCAGGCAGCATCAATGATTTGAACACCTTAGACCCAAATCTACTGTTTGATCCAGGTCGTCAGCAAGGACAGGATGATGAAGCCACACTGGAAGAATTAAAGAATGACCCACTGTTTCAACAGATTTGCAGTGAGTCAATGAACTCTATGACTTCATCAGGTTTTGAATGGATAGAAAGCAAGGACCATCCTACTGTTGAAATGTTGGGATAAAATGTGTTTTATAATATGTAGCACACTGTATCTAAAGACATATGTATTGTATTTGTCTTAATGGAAGTGCCTCCCGCAGCAGAAACACTATTAATTGTGACATTTTAAAAGCGTTTGCTGCAGAAGTGGTTTCTTCTTCAATAGGAAATGGTTAGACTTGCCTCAGTTCTGGACAGGTTTCTGAAGACAGTAGGCTGTAGAGCAAGTATTAGGTTTTAAATTTTATAATGTTCCCCCGTTTAATTTGCTAGTAAAGAATCCAGCTTTTTACAAGAGCAGTCTGGTTCTTTATTTTGTATAAGTTTATTTTAATTCATCAGTTGACCTACGTAGAAACCATCCATTTTTAGTTATAGGCTGTTTTATTGTTGGCATTACTTTTAGGTATGAAATCATAGCTAAGATATACTATAGGCAAGAGAGTCTTCCTTAAAACAGGGATAATATTCAGGTTATTATAAATATTTAAGCTTGAAACATGAAGCTACTGTAGGATGAGAAATCTCTGTAGGACTTTCTGGGGCTTTGTTCCATTTACTCCCACAATGAAGGGCTTATGTAGGAGAAAATAATGGAAAGCAAATGTTAATTCAAGGAAAGTAAAAGCTGCACTAAAAATTTTAAGAGGAAAACTAGTAGCCATTTATTTGTGACATTGCATTAGTCCAGTTTTAAAAGGTGACTTTTAGAATGGAGCTCTCTAGCTCGCACACTTGGTTTTTCCCTCTTCCTGTCCCTCTTGATCCCCCTCTCCTTCCTACTCTGATCTCTCCCCTCCCTTTTTCTTCTGACCTCCCCTCCCTATCTCTTACACACACACACACACACAGACATACACTAGACATTGAAATTTAATAGCAGAAATACAAGCATGTTAGAAAAATGTCTTGTGTTTTATTATTTGCTTGTTGAGATTGGAGTGTTAGAAGGGAAATAGAGGCTTTTTCTTAGTTTCTTCACCATAGCTCTGTGTACATACTGTAGCTACTAAAGAATTCTTTTTACTGCTTTTCACCATGTATCCTTTAGTAATCAGCTTTTTCCTCATTTTGCTCACTCCTTTGCTTCTCTGAATGTAGTGATGCAGTTTGATCATGGATCCTTTGCAAAACACCAAGCAGGAAAGGTAATATTAAGAGCCCAGTGAAAAAGCATTTCCTCACGTGAGGTGTGAAGCCTCAGATCTTTATTCTCTGATAAAACAAAGGGGTGATATTAGTACTTGAAGAAGAGGAGCGTTTTATTACTTGTTTAACTTATTTATTGTGATGCACACAGTTGCAAAAGAAGCAAAGCACTCAGGATTTGTTTTAAAGTGTTTCCTCTATGGCTCCTGTTTTGGTTTATGAATAGTATTTATGAATTTCATGTTAACAAAACTAGTAGGCAGCTTCATTTAGGTGAGTTTCAAGGTAATTTTCAGAGAGATATTAAAGTTAACCTTAAGTTCTTAAAAGCTAACATGAAACCATTTACTATACTCTCCTGAACCTAGCCAAGCTTTTCTTTACCTTAATTCAAAAATAAATCACAAGACCACAATCCAAATATTTAACAAATATGATGGAAGGGTTAATTTAATAAGGGTCCATTGTTCAACAGATTTGAAAAGTAGGGTATTAACATATTCTAATAAATCAATGGTGCTAGAGTTGGCTCAGAGGTTTATCTATGGATGTGTTGTAGTTACTGGCATATGTGTGTGTTTGCTGTTAATTTGATTTAATGATTTGTTAGATTTTTTTGATACTAGTTATTTCTTCACTGTACATTGAGATACAGCACTACTGCACACCAAAGTATGTAATACCCAAAGGAAACTGTGTGATTTCTTCTAACAAATGATGGGAGCCTTTCTCAGTGAGATACTCTGAAAAGGAGACTTTGAGGCCATTCTAATCCCTGTTTACATTGTTAGCTTCCTACTAATAAAAAAAATAATGGAAATCTTTTTTGATAAAAAAAAAAGTATAGAGACTGGAGGATTTTTACCCCCCCCCCATGTACAGTATTGCAGCAAACTCTTTAAATTTGTCTGAATTCGTCCAGCAAACTTTTTGGGGTTCATATATTGCACTAAATTTGTTGAACCTGTGGTAGGCACATCTCTTAGGATAAATGCAACGAGTACAGTCCACAGATTAAAATTTTTAAATGTGTTTCATTATGAAAAGACAAAATATCATCAAAGTGACAGATGAAATTGTCTTATGTAGCAATGTGCACTGATCTCAATGAGATATTTCTATTTCTTGTTCTCTTACACGAGAATATTCCAGCAGGAAGAATTAAGTTTAGTTTGCTTCACCATGTTAATACATGATCACAAAATGTGCATGAGTGTTCTTGACTTATCTTGTACAGTACTAGGTAATCCTGTAACCACTTTTTTTCCCCTCTTGGCTGTATTGAGACTGGCTCTGTGTTAACCAGGTGAGCATAGTTATTCACAGGTTATTTTGCTTTTTTTTAATGTTTACTAATTCTGCTTAGTTGTTGAATATGTTCTTTTCTTGGGATTTTTTTTCATTGTTTTGATGTTTAAAACATTTTGCATACTGTTTTATCATGATAAGACTTCATGAAGTAAATACTTTTGCATATAATTGCAATAAGCACTGACTTTTGAACTGAGCAAGAAGGAGCGTATTTGTGCAGTGCATCTGAGGTTCAGATAACAGTCTTGTACTACAGTGTGCTTACTACACCAGAGGTGACAAAAGCAAGCCCTGTTGTGTGTCTCATTTAGTGCAGAGTCAGATCCCGGTGCTTTGTTGTCTGTTGTACCTGCTGAGATCATGGTAGTTGAACATCGCAGTAGCATTTCAGTTCTCTTTTTTATTCAAAGTGCTCAAATTGTTTTTTAAATGTTTTCAAAAACAATTAAAAACATTTTATATTATACTGACTGGATGTTAAGATGATTTATGGGATGTATTTTTATAGACAATTGCCATTTTATAAATATGTACCTGGTGCTATATTTTCCTCAAACTGGTGAAATGGTAGGGAGCGAGGGGGTGTAAAATGATACAAGGCATAGTGTGCCACATCTCTGCTGATCCAGAAGAACTGACAGCTTGTCCTTATGCTTGTGCTCTCTCGCTCTCTCCTTTCCTCCCTCCCTCCTTTCTCTGGAATTGGGTTGTTCACTTGAGATTTATTGCCATTGGTACATAGCATAGAGTGTATGTTTTATAAAAGGCCATCTTCTCTTTTGTTCTTTCACATGGTATTTGCTTTCAGGTGTTAGGTTGAGGACTATCTAGGTTGCTGTGTTTCAGGAACATTCAATACAAAGAGGAAGATTTTCAAGTCCCAGATGTGTTAAAATGTACAGAAATTATAAGTCAGAAACAGACCATAGGTCTACAAAGAGGCAGAAAATAACAGAAACTTCAACTTCTACAAAACCATGGAACCAGGGTCCAAGATGGAATTTGGTCACTTTGATACAGAATCTGGGAATATAACATGTTCTAAATGAAACAGCCTGTCCAGCTATCACCCCTAACCTAGATCCCCGAATTCAGACAGGTGGAAGCAATCACAAAGTGAATGAAAATTGAGAAAGGAAGGTGGGTAAAATACAGGAAGACTCCCACATTAGACAGGTGGGTAGTTACTCTCAAAAGAGAAAGATTGAGAAAGTAGGTGGGTGAACTGTCCAGGAAGACTCCCACATAGATTGAACCTACAAACCAAAACTCCAAAGCACTTGAAAATGAAAGTAACCCTGAAAAACGATAAATCTCTCAAGATAAAAGCAGTGAGCCTCCTGGGTGTTGCTTTAAGTGACAGTCTAAGGAAATTTAGCAGTTGTCTTAACAATTTTAGTGTCAAAAGTAGTAGCATGTGCCTGTTGTCGCAGCTACTGAGATGCTAAGGCAGGAGGATTTCCTTCGCCTAGGAGCTTGAGATGAGTTTGACCAATATATTGAAACTTTACCCCTGGGAAATAAAACTGGAGACAGAAGGTTCAAGGAGTTCATTCAGTGGTTTGTTTGCACGGACAGGTCCTGCTTTCTGTCTCTTCAGTTGTTTCGTCACCAGGCTTGTTTAGTGTTACTTCGTAGTCACTGTGGTTCCCTTAGCATAAGTATGTCCTCCTTCATCCCAAGGATAGGATGGGCAGTTCTTACTGCCTTTATCAGAGAAAAGGCTTTTCCAGAATCTCCCAGTTATTCACTGTACACATCCTCCCAGTTTCACTGGACAAGTGGAAACCTAAAAGGCCAGTTTTTTAGATTATTGATTCACCTATTCATGGTTGGAAGAGGAGCCTGCCTTCTGCTTTTGGTCATCTTGAGGGCCATTGAGATGGCTCAACAGGTAAAAGTACCTACCCCCAAGTCTTAAGTTCAGTTACCAGGACCCATGTGGTGACAAGAGAATGATTTCCACAAGATGTCCTCTGATCTCCACAGGCACTCTGTGATGGACATGTGCACACACAAATAAAAATACTCTGATTCTAAGTTTCATAACCTAAAAATATCAATGATTTCATCTCTGGGAGGGGACCATTAGTGGTCAAAAGGAAAACAACAGCTGAGTAAGATCAATTTTAAATATTATTTGTGTGTGTGTGTGTGTGTGTGTGTGTGTGTGTGTGTGTGTGAGAGAGAGAGAGAGAGAGAGAGAGAGAGAGAGAGAGAGAGAGAGAGCGAGCACATGTGTGCTGGTGCCCACAGAACCCAAAAGAGAATGTTGGATCTCCAAGAGCTGGAGTCATATGGTTCTGGAAACTGAACTCGGTACCTCTCTAAGAGCAGTACGTGCTCTTAACTGCTGAGCCCACCTTTAGGAGCCCAGAGCTTGGTAAAGAACTAATTACAGAGTTGGCTATATAACATGCTATGTGAAAGAAAAAGAGAGAGGCTAAGAGGGTTTGGTTTTGTTTTGGTGGTGGTGGTGTTTTCAAGACAAGATTTCTCTGTATAGAACTCTGGATATCCTGGAACTCACTCTGTAGACCAGACTGGCCTTGAACTCACAGACATCCTCCTGCCTCTGCCTCCCGAGTGTTGGAATTAAAGGTGTGCGCCACCACCGCCTGGCTAGAGAAACCCTGTCTTGAAAAACAAGACTGCCCCTTAAAAGGGCTTTTTCTTGGAAAGAAGGGAAAACAGTTTTATAAATAAAATCTATCATGAGAATGGTCTTGCTGCAATGTGCAGAGTATTTCTTTGCATTAGATCCTATACTAAATTGTATATGTTCTCATTTCCTGATTGTAACAGTCCTGGGAGAATATTATTTTTCAGATGAGAAAATTGTATTTCAGCAATGAGATGATGAAGGTAGTAATAGGACTAGAGCAGTCTCCATCTCGAAGCCCAGTGCTGCACCGTATGCTGTACATAAGGCGCTTGCTTACACTACCTACAGTGCTCTGACCTGGTTATTTCTTTTCCTTCTGCCTTTCAGTCTTTTTATTTTTCCTCATTGCCTTAGATTTTACCTGTGGTTTAGTTTGCTGATTTTTGTTGTTTGTTTAGATTTTAATTTTTTTATGTGTATGAATCTTGCCTGAATGTCTGTTAACACAGGCCAGAAGAGAGCATTGGGTCTCCCTAGAACTAGAGGTTCAAGAGGTTGTGAACTGCTGTATGGGTGCTGGGAACCAAACCTGGGTCCTTTTAAAGAGCAGCAAGTGCTCTTAACTGCTGGCCCATTCCTCCAAAAGTAATAATAAAATATTTTAAGGAATATTTTTCCACCCTCAATTCAGCCCTAGAAAGGCAACAACAGGTAGATCTCTGAGTTTCAGTCCAGCTAAAGCTACACGGTGAGACCCAGTTTCACAAAAAAAAAAAAAAAAGTAAGACAACTGAGTAATTGAGGAAAATTGAATAAGGACTGGTTACTCTTGAATACTGAGGAATTATTGGCTGTACTAAGAGCATTTTGTTGTACAATAATACCCATCTGTTAGGCATAATGGCACTTACCTTTAATACTAGCACTCTGAGTTTGAGGCCAGCATGGTCTACAGAGTAAGCTCCAGGACAGTCAAGGAAACAGACCCACAGAAACCTTGTCTTGGGGCAGGGAGGAACGACACACAATAAATAATATCTTTTTTTTTTTGGTAGATTCATGCCAAAATACATAGGGGAACACAGAATGCCCTGGGTGTGTTCTATATTCTGAAATGTCCTGGGTAAGATGAGGTGATGGGGGAAGGGTAGAAGACAGCAAGATGTTACTTAAAATCGTGACAATTAATTAATCTGCATGTGATTTTGTGCAGGTTTATCATGGATTAAATTTGGTTTTTACTCTATGTTTCCATGTAAAACAGATTTTTTGTTGTTGTTGTTTGGTTTGGTTTTTGGTTTTTTGAGACAGGGTTTCCCTGTGTAACAGTCCTAGCTGTCCTGAAACTAGCTCTTGTGGACCAGGCTGGCCTCAAACTCACAGGAATTCACCTGCCTCTGCCTCCTGAGTGCTGGGATTAAAGGCATGCACCACCATGGCCCAGCAAAACATTTTTTTTTGTTATCCACCATTTTCTATCAAATAGTTTTAAATGGCATAACTCAAAATCCAAGCTCCTTTAAAGGTTACTGAGGGTGCTGAGTAGTCAACTCCTTCGAATCTTTTGAGTTGAAAAGGGGGTAGGAGTGAGTGCTAAAGAAAGCCATGCACAGTACATACTTACGGCCATTGCCATCTTTTAAAACTTGTTCTGCCAAACAAAGTGCGCATTGGAGTCATACTACACATGGTGGTGCACACCTATAATCCCAGCATTTAAGGTGGATGCAGGGATATCAGAAGTTCAAAGTGAAACTTAACTAGGGAGTCTGGGATGTGTAAGACCCTGCCTCAAGAAATTAAAATACATTTTTTATATGGGTGTTGGTGCACACACCTTTAATCCCAGCACGAATCTCTAAATTTGCGACCAGCCTGGTTTGCAGAGTGAGTTCCAGGACAGCCAGAACTACACAGAGAAACCATATCTCAGAAAAAACCAAACAAACAAACCAAAAAACAAAAACAAAAACAAAAAAAAAATTTCTTTAAAATCACATCAAGTGCCATCTGAGGGGAAAACCTTTGCCAGCCTCTGCCCCGATAATAAAAAGACTCTAACAGTATCAGATTCAGGTGTTTATATTTTGCCCTACATGGGCATATACCTTTGTATCCCTATACTTACCTGTTGTAAGTAGCGGGGAGAGGGGTGCGTGTTGTTTGTTCCCCGCACCCAGCTTCCAAGCCCCCAGCCGCTGGCCCGCTCAGCGGCTGGCTGCACCCGAAATAACCACATGACAAACTGGATTTATTTAAACTCTGCCTGGCTTATTATCATTAGCCTTTTCCCGGCTAGCTCTCATAA
>JAQHUG010000010.1:12168672-12185317 GCA_028555095.1 Dicrostonyx torquatus
CTTTTCCCGGCTAGCTCTCATAATTAAACTAACCCATTATAAAAGTCTGTAAGTCACCACGTGGTGACTTACCGGAAGGGTCTAACCTGCATCCATTTGCGATGGTGGCTTGGGGCTTCTGCTCCTTCCTTCTCCACCCAGAACTTCCGTTCTGTCTACTCCGCCCACCTAAGGGTTGGCCTAACTATAAGCCAGGCAGCCCTTTATTTAACCAATCAAAACACAGAAATACAGGTGGACCCTCCCACACTTACTCAACTAGAAGCATGTTTTGTTTGGGAGGCTTTTGTTGTTGATTTGGGGGTTTTGTTTCTTGTTTTTTTGAGACAGGGTTTATGTGTGTATCAGCCCTGGCTGTCCCGGAACTCACTCTGACCAGCCTGGCCTCAAACCCACAGAGATCTGCCTGCTTATGTCTCCTAAGTGCTGGGATTAAAGGTGTGCACAGCACTGCCTGGCAACAAGAAGCATCTTAAAGTCTTCTTCCCCGGTATACATCAAAATAGGCCTAATAACTCCTGTAGCAAGGGTACAAAAGGAGGATGGAGAGATGACTCAGTGCATAAGAGTGACTGCTGCTTTTACAAAGGACCTGGTTTAGGTCCCAGCACCCACATGATGGCTCAAAAACACCTCCATTTCCAGGGAATCCAATATAGGATTCTATGAACTCCTGAATGTGTGTGATGCACATAAACTCACAAAGTCAGAGGGGGGAAAAGTGAGGGGAAGAGAAGAGGGAGGAAGAGAAAGAAAAAGGTGGGCAGTTTGAATATGTCCCCCATAAGCTCATATATTTTAGTGCATGATCCACAGTTGTTAGAACTGTTTGGAGGGGTTAGGAATTATAGCGTTGCTGGATGAGGTGTGTCCTGGGAGTAAGCTTTGAGGTTTTAAAAGTTTTAGTTTTAGTTCATCATTTTTTACTCAGGCTTTCTTGGTGGGCCCCCCACCTAACTCTCAAATAAATCACATGGAGGCTTATAAATGCCTGGCCTTAGCTTAGCATGTTTCTTGCCTGCTTTTCTTAACATTATCCTGTCTACCTTTTGCCTCTGGGCTTTTACTTCTCTATTTCTGTATATCTTTTCTTTCTTATTCCATGTCTGGCTGTGTGACTGGGTGGCTGGCTCCTTCTTTTCTTGTTCCTCCATCTCCCAGATTTCTCCTATTTATTCTCTCTACCATTCCCACCTTTCCTTTCTCCTGCTTTGCTATTGGCCATTCATCTCTTTATTAGACAATCAGGTGCTTTATACAGGCAAAGTAACACAGCTTCACAGAGTTAAACAAATGCAACATAAAAGAATGCGACACAGTTTTGCATCATTAAATATTACACAGCATAAATAAATGTAACACATCTTTAATACTCTACAGCAGACTTTGCCATTCCCAATTAACCCTCCCCATCTCCTTCTTCCCTCCCTCCCTCTCTCTCTCTGCCTTGTGCTTGTGGATCAGACATAAGTTCTTACTCCAGCACCATGCTACCTGCTGCCATGCTTGTTGTCATGATGGTCATGGATGCTAACCTTCTGGAACAGGGAACCCCAAATCAAATGCTTTCTTTTGTAAGTGCCTTGGTCATAGAATCTTGTCACAGCAGTAGAAAAGTAATTAATACTCAGAAGTGAGGTGGGAAGAGTATTAAGAAATTGTTCTCTGTAATTTCAAGTAAATAGAATGAGCATTGTCTGAGAGTCCCAGACTAGATATTCAATCCAAATCATCTATAGCCAAGATGCCTGCTTACAGATCTGCAGGGGAAGATTTGGATGTGTTTTGAAATATGTTACTTTCTTTGCCAGCCCCAACAGATGGTCACCCTTATTGCTTTTAACAGAATTTTTAACTGATGTGACAATAGCCATATGGTCGTTCTGGGAGGAGGCTAAATATTTGCATTAAACTCATCTTTGATTAAGCCACCATTTTACTGTATAAGTCTAAGAACATCTTCAAACTGAAAGACAATTAAGTGAAAGTATTTTGTGTTTTTAATTTGATGACTGAGTCCACAGCATATAGTCACAATTGTGAATTTGTGCTATCCAAATATATTGTTAATTTTTTTATAAGTACTTCAGTTTTTCCAAGAAGATTCAATGTAGGCCTGTGTTTGACTTTAACAATCAGATAAACTCCTGTCCTCTCTCCCCTCTGGATATGTGTGGTCTTATGGATGGAAGGTGAACACCTTAGGAAAGGAAAATTAACTAATACTTCTTGAGCACTGTGCAGAATCTTCCATTAACTTAGTACAGAATACCAAGTTTGAGGCTTTCAATGGGCTCTCAACATAAGAAACTATTTCCTCCTACTTCTTAGTAACCCATTACCCACCTCAGGGAATCCAGGTTCTCTGGAGGACCCACAAGTTGAGAACCACTACTCTAAAAGGACTAGGAAAAGTAGTAATAATATATAAATTCATAGTAAGAAACTATTTCCTCCTGCTTCTTAGTAACCCGTTACCCACCTCAGGGAGTCCAGGTTCTCCAGAGGACCCACAGGTTGAGAACCACTACTCTAAAAGGACTAGGAAAAGTAGGAATAATATATATATATGTATATATATATTAATTCATAGTTATAGTAATATTACACCCACTTGAGGTACTAATTTAGTTAGCTACTTCCATGTAAAAACCTATCTCAGTTGCTTTGTCATTTCCCAGCTTGTCAAACTATTTTTTGTTTCTTTTTTTATGAATGTAAGTGCTAGACCAGGTGTGGGTGGTACCCACCTTTAATCCTAGCACTCAGAGAAGGAGACAGGTGAATCTCTGTGAGGCAAGCCTGGACTACATAGTCCAGGCCATCCAGGGCTACATAAAGAGATACTTTCTGTGGAGAAAAATGCTTAGCCTTGGAGATTATGGCAAGAATAAGAGAATCTCTATGAGTTAAACCCAGAATAGATACCTCCCAAGACATTATCAAGTGAGCATCACTAAGGAGGCCATCCCATAATATTGTAGTTGGTTGGTTTTTACTCTTTGATTCTTGGCTCTTTGGGGGCCCACCACCCAGCACTCAAATCACTCACATGGAGACTTCTTTCTTATGAATGCCCAGCCTTAGCTTGGCTTGTTTTTTGCCAGCTTTTCATAACTTAAAATATCCCAACTACCTTTTGTCTCTGGGCTTTTTCCTTTCCTTTCTTCTGTCTATCTTACCTTCACTCTTACTCTGTGGCTGGCTGGCCCCTAGCATCTTCCTCTCCTTGTTCTCTTTCTTTTTTCTTTCCAGATTTCTCCCTCTATTTATCCTCTCTGCTTGCCAGCCCCACCTATCCTTTCCCTTACCTGACTATTGGCCATTCAACTCTTTATTAGATCATCAGGTGTTTTAGACAGGCAAAGAATCAACAGCTTCACAGAGTTAAACAGATGCAACACAAGCAAAAGTAACACAACTTTACATTATTAAACAAATGCTCCATAGCTTAAACATATCTTAAAATAATATTCTACAACGTAATATCCTATAACATGCCCAGTGAACAATTTTCCACCTAACCAAAACATAAAAATGAATTTAAAAAAGGCCACACAAGGCCAGGCAGTGGTGGCGCACGCCTTTAATCCCAGCACTCAGGAGGCAGAGACAGGAGGATCTTTGTAAGTTCGAGACCAGCCTAGTCTACAAGAGCTAGTTCCAGGACAGGCTCCAAAGCTACAGAGAAACCCTGTCTCAAAAAAAAAAAGCCACACAGGATCTGAACAAGGTCAGAACAGGAATCACAAAGAAAATGAAAGACTGCAAAGGTCAGATGGGAAAGTTAGTTGGCAGCATCAATAAATTATATATCAGGGGGCTGGAGAGATGGCTCAGTGGTTAAGAGCATTGCCTGCTCTTCCAAAGGTTCTGAGTTCAATTCCCGGCAACCACATGGTGGCTCACAACCATCTGTAATGAGGTCTGGTGCCCTCTTCTGGCCTGCAGACATACACACAGAGAGAATATTGTATACATAATAAATATTTAAAAAAATAAATAAATTATATCAGGGGCTGGAGAGATGGCTCAGAGGTTAAGAGAACTGGCTGCTCTTCCAGAGGTCCTGAGTTCAATTCCCAGCAACCACATGATGGCTCACAACCATCTGTAATGAGATCTGTCGCCCTCCTCTGGAATGTGGGCATACATGGAGGGAGAATGTTGTTTTTGTTTTTGTTTTTAATTTATTTATTATGTATACAATATTCTGTCTGCATGTATGCCTGTAGGCCAGAAGAGGGCACCAGACCTCATTACAGAGGTTGTGAGCCACCATGTGTTTGCTGGGAACTGAACTCAGGACCTTTGGAAGAGCAGGCAATGCTTTTAACCGCTGAGTCATCTCTCCAGCCCGAGAATGTTGTATACATAATAAATAAATAAATCTTTTTAAAAAAAGAAAAAAAAAGAAAGAAATTATATCAGGCAGAGGGAAAAAATGTGTGGGTCTCTGCAAACACCACAGCCAGGAGAGGGTTGATTACAAGAGGCAGGAAGGAAGTCCAGCTCAGCATGACTCAGTAGACAGCAGTGGTTTAAACTCTGAGAGCCTGACACCAGCTCATTTATTTTAGGCATATTTAAGCCTAAATCACAATTTGGAAAAAAGTTTCCTGGTGATAATTAACTCAGTCCCATATGCACAACAAAGCTTAAAACATGATTACACGAAACTCTTGTAAAGTACAAAGGGACATCTTCCACAAAGATAGGTTCTAACAGAAAACAGGCTCAAGATAGACAAACTCATGAGTCCTGGGAAGGATGGTGCCATAGATTGGTTGAGACAGACAACCTCAAGATAAGGGTCTGGGGGAGCTGGTATGGCCTGGCTACACAGATAATGCAAAGATCACCCAACTTAACCACATCTGTTTCCAGTCCTCTGGGCAGAAAACAGGTTATACATCTCTCTTTGAAAAAACAGCCCTGTGTGTTTAACATTTCTAATGCCTATCTGTGAGCACGAGAACCTACAACCTCCTACAAAAAAAAAAAAAAGCCTGAAAACAGATCTTTTGAGCTGTTGATGTCTGACAGAAAAAAAAGAAAGGTTATTTAAAAAAAAAAAAGGTATGATGAGAAAATGTAAGAGCTTTGGGATACCCTTTAAAAATTAAAATATTTAAGATCATTGGCATCCTTGAGGGAGAAGTAAAAATCAGGGGCATAAAAAACCTTTTCAGTAAAATAATAATAGAAAACTCCTCAAATTTTTTGGCAAGACATACCCATCCAGGTAAAAGAGGCATTTAGACCTTCAAACACACATTACCGTAAAAGTAATGACGTATTACTATGACATATTATAGTTAAATTGTTAAAAAAAAATACAGGACAAAGAAAGTAATATAATCTAAAAGAGGGAAATGTCAAGTAATAAAGGCAAATACATCAGATTAACATCAGATTTCTTAGAAAGAACTCTTAAGTACCAAGAAATCATGAAATGATGTATTTTGGGTCCCAGAAGAAAATAACTACCAACCAAGATTATTGTACGCAACAAGGCTATACTTCAATTGAAGGAGAAGTGAAGACCTTCCATTTTAGGAATAAGTTAAGGGAATTCATGACCACTAGACCAGTGCAGCAGATCCTTAAGGGAATCCTATTCCCAAAAGAGAAATAATTTAGTAAGCACTATCATTAAGAATATGAATAAATCCCAGTAGGAAAGAGATATACCAATGAGTAATAAGAAAGAAATATTACTAATACAGTAAACCATCATATTTACCAGATAGGTAGGAAGAAATAAGCAAAATATATTCAAAGCTACATGAAGAATATCATGAGATGTAAATGTAGATACCAAATGTTGGAACAGCACCTAATTTTATAAAAACAAAATGCTAGTGGACATAAGAAGTTTAGGCTACAATGTAACAGTGAGTGACTTCAATACCAAGAACAATTTTGCATAACTCAAGAAAATGTCCCGAAATTCATATAAGAGCACAAAGACTTCAAGTAATTAATGAAACCTAAGCAAAACCATACTGGAGACAAGATAAGACATAAGGAAAACATTTCAGGATATTAGCATAGGTAGATATTCTAGATAAGGCTTCAAAAGTAGAAAAACAAAACTTGACATCTGGAATTATGTCCAAAGGTTCTACCCAACAAAGCAGATGCTCTTCACTTTGTCAACCTACAGAATGAACCGGCATTTGGTGGTTTGAATGAGAATGGCCCTCATAGGCTCATGCATTGTCCCCAGTTGGTGGAACTGCTTGGGAAGGATTGTGAAGTGTGGCTTTACTGGAAGATGCTGGAGAAGGTGTGTCACAGGGCAGGGGCTTGAGGTTTCTAAAGACTCCTGCCATTCCTAGCATGCTCTCCCCACTGCTTGTGGGTCCAAATGTGAACTCTCAGCTGCTCCTGCTGATATGCCTTTGTCCTACCATCATGGACTCTAATCCTCTGGTACCATAAACCTAATTAAACTCTTCCTTTTACTAAAAAAGAAAGAAAAGAGAAGCAATGTAAGTGCTAAATAGGACAGAATTGATTAAAATAAAATAGATGACTTGAAAAATTAGTCTTGGGGCTGGAGAGATGGCTCAGCAGTTAAGAGTACTGGCTGTTCTTCCAGAGGACCCTGGTTCAATTCCCAGCACCCACAGGACTCTCAACTGCCTATAACTCTACCTCCAGAGGTTCTGAAACTGTTGTGGAATAATCTTTTTGTACATTGTGTATATGTGTCACTCTGTTTGGTTTAATAAAAAACTGAATGGCCAATAGCAGGAGTTTCAGGGCAGAGAGAACACTAGTAAGAAGAGCAGGGTTGCCAGGAGACACAGAGGGAGCAAGATATGCAGGAAGACAGCTAAAGCCACTAGCCATGTGGGAATAGGGAATTAATAGAAATGGCTTAAGTTATAAGAGCTAGTTAGTAACAAATCTAAGCTATGGCCAAGCTTTAATAATTAATGTAAGTCTCCACGTCATTACTGGGGAGCCGTAAGTCCCGATGGAAAAGACTGACTTCACAACACTCTCACATAGACATACATACACAAAATACCAACGCACATAAAAATAAATAAAAATTAGCCTTGCCAGGCAGTGGTGCCCCATACCTTTAATCTGAGCACTTGGGAGGCCGAAGCAAATGAATTTCTTTAAGTTTGAGGCCAACCTGGTCTACAAAGTGAATTCCAGGACAGCCAGGACTGTTTACACAGAGAAACCCTGTCTCAAAAAACAAACAAAAAAAAAAATTAGTGTCCTTATGGGCAGGAAATACAGCTCGGTGACAGAGTGTTTGTCTGGCATATGTGAGGCCTGTATTCATTCTCAAGCACTGGAAACAGATCCCTCTCGCAGAATCATTATACTATTGTTTATTTTATGTCCAATACCTTCAATTTCTCTCTCCTTCAATTCCCCTCTCTCTTCCTTACTCCCTCCAACCCATCCTGATTTCTCCTTTCCTTTCTTCTTCCATCCCTCCCACCCCCACATCTTTTGAAGCCAATTGAAAAAGAACAACAAGCAGGATAACAGAATCTGCGAAGTATTTCATGCTGTCCTGCACCGTCCTCAACTCTGTCCTTCAGCCTCATGTCTCTTGAGCAGAGTGGAAGCCATTGCTGGCAAGAGCTGCCCTCACCTGAAATCCTGGTAAAAGTCAGGACTAGAGAGTGAGGACTGAGCAGGAGAGCAGCAGAGGACAGAAACCCTGCTAGGTGAGACCCCTCCCCTTTCTAGGCCAATGGTCAGGTCCTGCGCTATTCACAGGCCTGTTCTGTGATGTCTGTGCATGTCATAGTATTAGCCTTGATTTCCTAGATTTGCCTTTGAATGCTTCTTAGAGTAGCATGGAAAACCAGATGTTGTAGAGAAACCTTTAGTTCACAAAATGCACAAAAATTGCTGAGTTAGAGGAGTCTGAGATCATGTCTCCAGTCATGGATCGATCAGAAGCTAGTCTACCCTTGATTTTTTAATTAATTAATTAACTTATTATATATCCAATATTCTGTCTGTGTATATGCCTGCATGACAGAAGAGGACACCAAATCTCATTAAAGATGGTTGTGAACCACCATGTGGTTGCTGGGAATTGAACTCAGGACCTTTGGAAGAGTAGGCAATGCTCTTAACCTCTGAGCCATCTCTCCAGCCCCCTACCCTTGATTTTTTTTTAAAGTAAACCTAGGGCCTGAGGATACTGCTCAGTTGGCAGACTGCTTACCTAGCATTGACAAAGCCCTAGGTTCAGTCTCTATGCAAACTGGGAAGTAGAAGCACCAAGATGAGAAGTTCAAGGTCATTGTCAGCTGTATATGGAATGAGAGGCCAACCTGAGATACTTGAATCCTTTTTTTAGAGGGGCTGAGGGAAAGAGGAAAAAGAAGAAAAAGAAATGGGGAAGAAAAAGCTATTGAAAATAATTGCTGGAGAAATGGCTCAATGGTTAAGAGCACTGGCTGCTCTTCCAGAGGACCTGGGTTCAAGTCCCAGCATCCACATGGCAGCTCACAACTGTCTGTAGCTCCAGTTCCAGGGAATTGAACCCCTTTACAAAGACATACATGCAGGCAAAACACCAACGTACATAAATAAAAATAAATAATTTAAGAAAAGAAAATAATTTTGTAAGGATGTCTTTTATCATGTAGGAAATTTATGTGGAAAATGCATCAAGAAGGATTTGTACCTATTTGAGTTCTCCAAAACAGGCCATGGCTGAAGGAACCTGTGGCGTCGGGTAGATGCTCCTTTAGTTTTTCTGCAGCTTTGCTGCCATTTGAATTGCTTCACAATTATATTAGGTAAGTACAGAGCTGCACGCTGTTTTTCAGTTTGACCACTAGATGGAGAATCTATCTTCTCTTTCAGCTCAACACAAATCTTGAATTGTGTCTGTCTAGTGCAGTACTAGAGGCTGCTTGTGACCAAATACACAATGCAGACAACATGAGAGTGACATTCTAGTCTAGTAGAGAAAGATAGGAGCTCAAGAATCTGTATCTCAGAGCAACATGGAACTTCAAAATTCTCATTTTATGCTTCTAAATTTGCAATTTTTATTTACACTAGTCTATTTCTTTTCTTTCTTTCTTTTCTACTTTTCTTTCTTTTTTTTGGAGACAGGGTCTTGATATGTCTTAATATGTATCTCTGGTTATCCTGGAACTCACTATACCAGGCTGGCCTCAGACTCATAAAATCTACCTGCCTCTGCCTCCTGAGTACTCGGATTAAAGTCATGTGCCACTACTCCTGGCTTACATCAATCTAATTCTAAATTTAAAACATTGATACTTTTCTTCCTATACTATCCAGGAAGATTTGAAACTGAATGGCTCAAACAATTCTCCTTCCGCAGCTTCCTAGATAGCTGGGATGAACTGGTAGGTATGTGCCGACACACTCAGCTTCAGTGTGTACTATCAGCAAAATGTAAACAAGATATACTATGGAGAAAAGAACAATTCTAAAATGTTAGCAGACTTTTGGATGACATCATACATGGTTTTGAATTTCAAGTAGTATTCCTGTAGGGTGAGGTGAAGATTGCCACATAAAATATAGAACCAGGGAATGTATTATTCAGGGTTCAGACCTGGTAGAATGAGCATATATATTAAAAGAGAATTGTTAGAGTTTCATTAAAGTGACTTACATCTGTGGTCTGAGTAGACCAACAAAGCTTTCTCCTGACAAAAAGGACAAGAACCCGTAGATGTTCAGTCTTTGAGGCTGGATGTCTCAGCTGGTTGGGATCCAAAAGAAGTAGGTTCTAATACTACCACAGGAAACCCTTAGCAGCAAGAGAGATGAACTTGCCAGCCAGCGTGAAGACAAGCAGGCAAAAAGCCAAAGCTGCTTTCTTCTACATCCTTTTACGTAGGCTACCATCAGAAGGTGTATCCCAAAAATAGGGTGGGTCTTCCCACCTCAAATGGTCCAATCAAGAAAACCCCTCATAGGAGTGCTTTGCTACTTAGGTTTTAGTTGATTCTAGATGTAGTAAAATTGACAACCAAGATTAGCCATCAGAGAGAAAATGAGCGTACATTTTCAGGGTAGGGGTGAGATTGACAAATAGTAGATATTTGGAATTAATTTAGTCAGCAGTGGAACTGCTGCTGAAGGCTTCTGTGAGGTACCAGTGCATGATTGGGCCCCGCTCTTCCATGTTCCATCCTTGGGATGACTAGGAGCTACCTTTTCCACACAGTGCCAAACACTCCCCTCTGGAGTGACTAGGATGTGATGTCTTGTGGGCAGAGAGTTCATAGCATTGTTCTTGCTGCATGGTAGTATTATGGGGTATCAATCGGAGAAGACCACTTTGACATGGGTTTAAGCCAATAGCAAGTCTTTGTTAGCCAGCTGGTGACTACACTGGGTGTTCAGGATCCCAATGCAGCCCTGAGCCTTTCTCAGGGTGAGTTTTAAGCACAAGGCCATATCCTGAGTTGACATACTTCAGTTAGCAATAACAGTTAGCCAGAAACAGAGCTACAGATGCCAACAAGCAAAGTTAGTTCATTTACAGACTTTCCCAGAACTATGGACTTTGATGGATTAGGTCTTTGTTTTTGTTTTGGCTGGTGGTGCTGTCTACATGCTTAATTTTATGGCCTGAATGATACTTTCTCCATCATGGAGTCAGTCATGCTAAGGTCTGAAGGCCTGTTGTTGTAGCTGCTCTGAAGGAAGATGCAGAGCCTGGAAGGCTAGAGAAGCAAGAAGGCATTGGATCGGTAATGACTGATTGAAGAAGGAGGCTGCAGTGAGGATGATGCAGAGACATGTGAAAGACAGGCTCAGGTGTGTCGAATAAATACATATAAGATGGTAAAGTGAGAGAAAATCCAAACCCAAACTGATTTTCCCTACCTTTTTCCCATTATAGAAGGTATTCATAGCCGGGCAGTGGTGACGCACACCTTTAATCCTAGCACTTGGGAGGCAGAGGCAAGCGGATATCTGTGAATTTGATGCCAGCCTGGTCTACAAGAGCTAGTTCCAGAGAAACCCTGTCTCGAAAAAAAAAAAAAGGTATTCATACTATTAATTGCAGATGCTTAAAAAATACTGCAAGGTGTGGTGGTTCACATCTTTAATCCCAGTACTTGGGAGGCAAAGACAGGCAGATCTCTGTGAGTTCAAGGCCAGCCTGGTCTACAAAGTGAGTTCCAGGACAGTCAGGGCTGTTACACAGAGAAACCCTGTCTCAAAAAATCAAAAGAAAGAAAAAAAAAATAAGAAAAGATGGCATTACTTGAGCATCTAATGTATGTTGCTCCAATATAAAATGTCCTGTTAGGACATGGGTTAAAAACTGATTACTTGGGATCTGATGTAGGTGTACAAGACCCAGAGTCACATGACTGTAATAGCTAAAAACTCTGCACATGAGCAGATAGGCCAGCAAAATGGCTGCTCATGAAGCAACATGATGCACACAGTACCCTTGGGGGCTTTGATAGCAGTTTTGAAATACCGTTGATGTGCTTTTTGTTTTTGTATGTCTTGCTCGTGACTTTCCCCCTAGTTTAAACATCACTGCCTTCAAAAGTTTAGGATTTTTACAACAGGAATGCAAAGATTTACTTTTTTCCTCTAAAACCTCATTTCAAAAGATCTTCAAAGCCAGATCTCTCCATTAGAATCTAACCAAGAAAACACTTTGGAGAATGTAGCTCAGTTCGTAGAATGTTTGTCCGGTATGTACAAAGCCCTGGGCTCATTCCCCAGCACCAGCACCGTATGAACCAGCGGTGGCTCATACCTGTAATCTCAGGAGATCAGTCCCCCTCAGCTCCTTAGTGAGTTGGAGACCAGCCTTGGTTACAGAAGACCCTGTCTCAAAACAGCAACAACAAAAACCTTACAGAGGAGGGCAATAGTGAACAGATAATTAGATGCACGAGAAATGGAGGTAGAGAGAAAGCAGAGTGGGGTGCTGAAGTTCTCTTAGAAACTGGTCACAGCGGCAAGATCAGAGAGGCAGGAAGATTTTGCTAGTAGGAACCTGGATCCACGGCGGAGCACAGCAGAGTCCGACACATACCACTCCAGCTCCAGGGAATACCCAGACCTCTCCCAGGCCGGCTCACACCAGAGTCTCCAGGGGCTTTGTTAGAGCTTATGGATCATGTGACTTGCAAACATCAAGCCCCAGAGCAGAGCGCTGGATAGGGCAAGGGCAGGAATGACCCGCAACACACAGGCTCGGAACACGCTTGCTGATTAGAAGGGCCAACTTGTTCTGTTTGAAACATACAAAATATCCTCAAATATCTGGAGATCTGAGGCATGGGGTAGCATAGGTTTTAATATAAACCATAAAACATGAGGTCATGGTAATTTCCTGTCACACAAAAAAGGCAATAAAAGCCCTTCCTGGTTAGGGAGGAGGAGCCTAGAGAGAAGGCCAGCAGCGTGGAATTCTCCAGTTGGGTGAAAGGGAACCTTTGAAGAAAGGCAGCTCAGGCATTCTTTCTGTTGGGGACTTGGAAGAAACACCCCACACCAAAGTAGAACAGCAGGGCTGGAGTGGGCTGGGTGAGCAGAAAGGAATGTGACTGGGGCTCATGAGCTTTTAAGGGTCCTGAGTATCCTAGATGAAGCCCGCAGTATTACTGGGTTTTGAGGTCCCAGCCTATGCCTCAGCAAACCAGACTTTGCCGCCTATCCTCAGTAAGCCAGTTAAAGCAGCCAAATTAATGATGAAAGCAGAGAGAAAAGATTTTTATTCAATGTGGCCACATTGAAAAAAGAGACAAAGGGATCTAGTGACTCAAGTTTACATTGGGGTCTTGAAGTAAGGATGACTTGTAAGTGGAAGCCAAGCTAAACAGTCCTGGGCAGGCTGTGGTCCTGTCAACTGTGGTCCTGTTATTGCCTGTCTGACAAATTGCTAATCTCGTTCCTGAAATTTTCCTTCTGCCTGACCCAGGCTTTAGATTTTTCTCTTCTCCCAGCATGAGGTTCTTGGGATATTCCAGTTTATTGGGGCCCAGTCTTTCAATAGTCTGATGACCAGAATGAAGGACACATTGTCTAGAATGTCAGTCATCTCTGCTAGGCTGGTTGCAACAGGTCTGGTGTCTTTGAGAGGCTCCACAATGACTGTGAGGACCTGTGGGACCCAAAGGGCCTACACCCCAAGCAAGAAGCCGAGGCCAGCACAGGAGACATCCACAGCAGGATGTAGCAGTCTCGCAGCAAATGTACCCACAGTAGAGAAAACACCTCTGCCTGTAAGGGGCAAAGGGCAAAAGGTGAAGCGGCCCTTCCTCTCTATGGCACAGAACTAGGTGATGGCATGTACTACCTGCCTGCCGCCTGCACCCAGTCTAAGGTGTAAAGAGAGAGAACAACTGAGGAGTGCCTAAAGACAGACAAATCGGAACTGTCTAAATATGAATCCTGACTGCTTTTCTAAGAGGAAAAGGTCTAAGCTAGAGTTGTCTATGTTTCCTTAAAAGGACAAGGTGAAACTTTCCATAAAATAGAATTGGGGGACTCTCTGTTTTTTACTGACATACAGACCCAAGTTAAATATCTTTGCGAATGGGTCATTGTAACCATAAACTTCAAATTTGATGCATGTGTACACTTTGGGCAAGTGTGCCAGCCCTGAATCTAATCTTTCTTTCTTTCTTTTTTCTTCCTTCCTCTCTCTCTCTTTTTCTTTCTTTCAGACAGGGTTTCTCTATGTAGCCCTGGCTGTCCTGGAACTCTCTTGTAGACCAGGCTGAACTCAGAGATTCACCAGCCTCTGCCTCCCGAGTTCTAGGATTAAAGTGTGCACCACCGCCACCCAGCAAGGTCCTGAATTTAAACACACACTGCTGTGTCAATGTGCACACGTATAGTCCCAGATATTCCTGAGATTCACTTAAAGTCAACCTGTCAACATGGTGAGATACCATCTGAAACGAAAATCCCAGTGAACATACACATGCCCACATAATAAGCACACACAGAGAACTTCACACACACGTGAGTGCGTGCACACACACACACACACACACACACACACACACATGACACTTTTCAGCCCTTCAATCTCCTTTGTTCTTAGATCAATTTTTCCCTTAGGTGATGCGTGTCATTCTGATGGGTCAACAGTCATCGGGCAGCAATATCATTTTGGGAAGAAAAACAAAACTTGGCTTAATTTTTTTAAATTTATTTACTTATTATGTACACAGTGTTCAGCCTCCATGTATGCCTGCAGGCCAGAAGAGGGCACCAGATCTCATTACAGATGGTTGTGAGCCACCATGTGGTTGCTGGGAATTGAACTCAGGACCTCCAGAAGAGCAGTCAGTGCTCTTAACCTCTGAGCCATCTCTCCAGCCCTTGGCTTAAAATTTTCAAGTGTCATCTCAAACTGCAAATTCATTTCTCCTAGTATATTGTGTGAGCCTCACAAAGACATTTGATCTAGACCACTTCCCAGGAGGCCTCTGTGTGGAATGCTTTATGTCTCTTTTCTCAAGCCCTGCAGGTTCACTGAAGAGGCCTTGGAATTCTGTAAAATACTCCTATTGCCTCATTGGTGGCTCACTTTCCTGCTCCAGTTGCCACCAGCCCTTAGGAAGCTCAACCACAGAACAGAAAGACTCCGTTGATGGGGATATCCTCCGTGCAGCTTTTGGGGACCTCAGGCAGATGCATGCTGGATCCTTACCGTATGGTAGCAGGACCTTCATTTGCTTCTTGCCCCATTTATGAAACATTTCTTCAGAGGCCATCCCTGGTGAACACGGCCCTCACCTTTACATCAACAGCAGTAAGCAGAGGCTATCTGTCTTTCCCTTTGTGTAGCTGTGTGCAAATGCATGTGTGTATAGTCGCACATACCTGTGCATGTATGTGAAGGCCAGAGGTGGACATTGGTGTCCTTAACTGCTTTCCACCATATTGTTCTGAGGCAGTGTCTCTCACTGTGACTGGAGCTCAGCCATTGGACTAAGCAAGTTGGCTAGCTAACTCCTGAAATCCCGTCTCTGCCTTCCCGTGATAGAATTAGAGGCTCACACTCCCCACGCTTGGATTTCTAGGTGGGTGCTGGGGATTCGAAGTCAGGTCCTCATGCTTGTACTGCAAACTTTACCCTCTGTACCATCTCCTCAGCCCCTGTCGTTCCTGCTCTAACAGCAACAAGAAGCCCTTCAAGGCTGACTCTTCAGCTTGAATCTCCTCCCTGCTAAAGACAGACTCCTTAGATGGCTAGAAAAAGGATATGGGCAACTAAGCCCATTTCTCCAAAATTCATGTGGCCCTTTTTCCTCCATGACCAAATCTCCCAAGCTGCCCTCTACAACCATGAAGAGTGCTCCTTCAAACCTTGCTGTAGCATTCTGTCTGTCGCTGAACCCAGCCTGCTAGTCTCCCTACAGCCTCCACCTTTGTGGCCCAGGTTACTCTCTGACTTTCCCTGGCGCTTCATGACTTTCTCTGGAAAGATTCGACTCCTCCAACTGTTCAGAATCTAAGTTCTTCTTCTGCAAGATTTCTGGTGTCTGTCCCACGTGGCACACTGTTGTGCATTTCCTCTGCTCTGTCCCACCCCGGGTTGCTCCAGGAACTCGCAGGTCTCTTCCATCTGGGTCACACAGACCAAGGGACACTTATTCAGGGTCTCTGAATCTCAAATCCACTAGATGCCATTCCTAACCCTCTGTGCTGCCCCCTAGGAGTGTGCTGCCCTGGATAGTTTGTGTAGAGAGCAGGCAAATGATGGCTGAACCATCAACCCTCTCTGTCAGCGCAGGTTTGACCAGCAAGGCCTTGGTCTCTCTTAGGTGCTTCAGCTCCCTTGACTTCCTGATTTCTCCCTCCCAACCCAGGAAATGTTTCTGTGGTTTTCCTGCTCGAGAAGAAGGCAGGGGAGCTGTGAGTCACTTTATTGTCCTTACTCTGCGGTAAATTTTCCTAAAGTCGAAAACTTCCATCCTCTAATATGATTTAAGCTTTGCAACTAAACCTTTTTTGAATTATAAATAAGATTTTCTTTTCTTTTCTTTCAAAGGCTTGACTCATACAAATCCAAAGTGCTGTGATTTGAGAGTCCTTTGGCAGGTGTGAATACAAAAATCCACTCAGACTTTTCCATTAAATTATTTCTTTGTAGACAGTGTCTGCTCTCACCAAACAATGAGTGCCATTATTGAGTAGATGGAAATGTGCACAATGATTTTAGGAGACAAAAAAATTCCTCTCTAAGGGGCCCTGTGAGATGGCTCAGATGATAGAGAGCACTTGCCAAGCAAGCCTGACGGGTTGAATTCAGTCCCGAAACCTACATAAAGGTAGGAGGAGAGAACCGCCTCCGCCAGTGAGTCCCCTGCCTCACATGCACGCTGTGTGCTTGAACCGACACGCACACATTATAGTAACACATTTTAAAAATGCGAAATCCTGACATCTCCAAACACTATCCCAGGATATCTTTAGAGACAATATGGACTATGGCTTTGCTTTGAAATAATTGCCAATATTATAGCTTTTTTTTTTCCTTTTTATTTTCCTTCAAGAGTGCAGGCTGGATTTCAGAGATGTTTAATGGACCCTGTACCTACTGCCGAGTCCTGCAAAACCACATTCACTGGGAAAGTAGTAGCCTTTTAAATTATAAAACAAATATATATAT
>JAQHUG010000010.1:12217413-12254023 GCA_028555095.1 Dicrostonyx torquatus
GGTTTCTCGGTGGCTTTTGAGCCTGCGCTGGAACTAGCTCTTGTAGACCAGGCTGGTCTCGAACTCACTCTGCCTCCCGAGTGCTGGGATTAAAGGCGTGCACCACCACCGCCCGGCTCTCTTGTGAGCTTTTAACGTTTTTCTTTTTCACTTTAGTCTTAACTGAAATTTTGTTTATTTTCTTTTTTGGTTTTTTGAGACAGAGTTTCTCTGTGTAGCCCAGGCTATCTTGAAACTCACTCTGTAGATCATATTCACATTGAACTCAGAGATCCTCCTGCCTCTGTCTCCTGAGTACTGGGATCAAAAGTGTGCCACCACTGACCAGCAAATTTTTTTTTCCTTCCTTCCTACCTTCCTTCCCTCCCCCTCCTCTCTTCCTCTCCTTCCCTCCCTCCCTCTCCCCCCCTCCTTTTTCTTTTCAAGACAGGGTTTCTCAGTGTAACAATCCTGTCTTGGCACACACTTGTAGACCAGGCTGACTTTGAACTCAGAACTCAGAGATCTGCCTGTCTCTGCCTCTGTGCTGGGATTAAAAGCATGTGCCACCATTGACTAGAGAATTTTGTTTCTTATGCATGTTGTGTGAGATGGTGAACAGGTGCCATCTCTAACTTCTTATTTTCTCTCAAATCATTTGTTAAGACCACAAAAAAATTCAAGGTGTTGGGGATTGAAATTGTGTTGGATTTATATATTATTTTGGAGAAAATAGACAACTTATTAAATACTTGTACCCATAAGCAGAGAGAATATCTCCATTTATTATATCCCTTGTGTCCTTCAAGAGTATGTTTAACCTTATTGAAGTTTTGCATTTTTATTAATTTTGTTTCTTATACAATTTAAATACTTTTGGGTGGGGGTGGGCTAGATTTTACTGTGTAGCCCCAGCTGGCTTCTACCTCTTGAGTGCTGGTATTAAAGCCATGTACTAATATGGGGGAAGGCTCTTCATGAGGAATGATCTAGATCAAGCTGGCCTGTGGACAGGTCTGTAGGGGTTGTCTTGACTGTTAGTTATTGTAAGAAGATCCAGTCCATTGTTGGTGGCTCACAGCTCCAGTAACTTACTCTCAAACAGCTTAGTGTCTTAGTTACTGTCTTATTGCTGTGAAGAGACACTATGACCAAAAGCAAGACGGGGAGGAAAGTGTTTATTTGGCTTACAATTCCATATCACAGTTCATCAGTGAAGGACGTAGGGCAGGAACATAAACAAGGTAGGGACCTGGAGGCAGGAGCTGATCTGTAGAGGCAACTTACTGCCTTTGTTCTTCATGACTTGCTCAGCCTGCCTTCTTACGGCACCCAGGATCACCTTCTTATAGCAGAGGAGGCTGGACCCTCCCACATCGATCACTAATTAAGAAAATGCCTTAAAGTTTTCTCTACAGCCTGACTCCTTTCCCCCCCCCCCCAGGGTTTCTGTGTTACAGCTCTAGCTGTCCTGTAACTAACTCACTTTGTAAACCAGGCTGGCCTCGAACTCACAGAGATTCACCTGCCTCTGCCTCCCAAGTGTTGGGATTAAAGGCATGCATCAACGCTGCCCAGCTGCCACCACTGCCTGGCCCTACAGCCCAATCTTAAGGAGGCATTTTCTCTATTGAGGCCCCCCCCTCTCAGATGACTGCATCTTGTGTCAAGTTGACATAAAACCAGCCAGCACACATAGCAAATAAAAAGTTAGACGTGATATGCCTGTGTGTATATAAATAAAAATGAACACAGTGTTACCAGGCTGTGCACCGAGTTTATGGAAGTATGGGTTATACCATACTGTCCTGCAGATTCCTTAGGCAGGGGTCCCGAACAGTGTGACAGTGGAAAAGGTGGCTCAGGGCATGCAAGGCCATGTTTACCCAGTCTCTGATCTTGACTGGATGTGACGTGTTGAGTAGCTGCTTGAATTCCACCTTGATTTCCCTTCCACGATGGGCTAAGGAATTTGTAAGCCAAATAAATTCCCTAAGTTGCTTTTGGTTGGGATATTTTTCCCCAGTAGCCAAAATGAATTCATATCTACCCTCTTTAGATTTGAACTATCTCTAACCTATAGGACAGTTAAGAGGTGTAACACATGCTTCTATAGCCATGAATTCAGGCCACAGCATGGTAACATTGTGTTCATTCCTTTTTATTTACACATGGGCAGACAGACTCATATCCTGCTTTTTATTTGCTAAGCCATTTGAGAATAAGTTACAGAATTTGTGTTGTTTCTTCCTAAATATTTTTGATATGTATCTCTTTAGAAAGTAAAACGTTTTTATTAATTGATTGAGAATTTCATGCAATCTTTTTTTTTTTTTTTATGGGTATGGGAGTTTTGCCTGGATAAAACAGAAGAGGGTGTCGGATCCCCTGGAAGTGAAGTTACTGACAGTTGTGAGCCACCATGTGGGTGCTGGGAGTTGAATCCAGGTTCTCTGGAAGAGGATCACTTGCTCTTATCCGACGAGCCATATCTCCAGCCCCACAATGTATGTTTTTAAATTTTTATTTATGTTTTTAAATTTTTATTTATGGATGTTTTGTGTGTTTGTATGTCTGTATACTGTGTGTGTTCCTAGTGTCCATAGAGACCAGAAGAGGACTTCAGATTCTGGAATTGAAGTTATAGGTGGCTGTGAGCCACCATGTAGGTGCTGGGAATTGAATTCAGGTCCTCTGGAAGAGCAGTTAATGCTCTTAACTTCTGAGCTTAACTGCTCAGTCATTTCTTCAGTCCCATAGTTTTCTTTTTCTTTCTTCCCTTATTTATAATTTTGGGGATATGATCTCACTGTATAATCCTGAGTAGCCTGAGACTCACTATCTAGACCAAACTGGTCTCAAATTTCAAAGAGATCTGCCTAGTGCTCCCTCCCAGGGATTAAAGTGGTGTGCCACCACACCCAGCCATATATAGTATATTTTGATCACATTTACTCCACTGACTCCTCCCCCTAGCTTCCCTCAGATGGTATGTCCTTCTTAAGATGAAGACATTCTCCTATAAGATCTCATTCCACTATGATATACAAAATAATTGGTGTTTGACATATTACAGTGTGTTTACTATGCTATTATTTATACCTATTTGATGAGACTTTAAGGATAACTACCTTTTCTTGGTAGTTATTACAAATGACTGTGAGCTTTTGATTTTATGTTATGAATACAGCAACAGTGGTAACTTCAGTAGTTAACAGTTTGTCATTAGATTTTCTTGTAAAAATGTCAAATTCTTACTGAATGTAATAATTAGCTCTTTGTATGTGATCAACTATAGCTAAAAATAGCAATTTCTGTTTTTTCCTTTTATGTACCTTTTAATGAAATTATTTTAAAAGATTCCTCTAATTTTAGTATTATTATTGTATTAGATTATTTTTGTATTTGACAACTCATAATTACCTAAAACTAAAACAGAACGTTGTGTATTTTAGGATAATACACGAGTTGTGAGAGTGAAGGTTATAGCTGGCATAGGCTTGGCCAAGAAGGACATCTTGGGAGCCAGGTAAGTATAATATATGAGTTGACATTTTGAAATTTGTCATTTCTTAGTTTTTTTTTCTTGAACTTTGATTAAATGAAAATTTGAATGATAATATTAGCAAATTTTGATGCACAGTGAAATCATTCCAGATTATATTTCTTGGTATCTGAATTACTGAATTTTTCAAATTAAAGACAGTGATAAATATGGATTTATTATTGAGTTCTGATCTCAGACATTTACAAAATTCTGTTCTCCAAATCTTTTAGCCAGTAACAACCATAATCTCTGGATACAATAAAAAAAGTAATTCTCCGAGCATAGACTGAACATAGCAGGACAGTACTAGCGGGGATCCACACCTGCAGAAAAGAAGTGGAGAGCCCTTCCCCATTGTAGAAATTAGTCTGAGCCAGGTGGTCATGGTGCATGCCTTTAATCCCAGCACTTGGGAGGCAGATGCAGGTGGATCTCTGAGTGTTCAAGGCCAGCCTAGTCTACAAGAGCTAGGTCCAGGACAGCCAGGGCTACATAGAGAGAGAGAGACACTGTCGGGGGGGAAGGAGGGGAGAAAGAATGTATGCTCATTGTGAGTCAAAACATTGCAAATCTCAGGAATGAAGTAGAGGCCAAAATAAACAAATAATAACGTAAAAGGAAAATTCTGCAGCTAAAGAACAGTATTTGAAATTAAAATGCTTGGGTGATTGTGGTAGCAGAATGTCGAGAATGTAAAGCAAAGGTGAACTGAACTTACATCAGGAGGAGCCTTTTGCCAATTAGCAGATGATAGAGAAAAAGAAACAGTCTGTCATAACTAAGATTCAGAAAGGGTGGAGATCTAAATAATGAAGTAAAACAGTTTTGAAGAGTAAGTGTTCAAGCTAGGCAGTGGCGGTGCATGCCTTAAACCCAGCACTTGGGAGGCAGAGGCAGGTGGGTCTCTGAGTTCCGGTCTATAGAGTGAGTTCCAGGACAGCCAGGGCTACACAGTGAAACACTGTCTGGAAAAACAAAGAGAAAAAGTGAAATCAGTGATACACATAATATTTTATTACCGAAAATATCGGGCCGGAGAGATGGCTCAGCAGTTAGGAGCTTGTACTGCTCCTACGGAAGACCATTTCCAGTGGACTGACTGTGACCAACTCCAGGAGATCTGACGCCCTCATCTGGCCTCCACGGGCACTGCACGCACAACTTAAGTCTTTATAAGGAAGAAATGTTAAAGCAACTTGCTCCTGGTGAAGAGAATTGATGCCAGATGGAAGTTCAGATCTTCAGAAAGGGAAAAAGCATCATAAACAATAAATATCTAGAACCACATTTTTTTTGTTAAAATTTTGATTTATATGTGTGGGTGTTTTGTCTTTGTATGTATGTGTATGTGCCTGATGTCCACAGACGACAGCAAGGTGTTGAATCTCCTGTAACTGCAGTTACAGATGGTTTTGAGCTGCAGTGTTTGTGCTGCAATCAAACCCAGGTCCCTTGCAAGACCTTATACTGGGCCCATTGGAATCATGGCTCACAACCTTGTCTTATGGATTTGTATTATAGATAAAAGGAATGCCCATGGCAATTACAGCTTATAGGACTGGGCTGTACATTGTATGTGTGTGGCTGTGAACCTATATGGAAGAATGGTGTGATAGAATGCATAGGTAAAGGGAGTCATTAAGGGTATATATAGAAGACATAAATAAACAATCCACAGTAATGCAAAGAATTAAAGGTTTTGTAAAAGCAGAAATTTTGTTTCTGGTTTTTTTTTTTCGTTTGTTTCAAGACAGGGTCTCTCTTTGTAGTCCTGGCTGTCCTGGAACTCATTCTGTAGACCAGACTGTCCTCAAACTCAGAGATCTACCTGCCTCTGCTTCCTGAGTGGGTTAAAGGTGTGCTTTACTGTGCCTGGCTGTAAAAGCAAAAATTTAAAAGTAAAATTTTTGAAAAAATTTAAAAAGCCAGTACAAACAAATAATTTTTTTTTTTAATAAAGGAGGCAGGACAAGGAAAGGAAGTCATAAGGAGTTGCAGACTTGTATCTAGTCATGCCAATAATTACATGAAACATTAGCGGAAAGAAATAAACACCAAGTATAGGTTATTACAATAAATTAGATTGTAAGACTCATTAGACATGGTGTCTCATTCCTGTAATTCCAGCATTCGGTAGGATTGTGAGTTCTAGGCCAGCCTATGCTGTATAGTGACAACTTCAAAAATCCAAGGCTGGCGTGGTCTCTGTTGAATCCCCGGTAGTGAGGGATGTTTGGGGACAGGGAGTGCAGAAGGGTCCTGCCATGAAGTAGAGGGTGTGTTGGCAAATCTTTTTTTTTGTTTTTTGTTTTTTGAGACAGGGTTTCTCTGTGGCTTTGGAGCCTGCGCTGGAACTAGCTCTTGTAGACCAGGCTGGTCTCGAACTCACAAAGATCTGCCTGCCTCTGCCTCCCGAGTGCTGGGATTAAAGATGTGCGCCACCACCGCCCGGCACTGTATTGGCAAATCTTAAGGGGCTGAAGAGACGGCTCAGGTTAAGAGTTTTTGAGGACTGGAGTTTGGTTTCCAGCACCTACATCAGCTGACTCATAACTGTCTATAACTCCAGCTCTAGAAGATTCGTTGCCCTCTCTGGCTTCTGCAGGCACTGCCTGTGTGTACATAAAAATAATGAAACAACTCTTTAAAGAAAGATATACTTAAAATACAGTGACACAGCTAAGTTGGGAAAAATGGATTCAAACTGGTATGATAAAGATTAAAGTGAATACATTGAAATCTGATAAAATAAGGGTTCAACATGAAACTTTCCAAAATTTCACAATAATAATAAAATCATCAGAAATTTGTAATAGTTAGAAGTGGGTATATGTCTATCAATGGAACTTAGAGATGTAGAACTCAAAATTTGACAGAATAAAAGGGGAAATAGAAAATATTATTATAATGCCTTTCAGAACTGTTAAACCAGGTACATAAAAAACCAAAACCACAGAAACAGTTTCTAGCTTAATAGATCTCAGAGGGAAGACTAAAGTGAACCTCACCTGGGAAGTGATAACTAGGGAGGCCATCGGAGTATAGATATGTGTTAGTGTATATGGGTGAGGGCATTGCACCCCGAGGACTTTGGGGTTCAGTGCATATATAACCCACGTTGATGTCTATCACGGAGTTCTAACTGATGGAGTTTAGAGCAAGCTGCTGCGACAATCGTGGTGTCATGCTGTCCCTGAGCCATGGTCGCTGTGACGTGTCTGCATATTCCATACTGAGTATGGGTTCAATGGGAGCTCATGTATTAACTGTGGTGTGTAAATCAGCCACACTGAGGAAAAGGAAGGAAACTGAAGACTGTCTTATTGTATTGATTTATTCTGTGTATGTGTAAATGTGCACATGCAAATGTGCCGTGGCATGTAGATGGAGGCCAGAGGACAGCTCATATTAATCAGTTCTCTCCTTCACCATGTGGATCCTGGGGGAATTGAACTCAAGTTGTCAATCTTGGCAAGGGCCTTTACCCACTGAGCCCTCTCGCTGACCCCAGACTATAACCATAATGTATTGTATACTTAAAGACCTAAGAGATAGCTCAGATGAAATATTCATACTATAGTCAAAAGCAGTCACACATCTGATAAGACCTTTAATTTTAACTATCTTTTATATCATATAACTCAATAGTAATAAAATAAAAAATTGAATTAAAAATGAGCAGAACAACTGAATGGGACAGACAGTATAAAATATCTAAATGACAATCTATATCTGGGTAGGTTAGAGTTAGATTTTTTTCTTTTTCTCTTTTGAGATGGTCTCACTATGTAGCCCTGGCTGACCTAGAGCTCTTCTGTAGATCAGGCTGGTCTTGAACTCACAGAGATATGCCTGCCTCTGCCTCCTCAGTGCTGGGATTAAAGATGTGTGTCACTATGCTCAGCAATTTTTATAGTTTTTATTTTAGTTTTATGTAGCCAGGGCTACATAGTGAGACCATTTCAAAAGAGAAAAAAAAATCTAATTCTAACCAACCCAGATGAGATTGTCATTTAGATATTTTACATCGAAGCTATGGATGAGATTAGAAGGGAAATGTAGAGAACAGGAGGCCTTAGGAAATATCAGCATGAAACTAGCAGATAATAGAAAAGGGGCTAAAGAAAGAGAGGGCGGAGGACATAGGTCAAGTTGCCTAGAATGCACCAAGTCCTGGGTTTGGTCCCATCCAGCACCAAGTCCCAGCAGTTGAGATGGAGACAGGAGAATCGGGGTCCTTCTCAGTTACATAGAGAGGTTAAGGCCATCTGGGCTACAAATAACCCATCAGGAAGAGAAGAAGAAGAAAAAAGGAATGGTGTAAGAACCCAGAGATGAGTGTTTGAAAGCATTTTCAGAATAGATCTGAGGACAGAGACAGAAACTAGACCTCGTGGTTCTAGAGAGCCATGGGCATGAAGGGAGGGAGAAAAGGGGTCACTGTGTTGGTTGAGACTTGTTTTCTGTGGAGCAGGTGCTGTAGTCTCAGCCCCAGCCATCCGCCTGCCGTGTAGTCTGTACAACTTGGAGAAAAGAATAATAGCTGACCCTGATCTACAAAAGCTGTTTTGAACAGTGTTTGAGGTGGAATAATTACTGTCTAAGTGTTATTACCAAACATTCTCTTGTAAAGTTTAACCGAGAGGGGAAGAAAAAACGTGTTCCACTTTGCTAGAGGAAGGAGGGGGAGTCAGGAATGGAGGAGTGCAAAACACATTGATATACCTCGAAAAACTAGGTCAGAGGGAAAACTGGAGGATAAAGGAGTTGGTGAAGTGCCCTGATTTGGGCTTCTGAGGTGGAGGGCACTGGACAAGTGAACCCGCTCCATACAGGAGGACGGGAAGGAGGTGGGTTCCAATTAGTGCCAGTGTTGGGAGTGGGCTTTATAAATCAAAATGAGAAGGTTTATGAGGAAACGGGGTGGGGTGGAGAGTAAGTAGTGAGAAGGGTCAGCACTAGCTCTGAGATACTCAAAGAGAAAGGGAGATTTGACTGTGGCTGGGTAAGATGTCCTCACTTGGTCTCTGCTCTTCAAAGCTCATGTGTAACAAGATGTCCCCTTCCATGTCTTCCTTTAGTCGGGTTCCAGGAACTGGAGAGATGGCTCAGCAGTAAAGAGCACTTCTCTTTCAGAGAGCCTGAGTTTGGTTCCCAGTTCCTATGTCAGGGAGCTTTGTAACTCTAGCTCCAGGGGACCTACATACATCACACACACACACACACACACACACACACACACACACACACAGATAAAAAGTTAAGTCTTAAAAGAAAATGGAAGGACTTCTATAACGTGTAATTTTATCTATCTACCTATCTATCTATCATCTATCTATCTATTTATTTTGGATATACAGTGTCTATCCATGTAGCCCTGACTAGCCTCAAACTCACAGAGAGCTGCTTGCCCCTGCTTCCTGAGTATTGGAATTAAAAGGTGTGCCCTACCATGCTTGGAAAGGTGTAATCATTTTTAACTGCAGTTCATCTTATTTTAATGTAATTAAAGATTTAACTTAGTTTGAAGACTTAAAATTTTAAGATTTATTTATTTTCAGTTATGTGTATTTGTACATGTTTGCATGAGTTGATGTGTACCACGTGTGTTCAGGTCTTTCCTGTGTAGCAAGGTTTATACTGTGAGATGGTTTGGAAACAGTTGTGGTCTTGAAAAGCTAGCTTTACAATCCCTGAATTAGCCCCCTGCGTTCTAAAGGGATGGTAAGGATCAAAGACATTTTCAAAATATCTAAAACGTTTGTAAGATACCAGAACTATGTGTAAGAGATCTGCATTCTAAATTCTTGTCTGTTTTACTGACTTGGTAATGTAAGCTTTTTAACAAAATGTAAGTTTCTGCAAATACTTAGCCTGTGTACAGATCCCTGGATTTTAAGGATACGAAGTAATAGAAATAATAAAATCGTAGCAACTGTTAACAAGGAAAACTCTGGAAATCTGATCATGTGGCCAGTTGGACTGAGCTGCCGCTAAACGCCTTTGTTTTTAACAGTGACCCTTATGTGAGAGTGACCCTGTATGACCCGATGAGTGGCGTCCTTACCAGCGTTCAGACGAAAACTATCAAAAAGGTTAGATTTAGCCAGCTTCCAAAAGTTTTTAATAAATTTTGTTTTTTATATGACAAATTATTAAAAAATAAATTACACTATGTTTATTGTCTTTTAGTCTTTGAATCCAAAATGGAACGAAGAAATACTATTCAGAGTAAGTATGCATTTTATTTTATTATAAAAGAAAAAAATACTCGTTTACAATATTCTAAAATACATCTTGGAATTTGCCTAGAGTTTTGAATTTTGTTTATTATTCATGTGTGTGTGTAATGTGTGTGTGAGTGAAGACATGCACTTGGCGTTGTACACGTGTGGAGGTCAGAAAACAATACTGAACTTCGTTCTCTCCTTGCCCCTTTTTGTGGTTCCCCAGGAGCAAAAGAAAATTTTAAGGTTTTTTTTTTTTTTTTTTTCTGAGACAGGGTCTCCCTGTGAACTGTGGCTGGCCTGGGACTAGGTGTATAGACCAGACTGGCTTTGAACTCACAGAGACCTAGCTACCTCTGCTTCCTGAGTGCTGGGATTAAAGGTGTGCGTGTGTGTGGCCATGCCCAGATACCCAGGAAAAATTTTAAGGAGGGTTAAAATTAGGGGTTGGAGAGATGTCTCAGAGGTCAAGAGCACTTGTTGGTCTTGCAGAAGACCAGGGTTCAGTTCCCAGCACCCGTATGGTGGCTCAGAGCCAGCTGTCACTCCAGTTCCAGGGGTCCAGCGTCCTGTTCTCAGCCTGAATATGCCAGAAATACGTGTACTTGTACACCTCAAGTAAAACTGAACAAATCTTTTAAAAGAGAGTTAAAATTAGGAACCCTCTGAAGACACAGTAGGACCACTAATCTTAACTGTGGGAACTAAGTGTGAGGTGATAGTGGTGAGAGATGATCGGGAGGCTAGGACCGCCCCATCCTCAACTCAAGTGAAGCAGACCCTTCACTTCACAGAGCCGTGGGCGTGGAGACTGCTGTGGGGACTGTGGCTCGGGAGGTGCTGCTCTTGCACACCCTTTCTTGACCTGCCAGCCTTCTCACTCCACCTCAGATTCCAGCCCCTTTAGCCCAGCTCTCAGGAGACTCTGGGGGGCCTGTTTCTCAAGTCCTTACCGTTCCAGGCGGGGTAGAGATGCATTCCTGTAATCTCTTGGCGGAATCCTTCCTGCTTGTATTTTAATTAAAATAGTTTTCCTGCCTCAGTTTTCCCCATTGCGGTGAGCTCACACATGGGCAGTGTTCTTTGTTTATTTGTTTGTTTTTTTAAATGGTTTTTTAAGACGGTTTCTCTGTGTAACACCCCTGGCTCTGCTGGAGCTCACTCTGAACTCTGTAGACCAGGCTGGCCTTAAACAAACACCTCTGCCTCCCAAATGCTGGGATTAAAGCCGTGCTCCACCACCGCCCAGCCAATGTTCTTAAAAAACATATTTTCCCATATTATTTCTGCTTTTCCAATGTGCTCTTCACCTGTCTGACCTAGTTCACACCAAGGTCACTATGACTCTCCTCTGCCAGGCTCCTCTAATCTCTTCCCCTTGGCGCAGTGCTCTTCTGGGTAAATATTTGTTTTGTTTTACTGAAACAAGAAAACAGTGTATGTGGCTGCAGCTGTGGAGCACACGGTTTCAGTCAGGGACAAGAAGTCTCCTGTCCGCATTGTACAGGCCAAGGTTTATGTGGTTTCTTCAGTTCTCATGGAGGGAGACGGAAGGGAAGAACTTGCTGAGGATGGACACAGGAGCCTCTCTGAAAGCCCAGCACCAGCAAAGTGCTTCTGGTGTCCATGGTGAAAGACAGCTCTCCTTCCCCCACTCAGCATTGCAGGACCAGCATTTGAAACTGGTCTCAGATTTTGGATTCTTGAAGAAATGGCACAGACTTGGTTAGAGTCATTTGGAGAAAAGTGAAACTAACTTTTGGTTTTACTCTTTTAGCCAGAGGCTGCTTTGGATGGTTTCCTTGGCATGCATATGACTCAGGAATTTTCAAAGTCCTCCCAAGTGGCTCAGTTGCTTATTTAAAATTTATTATTACTTTCCTTACTGTATTTTGCTCAGAAGTTTGTGCATTTTTCAATGTACAAAAATTTTCTTTGTACATTTTTCTTTCTTTTTTTGAGAGAGGATGCCACTCAGGCTCCGCTCTTAGAGAGCCACGTGCCTCTACCTCCTGAGTGCTGGGACTAGGGGTATGTGTCACCATGCCTTGCTCCGCCCTTCTGGAGTATTAACTTCTCATTGGCTTCATAATGGCAGTCATGGTACTGATGAATCCTGATTTGTCTTTTTTGCATTTTTATTTATTTGTTTATTTTGGTTTTTAGAGACAGCGCTTCTCTGTGTAGATTAAAAGCAATTTATTTATTTTTGATTAAAGATGTTACAGAAAGGAATGAACTAAAAACTGAAATTCTTCTGTTTGTCTTCATCTGTACTTGTCTTGAGATTATTTGTTATTCTTGCTTTTAACCACAAGAAAATGTGAAAATTGACTATAAAAATATTCTTGATGACTTCAGAATATAGGACAATCTTTTTTTAAATTAATTTTTTAGGTTACCATACAAAATAAATCATTCCATAGTGTTCATGTTCAAATGTGTCATCGTTCTGTGTTGTCAATATCCCCCACAGCCTTCCTTGGCACTCTGCCCCTGCCCACTGCCCAGTTGGCACCCTTCCTTTCCTCAGTTACTCTCCCTTTTCCCTTTCTGCCTTCTGAATGCAGGGTTTCTAGTGCCTTTTCCGTTTCCCACTCCCCTTAAGATCTCTTCCTACTTACTGGCTGGACAGGTTGATTCTTTTGGAGTTTAATTTTCTGGGGCTCCATGTGTGAGTTATTGGTGTCATCTGACATGTGGCTGACACACATTTTACCCACTCTGCAAGATCTCTTCACTCTGGCAATGGTGTTCTTTGCTGTGGAGAAGCTTTTTAACATCATAGAATCCCATTTGTCAATTATTTTTGATTATTTCTTACATACTTAGCATCTTTATTAGTACCAGAAAATCCTGGCCTGTGCCTGCGCCTTGAAGTATATATTCCCTGGGCAGTTTGCGTCAGGATTAAATCAACTGCTTTCTCCAGAGGATGTTTTCAACTGTCTAGTGGCTCTTTGTGTGGGTTTAGTCGTCTGATCCATTCCCTTGGCCTGCATACCTGCTTAGGTGCCAGTACCATGGCGATTTGTTATGTAACATTTTTCCTTCGGTTTAGGATTGATTTAGAAGTCTTTTTATTTCCACATGAATTTTAGGATTTTTTTTTTCTAGTTCTGTGAAGAATTTCATTTGATGGGGCTCTGGTTGATTTTTGAAGATTGCTTTTAGTAACAGCCATTTTCACAATGGTCTTTGAATATGGGAGATGGTTTTTGCCATTTTCTAGTGTCTTCAGTGTCTTGAACTTTTCACTGTAGAGGCCTTTCACCTCATAGGTATTTAAATTTTTTTGGTTAGATTTATTTATTTTATTTTATGTGTTTGAGTGTTTTCCTTGCATATATGCGTGTAAAGCTCACATGTGCCTGGTGCCCCTGGGTCAAAAGAAGGCATTGGAATCCTCTGGACCTCATTTTGACCCACCATTGAGGTACTGGGAACTGGACCCGGGTTCTGCAGGAGCAACACATGCTCCTAACTGCTGAGCCAGCTCTCTCTAGCTCCGCAGATTTTTTTTTTATTGATTTTTTTTGTTTTGTTTTGTTTTTTTTTAAAAAAAAAAACATTTTCTAGCTGGGCGGTGGTGGTGCACGCCTTTAATCCCAGCACGCAGGAGGCAGATGCAGGCGGTCTACAAGAGCTAGTTCCAGGACAGGCTCCAAAGCTACCCTGTCTCAAGAAACCAAAAGAAAAAAGAAAAAAACATTTTCTGCCAATATCTAGAAAATCTACTTGTTTTTGCATGTTGATTTTGTAGCTGCTGCTTTGTGTTAACCAGTTTAAGAATTTTCTGATGGACTCTTCAGGGCCTTTTAGATAATGGTCAGTCACCTGCAAGAAGCCACAGTTTGACTCCTTCATTGTTCACCTTTTCTTTCTTCCTCTTACTGATGGGGCTGAGACTTCTAGCTCTAAACAGAGTAAGAGTGGAAAGTGGGCATCCGTGTCTCACTCAGGACTTTGGAGACTGTGCTGTCAGTTTGGCATAATGTCGGCTGTAGTTTTGTCGTGACAGCCTTTAATGGGTTAGGATATCTTCTTTCTTCTCACAGTTTCTTCAGGGAACCTTGCCAAAGGCCTTTCTGCATTGGTTGAAATGATCACATGATTTCTACCATTAACTCTGTATGTTCATTGGTTGAGATAATTATATGATTTCTATCCTTAGGTCTGCATGTATGTTCTGATGAAGCTCATTGATTTGCACGTTTTGAACTAAGCATGTATCCCTAAAATGAAATCAGCCTGGTCATGGTACACCTTTTTATCGTATTCTTGAATTTGGTTTCTAGAAATTTTAGGGGTGTGTGTGTATGTGTGCTGTGTGTGTCTGCCTGTCTGTCTATATTCATTGCAGAATTGATCTATAACTTTATTGTTATATATTGTATCCTTTTCTGGATTTGGTGTTGGGATAGCACTGGCCGTGTAGAATGAGTTTGGTGGCGTTCCCTCCCTGCCTACTTTATAGAACAGACTGAGGAACACTAATGTTGACTTTCCTTAAAAGTTTGTCTGAACCAGTCAGTGGGTCTGTCTTGTTCTGGACTGTCTTGGTGGGTGACTGTTAATCGCCCATCACTCTTGATTACATGGCTTTGAGTATTATTAAATCTTCATGATTTAATAATAGCAGGTCAGATATGCCTAGAAATTTATCCATTTTATATCAAATTTTTGTTGAATTATTAGTTTATTTCAGATCTTTCTGATTTAAAAAATGTTTATTTATTCGTGTGTGTATATGTATGTGTGTGCATGCGCGTGTGCCTTCCACTGTAGGTGCGCTGTGGCAGTCAGGACAACTCTCCTGCCACCTGAGATCAAAGTCAGACTGTCAGACCTACATGCAAGGCCTTCTATCTGCTGAGCCGCCTATCTCACCAGCCTCTTTCTGAGTTTCAAGAAAAGATTTGTTTTTATTATTTTAAATTATGAGTAGCTATGTATGGGAAATTGAATGGGCCAGAGGTGTAGGATTCTTTGGAGCTGGAGTTACAACCACATGTGAGCCACCTGATGTGGGTGCTGGGAACTGAGCTCGGATCCTGGAAGAGCAGCAAGTGCTCTTAGCCCCTGAGGCAAATGAGACCCCCCCCTTGCTCTTTTAATGTAAGCACTCATACTTGTAAACTTTCCTCTTAGACCTGCCCTGGTTGCACCCCAAAGGTTCTAATAAGGTGTGCTTTCATTTTCACTTGACTCCAGAAGCTTTCAGATTTCTTCAGTGATACAGTGATTATTCAAGAATATCGCCAAGTGTTTGTGTAATCGCTCTGTGTGTTTTTGCTACTGATTTCTAGTTTAATTGCACTATGGCTGATCAGATCCAAGATTCTTTTGTATTTGGTAAGACTGGATTCATGGCCTAGAGTGTGATCTATTTTAGATATGGTTCCATGGGTTGCTGAGAAGAATGTATATCCTGTATCTTTTGGACGGACTATCCAGTAGATATCAACTAAGTCAGTTTGATCGGTGGTAGAGTTCAACTCTGAGCTATCTGTGTTGATTTTTAGTTTGGACGATGTTTCCAGAGATGAGGGTTTGGTACTGACTAAATCACCCCCTATTACTGTCTGACAGTTGATGTCTTTTGTGTTTGTTTTATGGAATTGGGAACCTCGGTCTTTGCTGTAAACATTTACAAGTATTGTTCCCTTTTTTAGTGTGTAGTCACCTTTGAAAAAAGCTGACTAATTTTGGTGTGAAGTCTACCTTGTCAGACACTGGAAGAACTGCCAGCTTCCATTCTCTTTCATCTCAGACTGTGGCCCATCCTTGGTTTCACAAAGGATGTGGGTGTTAGTTTTTGTTTGTTTAAGAAACAGATCATTAAATTTAGGTTGTTTTTTTTAAGATTTGTTTATTTATTATGTTTGGTCTTTTTTTTAATATTTATTATGTATACAACATTCTGTCTGCGTGTATGCATGCAGGCCAGAAGAGGGCACCAGACCTCATTACAGATGGTTGTGAGCCACCATGTGGTTACTGGGAATTGGACCTTTGGGAACTTGAAGTGTAGCCAGTGCTCTTAACCTGAGCCATCTCTCCAGCCCCATGTTTGGTCTTTTTAAAGATTTATTTATTATGTATAGTGTAGAGTGTTCTGTTTGCATGTTTGCCTGCATGCCAGAAGAGGCACCAGATCTCAGTACTGATGGTTGTGAGCCACCATGTGGTCACTGGGAATTGAACTCAGGACCTCTGGAAGACCAGTCAGTGCTCTTAACATCTGAGCCATCTCTCCAGCCCTAGATATAGTTTTTAAAACCAGTCAGCCAGTCTGTGTATTATTGTTGAATTGAAGCCAGTTACATTTAAGGTCATAATAGAGTGACCTGTACTGAGTCCTGTAATTTTAGGGTTGTTTTTGTGGTTGGTTGGATTGCTGTTTATTCTTTTCTTTTCCTGTTCATGTCAGGATCTCCTTGGTTACCGTGTTAGACATGATGGATTCCTTCCTAGCTCTCCTTTGTTCATCTAGTTCTCTATTGACATTATTCTTTCCTGTGCTCTTGAGACAGGGTTTCTCTGTGTAATAGCCCTAGGTGCCCTGGAACTAGCTCTGTAGACCAGGCTGGCCTCGAACTTACAGAGATCTACCTGCTTCTGAGTCCCAAGTGCTGGAATTATAGGCATGTACCACCACCACCCAGCTTTTCCTGTGCTCTTGTGAGTGACTCTCCTTCCACCTCTTATGTAAGGTGTTTCACGAAGCATCTTCTGTAACACTGGCTTGATGATTGTGAATTGCTTATAGGGAAATGTCCTTATTTCTTCACCAGTGTGAAAATAGATGATATGGAGTGGGATGCCACTGGTGGTTTTCTACCCATAAATTTGTTAATTTAGGTGAAGTGGGTCAGTTATTTTAAAATACAAACTGTCAAAACTTATGGAGAAATAGGCTGTCCAGATAGTCCTATATCTTTTAAAGAAATTGAACTTTAAGTTAAAAGCATTCAACGAGGAATTCAATCCCAATAGTTCCACTGTTAACTCCTGTCACACAGTTAACCAGTGTCTGGTGAAAAATTGAAGAAGGAACATCCCGCAGTTTGTTCATATATGAGGCCAGCAGTGCTCTGTTACCAAAACCAGATGTGGACGATGAGAGAATAGAACTGAGTATTGTTAGTGTTCTAGTTTCATTTCCGTTGCTGCGATCAACCACCCTGACCAAAAGTAGCTTAAGTGGGACGGGGGTTATTTGGCTTACCCCTCGAGTAACTGGTCACGTAAAATCCGTGTTCAAGAGCAGAGAGAAATGAAGTAGCCCTACTGTTTGCTCTCATCTAACTTTCTACTGCTTTCTGTAGTTCAGGTACCCAGCCTAGGGAATTGTCCTGCCCACAGTGGACTGGTGGTGGTGCTGGTGGGTGTGTGTACTGCTGGGATTGAATCTTCAGTTTTGAAAATGCTAGGCAAGCACTGTACCACTGAGTTTATGTCCAGTCCTAGTTGCCAGTCTGTCCCAAATGATTTCAAATCTTTAGTCTGACATCTTCGTGAATCCACAAAATCAGAAAATGTCACTTAAATGTGACTTCTCATATCTCTTATGGGTACCAGTACCGGGTAGGAGAGAACTTAATAGATACCTGAAGCTAATGTCTCTGGGTGGGTCAACAGACTTTGCTTTCCCCTTCCCCTTTGTGTGTGAGTACATGTGCACATCATGTGTCTAGAGACCAAAGGACAATCTTGGTATTGTTTCTTAGGCATCCACCCTTTTTCATTGGGAAAGGATTGTCCTTGGCTTACAGTGTACAGTTAGGTTAGGTTGGCTGGTCACCGAGTCCTGGCGATCTGCCTGTTTCCTTTGCCCTGTGCTGGAAGTGGAAGCAAACCTTACCAGACTGGCTCTTTTGTGTGGCTTCTAGGGATTGAGTAGGTCCTCATGCATGCAGGCGAGCATTTTACTGACTGAGCTCTTTCTGCAACCCACAAAAATTTTCCTAAAGGGTCAGGATATTAAAAATGTAGGTGCTTGGGGCTGGGAGAGAAAGTCCAGGCTCTAGTATATACATATATAGTATAAGTGTAAACCTGGTGTGATGGTGGCAGGTGGAGAAGGAGGATCAGAAGTTCAAGACCAGTCTGTACTTCATAGTGACTCTGAGACCAGCTTGGGCTGGAATGTGTTGGTACACCTGCACATCAGCTATCCAGGAGCTTAGGCAGCAGGATCTTGTGAACCTAGAATTTTGAGATTAGCCGGTCCAGCATAGCAGGGCCACAGTTCAAACATGTAAATAGACACAATAAGACCATTTTAAAAATGTAATTATTGCTATGTTCAATGACATATCCCTGGAACCCCAGTGCTAGGGCCTTAAACAGATTGATAGCTGATCAGCCTGACTAAAATGGAAAGTTGCAGGTTCGGCGAGAGATCCTTTCTCAAAAAATAAGTGGTTGAAGAAGGTACCTGACATCCATTTCTGACCTCCACAGACATGGTATAGGTAAGCATATTTGCATACACATATGCACATGAGCATACAGTACAGATGCACATGTTATATTTTGCCTAGCCCTTGTTTTAGATCAGTAAGACTTAATTCTTTGATTAGAATCTATTCAGGAAGTCTTTCTTTCTCTTCCTTCCTTTTTTTCTTCCTTTCTTTCTTTTTTTCTTTTTTTTTTGTGAGACAGGGTTTCTCTCTATAGCCTTGATTGCCTCTGCTCAAGTGCTGGGATTAAAGGTTTGTTTGCATGGCCAGACTTTTGTTATTTTTTTCTTCCCCGTCCCATACCCTCCCAGTTTAGGACAAAACCCAGGGCCTTGCCCAAGCTAAATCTCCAACTCCTTTTCTTGATTTTTTTTTTCTTCTTCAGCTTTTCATTTTCTTCTGTATTTTGAGAGACTACCACAAATTCACCTTAAACCATTTCTATTTGAGTCCAACAGCCCTTGCTCTCTGGCAGCTCTCATTCTGTAATGTACTGCTTTGCATTTGTTTTATGCTTGTAAGTGTCCTAAGCATCTCTAAGGATGCTGCCTAGAGTTTTCTTTTGTTACCTTAGCTACTTCATTTCCTTTGGGAATCATCTATAATTTATTTTTTCTTTTACTATTTTACTTACGTGTATGTGGGTGAGCCTGTGTATGTTCGTGTGCACCACACAGGAGCCTGCAAGGCCAGAAGAGGGTGTTGTATCCGTGGAACTGGAGTTACGGCAGTTGTAAGTTGTCACATGTGTGCTGGAAACTGAACTGGAGTCCTCTGGCAGAGCATTGAGTGCTCTCAACCACTGAACCACTTTCCAGCCCCTAACAGCTATAATTTCTGATGATCTAGTCCTACTTAACAGTTATAAAATGAAAAACTTCACATTGCTTTTGTATATAAAATGTATATACATTCAGAGATTACATTTTACGGTTTTGGTTGCTGTTTATATTTTGTGTATCCTGAGCTGACTACCTTCCTGAAATCAGATATAAAGAGAAGATCTCAAGTCGTGTGTGTATGTGTGTGTGTGTGTGTGTGTGTGTGTGTGTGTGTGTGTGTGCGCAGCTGTGTGACCATCCAGAGGTAAGGATATTACACTCTCTCATTTGTAGAAGGGCCCCCCTTCATTTTAACACTTTGTTCCTTAACTGATATGATGGTTATCTTTGTCAACTTAATACAGCGTAAAGTCTGCCGCACAGTGGTGGCACACACCTTTCTTTAATCCCAGCACTTGGGAGGCAATCAGGGGGATCACTGAGTTTGAGGCCAGACTGGCCTATGGAGTTAGTTCTAGAATAGCCAAGGATTCACAGAGAAACTCTGTCTTTAAGCACACAATACAATCTAAAGTCACATGGGAAGGGTGTCTCAATGAGAGATTATCTAGATTGGGCTGGTTTGTGGGAGATTGTCTTGATGATTAGTTGATTCAAGAATTCATCCCACTGTGAGTGTCATCATGTCCTATGTAGGGATCCTAGTCTGTGTAAGTATGGTGTCCAGTACTTCATGCTTGTGTAGCGAGTACTATATCAACTGAACTCCTTCCTAAATACATTTTTTTGCTTGCTTTTTGAGACAGAGTCTCACTGTGTAGCCCTGGTTGGCCTGGGACTTATCTCATATACCAGGCCAGCCCAGAACTCACAAAGATCTGTGTGCCTCTGTTCCAGAGTGTTGGGGTTAAGGGTGTGCACCATCATGCCCTGCCTAGATGTATTTTTATATAACATCACCTCTGATATATTAAAAAAATAGTTTTGTTTATGTTTGATATTAAGTAGATTTTCAACTATTGGAATATTTCAGCAAAAATGGAAGACATTAGCTTTGAAAATTTCTACATATTGTTGCAACAACAAAAGTGTTTGAACTCAGGAGACCATGGGTGATGTGAGGCTGGCCTGTCTGTGTAATTTACCTGTATAACTTGGTTACCAAACAGCCACATTTTGAAGATGTTTCTTGGTCTCTGTGGCTTGATGTCCATGGTGTTAAAGACTGTTTCTCTCACTTAGGTCCTTCCACAGCAGCACCGGCTTCTTTTCGAAGTTTTTGATGAAAATCGGTTGGTAAGTCAAGTCACGCTGCATGAGTGTGAAGGATGTGGGAGAGTGGGGGGAGGAGGGTTCAGGAGCCTGTGAACGGACAGATGGAAGGGCTGCTTATGGAGGTACAGTGTTTTTCTTTCTTCTTTCCTGAGGTTGATCTACCATTCCATTTTGTTCCTAAGCTGCTCTCCTGGTTGTCTAGACTGTAAAGTTTCCCTCAAAGCCTGTGTGACAGAAGACGGAGAAGGGGAACCCCCTCTGCTGTTTTCCATGCCATGTCCACTGACTCCTACACTCTCTGCAGTTGTGTCTGTCACCACAGTGTCACAGTGCTCTGTCCTCCCACCCCTCCCTGTGTGTGAGTGAATGTGTGTCCTCACCAGTTTCAGTGGAGGTCAGAGAACAACCTCCGATGTCAGTCCTTATGAGCTGCACAACGTTTTTATTTTGAGACAGGGTCATATTTGGCTTGGAGCTTTGCTAGGTTGGCAAGGCTAGCTATATCTCTGAGTGTCCTGGAACTTGCCCAGCTCTACCTCCTGTCTTCCAGTGCTGGATTTACAAGTGTGCACCACTACACCCATCCTTTTATATGGGCACTGGGACTAAAACACAGCTCCGATGGTAGCTTTTCTGGAGTTTACCTGTAGTTGTAAGAAGGCCGCTTGTGGGCTGGAGAGATGGCTCGGTGGTTAAGAGCATTGACTGCTCTTCCAGAGGTCCTGAGTTCAATTCCCAGCAACCACATGGTGGCTCACAACCATCTGTAAAGAGATCAGGCATACATGCAGGCAGAATACTGTATACATAATAAATAAATCTTAAAAAAAAAAAAAAAGGCCGCTTGTTGCTTCCTGGCTGCTCAGCAGCTCAGCCCTGAAATAACCACACAGAAACTATATTATTTAAAATATTAGCTCTAACTTTTTATTGGCTAGCTCTTACATCTTAATTTAACCCATTTCTAGTAATCTGTGTATTGCCAGGTGACTGTGTCTTATTGGCTAAAGTTCCCGTGTCTGTGTCCTGCAGGGCTATATATCTTCACCCTGACTCCGCCTTCTACCTCCCAGCATCCGGTTTAATTTTCCTCACCTAGCTCAGTTCTGCCCTGCTATAGGTCCAAAGCATTTTCTTTATTCATTAATGGTAATCACAGCATACAGAGGGGAATCCCACATCGACCTGTGCTCAGTTTCAGTGTCCATCCCTCTCTCATCTTCCGCAAGCCTGTGCACACTGAGGATGAGCTCCATTCCCAAAGGCCAAAGCCGAGCCAGACCTTACTGCCTTTGTTCTTTTGTTTTTGTTTTTGAGACAGAGTCTCCTTAAGTATCCCTGGCTGTCTTGGAACTCACTCTGTAGATTAGGCTAGCCATGAATTTGCAATGACTCTCATATTTGTGCCTTCTAAGTGCTGGATTATAGGCCTGAATCTCCATGCTCAGCCTGGTTTTATTTTTGTAAAATGATCACTCTGCCCCCTGCCTTCATGAGATAACATCTGGAAGTTCTGTAACTTTCCTGCTTTTCCCTCTTTAGGACGCTTTTCAAACCTTCCCCTGGGTGGCTTACATTTATATTTTATACCTGTAAGGTCTGAACATGTGGATTGTGTTAGTTAGTTTTCCACCTCATTGACAAAATATCTGAGAAAATCCACCAAAGGAGAACAGGCTTATTCAGCTCATGCTTTTAGGGGTTTTAGTCCATTGGCTCTTAGGACTGCTTGGGGGCCTGTGATGAGAGGGAGCATCATGGGAGAAACATCTGCTAGAACAGAACGGCTCACTTTTGTGGGAGTGAGACGAGGGCTTGGGGCAGGGTCACTTTCCTAATGGAGTCCCCACCTCCAAACCCAGCTGTGAATGTGTAAATGAATCCATTGATGAGATCAGTGCTTTTGTGATGTTCTGGTCACAACCCGGCTCTGACACTGGTGTGGATGCTCCATCTTTTGCACATGAGCTTTCGCACACTTCAGATATAAACCTTAACACACATAAAAGTAGGGTCAAGTAGTCAGTCTGTTTTGGTTATTATATAAACACCAAAAGAGGAATTAAATAATCTGACTCACTTTTTTAACTAACAAAGGATGTGAGATATGACATAGTGTTAAAAGAGCCGGCTGTAGAGTCGTGAGAGCCAGAGTATGGATCTCAGTACCAGGAAAGCAGACCAGGGTCCTGCAGATGCCATGCGGAGGCCAGTACTCTGCTCAGAGGGGAGTGGAGACAGGAGGATTGCTGCTGATGGCTGACTTCCAGTCTGAGACCATGAGACCTGGGCTAGGGAAGAGACTCTGCCTTACAGGAATAAGTGGAGGATGATAGAGAACACCCACTCTCTGTGTGTATCTGCACGTACATGTATCATAAACTCACATAGACATGTGCACAAATAAATAATTTTTTAGTGAAACTACTTTTTTAAAAATAAGCTATTTTATGGTGTAACATTTTTTTTTTCTTTCAAGAAATGACACATACATGTGGTCCTGGCACTCTGTAATCTGAGGCTGGGGTATTGAGTTCCAGGCCAGTCTGTACTAACATTGGGAGACCCTGCCTCAAAATAATTAAAAACTGAAGATATCACAGTGAAATCTTAACATCACAATAATAAAAGTGGCATTTTTACCAGAAGGGACTCTTTGTTACAAACAGACAGTGTGAACTTCTAAGACCATATGGTATATGTGGCTGATATGGGCTTTTTTGGCTTTTTGTTTATATTTTTGCTCTTTCTGTGAAACAGGAATTTTTTATTTTATTTCTTTTGTCTGTTAGTCTATTATTCTGAGATGCCAGGTGATATTTAGTCTTGATGTTTTTTTAAAAATTTTATTATTTATTTGTGTATGGCATCATGGAACCCTTGAATGTGGAGTCTGGAGGACTCCTCATTGATCATGTATACCTTGACCTCTGAACTCTGATTTTTCATGATATTGAAACCGGCACTCTGAACCACTGAGTCATCTATTCAGCCCTGGTGATTTACTTTTAAACCATGAAATGTGCATATGAATAAGAATACACAGTGCAGGGCTGGAGAGATGGCTCAGCAGTTGAGAGTACTAGCTGCTTTCCCAGAGGCCCTGGGGTCAATTCTCAGCACTGACATGGTGGCTCACAACCATCTGTAGTGGGATATGATGCCCTCTTCTGGCATAAAGGTGTATCTCATACATAAAATAAATAATCTTAAAAAAAAAAAAAAAGACTACACAGTGCAAATACTTTTAGCAGCAAGACATATGTCTGTGCAAATTCCTTAGCTGAGGCACAGAGCATCTATAGCCTCCGAAGGCCTCTTTTCCCCTTCCCAGCAGTGTCCTTTTTCCTTCCCCCATATGTAGTGGCCACTATTCTAAGTTTTCTACTTAACATTTCTTTGCTTTCTAAAATATTTTTTCAGGTACACACACACAGTTTTAAAAACATTGTTTCTTTTTGTGTATTTATAAAATATTTGGTTTACATTTTAAAAATTGTTTATGTATGTGTTTCTGTGCATGTACACAGCGAGTGCAGTGCCCATGGAGGCCAGAAGATGGCATCAGATCCCCTGGAAGTAGAGTTGAAGGTGCTTGTGAGCTGTCTGACATGGGTCTGGGAACTAAACTGGGGTCCTCAGCAGCAAGAGCTCTTAATTGCTGAGCTACCTCTCTAGCTCCCTTTTGCATATTTTTAAACTTATACATGCAGCACCTCTGAGTGTTTCTGACAGGCTTTTTCCTTAGTGTCATATTTGTGAGACTGACCCACATGGACACATTTTCACCCTAATTTTTCCATCACCTACAGATCTTAATACCTTACTTTATTCATTAACCCTGTGCCGGGGATATCCGACTTGTTTTGAATTGCTTTCCTTGTTACTGATTGATAGGCGTCCTTGGTGTCTTCTTGCACTCAGGTTTGAGTGAGTCCCTAGGTTGGGGATTTGGGAGCTGAATTTCTGGTTACTTTGACATCACTGTGTTCCTTTCCCTGCTGGTGTTCATGCTGAAAGTGACTCTGTGTGATCTTGGGTATGTACTACTTTATTTAAGTTATTTGGATGTCATCCATAAGGAAGGACAGTGCCCACTTTCCCTTTGCCTGGTTGTCTAGTCCTTCCTTCCAGGGACTGTCACAGGGTGTGACTGTTTCTTTACTCCCAACATCAATCACTGTTTGTCAAACACTTTGTGTGTGGTGCTCTGCTATGTGCCATGCAGAGCTGGGAGGAGAAAATGCCTTTGGTACTAGTGATAAAACACTTCTAGGTGATAAACGTGGCACTTAAAACTTCAGCACTTTAAAACATGGTTTTATTCTTTTAATTATGTGTGTTTGTACAGCTGTGTGCAGTGCCCTTAGCGGGCAGGAGAGGGCATTAGATCCCCCTGAGGCAGGAGTTACAGTGAGTTGTGAGCTGCCCAGCATGGGTGCTGGGAACTAAACTCTGGTTCTGTGCAAAGGCAGTGTACAGTCTTAAATGCTGCATCATCTCTCCAGCCAGCTCCAAATAATTAAGAAATTTAAGATAAGGGGCTGGAGAGTTGGCTCAGAGGTTAAGAGCGCTGGCTGTTCTTCCAGAGGTTCTGAATTCAGTTCCCAGCAACCATATGGTGGCTCACAAGCATCTGTAATGAGATCTGGTGCCCTCTTGTGGTCTGAACATAATACATACATAATATACATAATAAATACACTGTATACATAATAAATAAATCTTTTAAAAATATTAAGGTAAAACCAAAGTCATGTATTAATAAGGATGTAATGGATTCCACTCCAAGAACTCTGGAGAGTCTTGGCTCTGATTGGCACATTAGTGGTAACCCCAGACAAATCAGAAAGTGTTGAGGCCTTCAGTTGACAGATGAGGCTCGCTCATACTGGAAGGCCATCTGCTTTACTAAAAGGCTTCTGGTCTTCATCTTCACATCTGTATAGATACCTTCAGCAATGTGTAGATTGGAATTTAACCAGACAGCCAAGTGTCAGAATGTGGTTAAATTGATAGCTACAGTTTCTTGCCACAGTAGATCCCAGTCCTCAAGGTTCATCTTCAGTTAGCATCACCTAATGCCTGTCTACACAGTGTAAATGATAACTTTATTCTATGTGGAAATAACCAGTGACGAAACAGCTCAGAGGCAGGGCCAGCCTCAGGGCACTGCCCACCAGTCAGTGACCAAACAGCTCCAAGTGAGGATCCAAGCTCCAGTCCTCAGTCACTGTCCATTTCTTTCCAGACTCTGGATTTCGACAGAGCAAGCTCAGGGTCCTCCCAGATGAGGCTGCCAGCACATCCCGTTCCCTGGCTTGAGGTCAGAGTTGACACTGGCCCTGCTAAGTGTGCTGTGTGGCTCCCTCTGCCTTAGACCTGAGCTCACGATTCAGGCTATTTAACATTTTGGGATTTTAACACATGATTGTCTCGCCTGACTCCTCTTTGGCTAACTTCTCTCTGAATTCGTCATGTGTCATTCATTCATTGCTTCTCATCTGCCTGTAGAGCTTTAGAAGTTGCAGCTGGGTTGTCTTTTTGTTGTTGAGACATCTCATGTAGCCCAGGTTGTCCTCAAACTAACCATGAACTAGAGAAGGATCTTGTACTTCTCATCCTTCTGTCTCCACTTTCTGAATGCTGGGATTACTTTGTTTGCCACCATACCAGGTTTATAGGCTACTAGGAATCACATCTACGGCTTCACGCATGTTAGACAAGCACCCTCCCAACTGAGTTACATTTCCAGGCTTGGATCAATATAAACAAACAAAAGCCCACCAAACTAAAAGAAGAAAAATTGGATATTCAAGGTGGCTACAGAGACAGTATCTACCCATCACTCCCCTCCCCCCCAAGCTGGAGTAACTTGGTACCTGTTTTATGCTCAATAGGATCAGAAGGGCAGGGGGAACCTGGTTGTGGTCCTCACAGTCTGGAAGCTCAAGCTCTCATTGCTAAGCTGTTTGCCAAGGAGAAAACATCTGGAATTGTTTTATATTAACAATCACTTTTTTCTCGATTACTGTCTTGAGGCCTTTGTACTTCGATCTTGCTGATTATCCAATTACAAGTGACCCATTTAAGATGGCAAACTCCTAATTTAATCCAAAAAGAAAGTTAGAAGGAAGAAGCAAGGGTAATACTTTTCCTTCACTACAGAAAAAGTAATAATAAAGGAGCATTTACTGAAGTCTGTAAAGGCATAATGGCTTGTATTAAACTTGAGCATAATTACTGTATTATTAAACTATTACGCATGCTCTAAAGTGTGATATGTTATTCCAGTCAAATGAATTTAACAAATTCTAGTCTGTTATGTCTTAACTAGTTAAAAGTACTCTTAGAAAATTTGGATTAAAAACAGATCTAACTTAAGCAGCTTTCTTTTTCAAACAAAGTATGAGTATATGTTTTACATATTTGCTTTTACTTAGGAAAAAAAAACTTACTTAGAAAAATACAACTTGGGTGTAGTACCATGTGGTGTAAACAACTGAACCATTTTCTTTTTACTTTTCCTATGAATGAGCCAGTATATATTTATTGCTGGAGTTCTTGCTATAAAATTCAGGTAAGGGGTTTAAATATACCCTAGAGTATTATTTAAAAATAAATTTGTTTCTTTCAAATAGAATACCGACCTTGGTCTCTGACATTTGGGAGAGAGATTAAAATATTCAGCTTTTATTGCCGAGTAAGCTGAAAATACAGTAAAGGTTATGTAAACACAAATCAGAAATATATATCTATATATATACACAGAATCACAACCTCTGGAGGACAGGCCATCTACTGTTCGCTGCTGTGAGAGTTTTATCAGCACTTGTAATTCTACCTCAAAGGCAGTGCTAGCAGGCAAAAATGTAAACAAGTGCCTGCTTTGTTTATGTAATGAAGTATGTGTCGTGGTTTGTATTTCTTTATAGGTATCTAACAGCTGCATGGCTTGGTTCAAAGCACCGGTAGGGGCCAGCAGAGAACTCCTTCAGAACAGAATTGGCATTGAGATATGTTTATTTGATGTGTTAAATCCTCTTTAGACTTCTTTACTTACCACAACACTCTCTCTTTAAGTGTATGAATTGCACATAGTCGAATAAAATATACAATGTATTCAAACCATATTGGGGTATAGCTTTTCTGTCTAATCTGCATATATTTTTAATGGAATGTTTGTCTAGGCCATTTCTTGGCAGGATTTTAATAGTCAAAATATAAATGGCATCATTTAAAGACTGTACTACTTGGCTGCAAAAAGTCTTAAAATTACAGGACAAAATAGTTGGTGACAGCTTCTCTTTGGCCTTTTTTAAAAATTTCCCCTTGAGGAGGTTGTTCAGTGTTTATGGCAGTGTTACGAGGCTCATTTTGTAGTTTAGCTTGTCAACTTTCACTTTCATAATTGTGTTTTGCTAAAATATTTATCTGTTTAATTTAATGCTAAGGTTCCTCCCCCCAAAGTTTTCATATTTCCAAATGTATTTTACTGTTTGCACTTACTCTTTAAAAAAAAATTACAGTCCATATTCCCAACATTAACTAACCTGACTAAATCCCTCAGTATGGCTACTATTTGGAAACTCAATCTTCAATTTGATACTCAATCACACGGGTTTTATTCCTACCCACTTCCTGTAATCCTATACCTTTGGGTGAAAATATTAGTGGTCAGGATCGCTGGGGAAAGCATAGGCACTGAGATTTCTGGAGTTAAATGTTCGTTTTGTAGGGCTGGGGTGAAAAACCCGGTTTCAAGTTGAAATGCAAGAAGCTTGTTGTTCTTGCGTTACTCATTCATGCAAATTGGCGAAGGTATAATTGAAACAAGGTTGGCTGTGTTTGAGTCAGGGCTGCAGCCGAGCTCAGCTTAAAGGTCGCTGGAAATCAAGTGCTTTGTCAGTGAAGGCGTTCTGACTACGGCGATTCTAGACACTTGGGAAATGTCAGTCCCCGGCATGGGTCGTCCTTTTCTATGAAATCTGGTATCTCACGTTGTCCTAAGAAGACGCCTCCTGACCAGCTTTTCTCACGCCACCGATGGTTTTTCCTCTGGGTGCAGCACAGCTGCTGCTAGCCCGTCTACAGACAGAGATCTTTGTTTTGACTCTCAGCCCTGAACATGCTTGGAAATGAGAACAAATGGCACAGAGTTTACGATTGCACTTCGCAGCCAGGAGAAGCAAGACTTACCCTCTGTCGGAGTCCTCCGGAGATGACCTGGAAAGCCATGGTCGCACACATGGCAAGAGACCGCCCCGAATCTCAGTGGCCAGCGTCGTTCAAATGAGGCTGACCCCCAGACAGACACCACTGGCTCCGTGGATAGAGCAAAGATCCTCTGAAAGTAGTGGCAAAAAAAGCAGCTGCCTGCAGATCTCACTGCAGCCCAGGTACGGAGGGGATCTTCCATCCAGCACTGCTGTGGCCGACAGGGATGAAACTTCTTTTACCTGTGTTTTGAAGGATGGTATTTGCAGCAGCACTGGGGTTGACGGTGAACTGCCCAGTGCCAGTGATGGCAGCCTCTTAGGTGCTTCTGCCGTGTGCAGCGGCAGCATCAGTAACTTCTCAGCCAGCGACAGTGGGTCTTACAGCAGCAGTAGCAGTGACTATGGGTCGTGTGCAAGCATCACAAGTGGAGGCTCCTACACCAGCAGTGTTGTCAGCGACACTAGCAGTTATGAGACCTTTTTTAGTGGAAATTTACCTCCTGACAGCACCTCCAACAGCAGTGTGCCCGTCAGTTCTATTCCCCGTGAAGTTCTGTGCAGAAGTCCCTGCGAGCTTCCCTTCGCCCAGGAGGACCTGGATCATGGAGCAGAAATTATGAAACTGCCGGTGAGCAGGAATCCGAAGGTCCCACTGAAACGCTGCACGTCCTTGGTCATTTTCCCCAGGAGTCCTTCAAACACCCCGCCAGCATCCCCGACAAGCAGGGGTGCCTACCAGACCTCACACCAGTTGGTTGTATCTCCTACTGAAACTGCACATCCTGAAGATGGTACTGGCACCAAAGGCTTTCTGTCGACAGCTGTCAACGGGCTTCGATTATCTAAAATGGTTTGTACTCCTGGAGAAGCCAGAGATGTACGGCCGCTCCACATCAAGAGCTCGCTGCAAAATAAAATTGTCATTTCGAACAATAGGCCCAAACAGACTGTGTGTGAGAAGCTGCCTGAAGGATTGTCCTGTGTGTCGGTGCACTGGACCCAACAAAAACCAACCATGCCAGGCTGTGAAAACTCACGTGGTGGCTGCATATCTGAGAGGTCAGAACTCCAGCTCCAGCCCGATTCGGACCATGCCATACTCACACAGAGGACATCCCCTTGCTCACCAGCCACACCAGACATGGATTACCATAGAAATATCCGTGGAGAGTTGGAAAGACCAAATTCACAGATAAGCAAAAGCCATGCTGCTTTACAAAGAAGTGCTTCATTGGGAGGGACATACCCGAATGTTTCCTGTCTGTCCAGCCTGAAGCACAGTTGTTCCAAGGGGGGACCATCTCAGTTACTCATAAAGTTTGCGTCTGGGAATGACGGTAAAGTTGATAGTTTGTGGAGAGAGAGACACTTGGCAGATGAGCTGTCTGGCAAGGTAAGTGTCTTTTGGTCTTACTAAACACTGATTTCGTTCGAGTGAATTACTGAAACTGTTGGTTATAACTGGTTATAACGGTATCTGTTCCTTACCTTCCGGCCCTTAGCATGGGAGTATTTGGAACGTATCAGCTTTCTGTTTGTAAATCTGAAGAACTCTCCGTCATTTTCCATTCTTTTTTTTTTTTAACCAGTGAATAAACTACTAAAAAAAATACCTTACGTTGGTGATTTAAATCATAAAATTCTTCTAGAACTGGCTGGGTCTTATAACACTCGATTCTGGCGTGTTTTTTTTTTTTTTTTTAAATGCACGGCCCCATGTGCTCTTCCCACCTTAAGAAATGGCCATTTCCTTCTCTCCTCTCCATAGTCATTGTGAAATAAAGCCACGATAGACTTTCTTCAAAAAATGTCAGCTCCAAACACAAAAATGTGACTGCCTGCCTATACATGAACACAGAAGAAATAAATGCCTTTAAAATGCATGTATTTGTAAGATCGATGATAAAAAGTCTGTTACACTGCATGTTTTAAGAAGAGGAAAAATAAATGGGTTTGCGTTTATATATACCCTAACCACAGGAACGTTGTTCCACCCTGTTTGCTTGAGTTCCCGGTTAGTGCCGCCTCCCAAATGGAACTCACTTTTTCAACACTATTGATTCCTAAGTTTTATGAGTTTGAATTGGTTTAAACTTACTGGCTCATTCCTATAATTTCCTATTTACTACACTAGTTTATTGTTTTGACAGTGTTGCTTTATATTATTAGTAATTTAACAGATCAGAGCCAGATTGGCTCTCTATGTAACTTGGCCTTTCCGAAGCATTTAAAGTGTTTTGAACTAAAGTTGCCTTAAAATTTTTGTATTTTGAAGGTCTTGCTAAATTCCAGGAAATTTAATTGTTTTTTCTGACTACATTAGCTCTAGATTGACAGACAGCACATAGGGGTTTTTTTTATTCTTTTTTTCTTTTTCTTTTCTTTTTTTTTGAAGGTGTGGGGGGGTCAACACCTTATCTGTTTTCATAACACCCAATATCTTTATTAACTGTTAGAGGGGAAATTCAGATAACTACTAGACAAATGGAGTTAGAGAATTAGGTAATTGGTTTTTTGCTTTGGAAATCTGTTAAGTACAATCATTGTTCCCAAGGTTAATCTCTGCATCTACTTTACTGTGATAAAGAGGGGTTAGATTCTAAATTGTGATCTGTGTTACAAATTCTTCTAAAGCAGTTTTTAGGGCGTTTAATTCCCCACCACCACCTCACCAAAAAGAGGAGGAGAACTGGGGGCTTGAAGCAACATTAATAATCTGTTGATTCAATCAGTGTTACAAACTTATTTAAAAGCAACCTGAAGAAGTCATGAACCTGGAAAAAATTATAGAACTAACCCTAAGACAGTTGTCATTATGGAAACCACTTTCCAAAGGGGCACTTTAAATGTAGCCATTGAAATATAAACTAAGTGCTGTTGGCATTGCTAAGAGTAGATGTTTTCATGGACCTTTAAACTTTCTAGCAAACTAACAAATACTGCTTTGTGACAACCTTATGCCTAGCTTTGCCCAAACTCTGGTTGTGAGAGTCCAGAAAGTATCTTGTGTCTGAGAACTTTAAATTGTTCTTCAACATGCATTGAACAATTTCCTTATAAAAATACTAAAAGCAGTATAACAGTTATACTTATTGTCTACTATATCTAATTTTATCTCACTGAAAATGGCAAATTGAGGGCTTATACTAATTTCTAAACATGGAAGTAATACTGTGTTTATCAATAATAATATATTAATCTAATTATAGTAGTTTATTGTAACTCGCTTATAAATAAACAGCTCCCAAAATATTTCTCATGTCTCCACTTAGTCTGGGTTCATGTTCAGAGATGCTGAGTCTGCATTCAGATTTAACAAGTTGATACTGGAGTCGCTCTTGGTAATGTCAGCTCTCTGTCCTGAGCAGCAGTGAAATCAAATAACTGCTTTGGTCAGAGACCCTGGTGTCTGAGGTAGAGAGGCCTCCAGTTTCTCTTCTCGTGTGTTTAGCTACCAGTTTCCAGCAGCCTAGTGTCGAGTTTATAGGTCTCTTATAATCCCAGCTCGTAAATGACTAATTTTAATGTCCAGGGAAGACTTGTAGCCTGTGTCTAAGACACAGGCTATCCTTTGTCCTTACAGCTAAGACTAGAGATGGGCTCTTGAAGCCTCATCATGATGTCTCGTGTTTTCTGAGTGCATTTGAAATGCAGTCTTATGTGGTAAAGGCAATAGTGATGACCTGTGACCTACCAAGAGAGGTTTGGTATTTCATTGATGAGTATAGTAGTTTTTCAGCTTAATCAAGAAATAGATTGAGGAGCTAAAGGACAGTTCTGAATTTAATTTTGATTCTAAAATCTGGAGTTTGCTAGTTTTTAGTTCCCTTTTCCTGTGTGTTATGTTCTGAATCTCTGTTGTTGTGTTGTTAGGGTGCCCAAAGGCTCCATTGCTCAGTTTAATGAACCTCGAACTCAACTTTGGCTTGGATGTGCCTTCCGTTGTCCGTCTGTGTTCACGTTTCTGTTAGAAACTCTATTGTTTTCCTTTTTTTTTTTTAAATAAAGGTTTTCTGCTTGTTGTCTAGTACTTAACCCTAGATAAATATATCGCTTAAGCCTAAAGGACTAGATCTTAAAATATTTTTATGTCTTAATTTTTGTCATTATTAATCTCAAAATGATACAATTCAGTAATTTCTTTAACACAGTGTTTTAAAGATTTGCATATTTTAGCATCCATTATTTTTTGTAGCATTTTATATAATTTAATGGACATTAAGTCTAGCTTAAAAAACACTTAATCTTTCCTATAAAATAACATAGCCTGGAGTTGGTGGTGCATACCTTTAATTCCAGCACTCAGGAGATCAAGGCAGGCAGATCTCTGTGAGTTCAAGGCCAGCCCAGTCTACAAGAGCTAGTTTCCAGGACTGGCTCCAAAGCTACAGAGAAACTCGGGGCGGGGGTGTATAAATAAATATCAATGGTGGAACTATGATGCAACATTGTAAGTGACCGCTTTTAGGAATTTGGTCAAAAAGAATGTTTCTTAGAACTGAAGAGTTATAATAATGATTTCAGAGGTATTTGGGCTTGGAGTATTTGCTTGGAGATACTATGTTTTCTCTGCAGATATATCATTTCACATTCATTTAGTACACATTTAAGTATTGGGCACTGACAATAAAAGGTGAGTAAAGTATGATCTTTGTTTAAGGGAACAACAACATTATAGTAACAGAGACAAACAGTAAAATATAACTATGTCACTAATGAATGTGTGACATGCTGAGATAGAGGGTTCTGTGACAAAGAAGCATGGCATTGAAGGGACCTATTAGGAGTCTGCACAGAGGAGGTAGGTAACACAAGAGCTGGGTCTTGACAAGTGAATTGAAATTTACCAGGAAAGTCCAGACCGATATTCCAGGGCAGGAATTCTCATCTCAGTATTGTTTATGTTTGGGACCAGATAATTCTCTTGTTGGGGTTGGGCCTGTCACACACTAAATGTCAGAGTACCAGCTGAAAATGTCTCAGGCATTGCCACAGGTTCTCCAGGGCAGAAATGCCCTCTAGTAAGAACTGCTGCTTTAGGCAGAAGCCTCTGTGCATGAAGGCCAGAGATGTGCATGTTGCTCAGTGGGACTCAAATGAGAGGCACAGAGGGCGGGGGAGAAGGTGATGCTTGGGTTGGCGTTGGACTTGAGAGTCCTTTGTATCCTGTTAACTAAACATCTTTGTTTTACTGAAATAATTGTGTGTGTCTGTGTCTTTGTGTCTGTGTGGGTATGTGTATGTGAGTGCCGGTGTCCTGAGAGACCAGTGATCTCAAATTCCTTGGAGCTGGAGTCAAAGGTGAATGTGGGTGCTGGGAACCCAACTCAGATCTTCTGTAAGAGCGGTTTGTTCTTGACTACTGAGCCATCTCTCCAGCCCCATCAATAGGCATCTTTATTCAAAAGTGTTCACTCTTGTGTTTTTAAAAGAATTATTTGTGGCACCATGGATTTTAAGTGAATCTTAACTTTTCTTAGCTTGTGTGTTTGGGTAAACATTAGTGTGAACTGTCACATGATAGGAAGTTCAGGAGGTGGGGGACCAGACTGGACATGAGGACTGGAAGTGTTGCCGGTATACAGAGACAGTCCTGCTGTCGGGTAGGATTCCTAGAGTAACAGGAACTGATCCTTGAGAGGAGCCGGCAATCTAGACTAATAGGTGGGAGTGTGCTCAGAGAGCACCAGGTAAGGATCAGCTCAACTAGGCCATGCATCATGTAAGACAAGATGGGATCTTGAGAACTACTAATTTTGAGGAGAGGGTGAAAGAAGGTAAAAAGGAGACTCAGTGAGCCAGTAGACAGGCCAGGAGAAGTTGGTGACATAGAATCAAGGGGAGGGTCAGAAGATGGCATGCCCTTCGAACAGAGAAGTCAATCGTCCATTCCATGGAGTAGTTAGGTGCAAGAGTCAGTGAGGAAAACCCCAGGGTTTAAAGCCCAAGTTGAAATAATAAAAGAGCTAAGAACAGCAAGTGTAGGAGCCGACTATATACTGACTAAATGCTATAGACTGAGGGTGATAGAATGTGGACAGGTATGGTTTACTGTTTGTTACGTAGAAGACAGGCTCCATCTCTACAAAGAAAGTGCTCTTTCTCTTCCAGGAATAGGAGGGCTCTCTGTTCTTTCACCTTGGAATTAGATAAGAGAGTGTGGGTGGTAAAATCCAGACTGGATGCTGTAGCAATGTCGTGTGAGGGAACAAAAAACTTCAGGTGGGAGCTCAGGACTGCTGCACATAGCCACAATTAATCTTTAAGAGTATAGTATTTTATTACTATTTTGAAAATTTCATGCGTTCATACAGTGTACTTTGATCATATTCATCTGTTGCTACTTCCTCTAAATCCTCCCAGACCCACCCTTACCCCTCCCCCTCGTAACTTTGCGTCTTTTTTATTTTTTAATAACCCACTGATGACAATTTATGTTGCCATATGCTCATGTGTGTGGGCCATCCATGGAGCATGGGCTGACAGCATTGTCCTGCCGTACTTGGCCTCTTGCCTGACATCAAAAATAAAATAGAGCCGACCAGATGGCTCAGCAGGTAAAGTCACTTGTTGCCAAGCCCGATGACCTGAAGTTAATCCCTGGGACCCACATGGTAGAAGAATGGAATCAACTCCCACAAATGTCCTCTGACCTCCACATATGAACTGTGGCACACACGTGTGCACAGTCATGCACATAGATGAATATAATAAAACATTTGTGGAAAATAGAACAAAATAGAGCCTCTATGTAGAAAGTGAGCCAAGGTTTTTAAGGCTACTTCCTAGAAACTGTGTGGGGAATAGGCAGCTGCATCAGTTTCTTGTAAGATAGGGCGCCTGCTTTAGCTAGCTGTTGTAAACCCTTCTGGATCAAAAGAGGTGAGAAGACAAGATTAGATCTGGAGAGGCCAGGCCTAGGAGCAAAGCCAAGCAGGGGCTTGGCAGAGTTGCTGGGCGTGGCCAGGCCACGTGCTGAAGTTGGAAAGGCAATTAGCAGAAGGGAAGACTGGGAGAAGGGGAAGCAGGTGTCTGCTAGCATATCCCCAGAGTCTCTGAAGCATTGCTGGTGTCTGCTTCAGGCTCTGGTGTCGGCCCTTGTGGGAGCCTGGAAGGCTGGAGTCAGAAGATGATAGGAGATGATGCTTAGAGATCAAAGAAAAATGTCCAGAACGGCCAAGGAGCAGATCTGTGACCGACCTGGTTGGGGAGGGGTCTATCAGTGCAGAGGCAGTTGTTGACAGCAGTCTTACAATTGCTAAGATGTAAAAACTCACTGGGACATAACCCCATCAGCAGGTCTGAACGTAAAAAGAAAGGTGCCTGTGTGGCATTGAACCCTGTAGCTCAGCTCACCAGCTACAGAGAACACCTTGACCAAGTGAACCCATGACATTTCTACATAGGGTCTTGGATGTCTGTGGGAGGAAGAAAGGATCAGGCCTTCTTGGGACTCAGAGATACTGCAAAGCCATGAGCCATGGTGCTTTCTAGAAAAAAAAAAAATCTTACCAAGCAAAGAATATTAGTGGCAAATGAAAACGAGGACATGGCCCTACCTAGGTATAGTTGAGGAGAAGGGTTGTGTTGTAAATGTGAGGGAGAGTGCAGCCAGAGGCAACTGAAGGGTCCAGACTGAACTGGGCCAGGCCAGTGCAGGGAAGGGAAGCCCAGCCCCTGGCCTGGAGAGGTTTAGGGTAGAGGTGAGGTGGAAAGAGCTGGGAGGAGCCAGACTTGGCAGATGATACCATGTGCATCTCTTAGTATGAAAGAGAGCATTCCCTTGAAAAAGATGTTCCTCAAGGCCAGGTGTGATGAGACATACCTTTTTTTTTTTTTAAGAGACGAGTTTTATTTATTTTTATTGAACTGTATATTTTTCTCTGCTCCCCTCCCCTTCTACCCTCTCCCATGATCCCCATGCTCCCATACTCAGGAGATCCTGTCTTTCCCCACTTCCCATGTAGATTAGATCCATGTATATCTCTTTCCTGGGATTGTGGATTGTAGGCTGGTTTTTCTTTGCTTTATGTCTAAAAGCCATTTATGAGTGAGTACATATTATATTTGTCTTTCTAGGTCTGGGTTACCTCACTCAATATGATGCTTTCTT
>JAQHUG010000010.1:12265837-12286708 GCA_028555095.1 Dicrostonyx torquatus
GCCCTCTTCTGGCCTGCAGACATACACACAGACAGAATATTGTATACATAATAAATAAATAAATATTTAAAAAAAATAAAGAAGGATTATCGTTGGGGCTGTGGAGACGGCTTGGTCAGTAAAGTGCCTGCTGGGTGAGGACCTGAGCTGGAAACCCAGAACCCACATAAAAAGCTGGGTCTCCAAGACATGGCTTCACTGTGTAACAACCTTGACTGCCCTGCAATGGCAGTGGCTTCACCTCTGCCACCACCACCGCCCAGCTTATCGCTCCATTTTTTTTGTGTGTGTGTGCTAGTTCTGGGATTTGAGCTCATTATACTTACACTTACAGAGCAAATGCGTTGGCCCACTCAGCCACCCAGCTCAACAGCCAGTGTTTTTGATAGTCTTCCTTCCTCTCTTTGCACCTGACGTCTCTCCTCCGGTGCCTTCACCACGTGAGTGCAGCCTCCCACTTACCCTGCCAGCCTGCTGAGGGTGAGCTTTTCTCCCGTCATCTGCCACAAGCATTTTTGTCTTCCTTTTAGCTTTCAGAGGTATTTCTCTCAAGATCAAAATTCTAAGTACTTTGAGTGCTTGATTGGCAGCATTCTTTTATCTCTTGATTTCCAGTATTTTTAGTGGGTAGCCTGCCATCAATTATATTTTTCTACATTTTATATTTTTTAAATTCTGTATATGTGAGCTGGAGAGATGGTTCAAATGGTTAAGAGCACTGTCTGCTCCTCCTGAGGATTCAGATTTGGTTCCCATCACCCTCATGGCAGCAAACAACTGTCTGCAACTCCAGTTCCAAGAGAGTAGACGCCCTCTTCTGGTCTCCTCAGGCACTGCATGCACGCAGTGCACTACATACATGCTAGCTAAACAGCCATTTGCTTAAAATAAAGTGAAATAATTTTTTAAAAGTGTGTGTGTGTGTGTGTGTGTGTGTGTGTGTGTGTGTGTGTGTGTGTAGGGAAGAATATACTGTAAGTGCAGGTGGCCATGCAGACCAGAAGAACGCATCAGATATCGTGGAACTAGAGTTATAGGCAGCTGTATGCCACCCAGTATAGGAGCTGGGAAACAAACTTGGGTCCTCTGGAGAAGTAGCAAGCACTCTTAACCACCAAACACCTCTTCAGCCCTGCCACGTGTGTTTTTGTTCCCTGTATACAGTGGTTTTTTTTTTTAATTTTTAGCAACTTTCAAGATTTTTCCTATATCTCCAGCATTTAATAAAGATGTACATTTTCATCCCATCTTCATATTTATAAGGTGTAGGTTTGCTGAGTTTATTGAAACGTAAGCTTTTATTTCTCCAAACATGGAGGAACTTTGCCTTCTTTTAGTTTTTCAAATGATTTCCTGCCTTATTCCTCCCCTTTGTTTCACGCCTGGTAAATTTCAGTGCTTATGATTCTTAATAGAGAGAGTGCTCTCTCCTTGAAGTGCGCTCACTCTCGCTCTGGCAGTCGAGTTCAGCCGCATTACAGATGCTGCCTCCCCTCAGACCAGCATTGCCTGTTACCTGCGCCGTCCAGGGATCAGCAAGGGTCGGGTAGACTTTCTGTAGAGATTTGGAGAGTCATTGTCTTTTTCTGAGACATCCTCACTCACTTTGCAGTAGCATCGCTAGCTCTACACTTGGCTTTCCCAGTCCTCACGCCAGGACGTTGTAGGTGTGTGCTTTAGGATTAAACACTTGCTCGTGGTCTGTGTAGCTGTATGACTGTGGCTCCTCCTGCTGCTGCTGCTATTCTGTTCTGCACTCGCGTGTGTTGTGCTTTGTCTGAGGAAGTAGTCCTTCTCTGCAGAAGGGCTGCTTTGTTTCTGCTGCCCCATCATCACCAGACGCTGCGCCGCATTACTTGCATTTTTTCATTGACTTTCCCTCAGTGCTGCAGTGGATTAAACATCATCTTACTTTTGTGTATGGGGGATGATGAGTTTCTCTTCAAAGCATAGTAAATTGAATATATCTGTAATGCTGTTTCTCCTTCCTTTTACAGACAAGAGATGATTTCCTAGGTCAAGTGGATGTCCCACTCTATCCCTTACCGGTTAGTATAGGTGTTCATAATTTTTGGTTTTGTGTTTGTGGTTTTCAATTATAATGATCAACATGAGTCTTAAATATATGCGCTCTTTCCAGAAATTCATCTCAATTTTCTGTTCACTCGTCTATAAGATTTCCTTACATGAGCTCCAACAAGAAACAGAACTGCTGGGATTCGTTAGCAAGATGGAAAAAGGGTTTACAGGGGGGGAGGTTGGAATTACCTTACTAAATGGAGCAGCAAGAGCCTATGCTCCCAGAAGGGAAGCAAGAGACTGCGCCACAGTGCAAGTGTGGAACCCTAAGAACCGAGTTGGAAGCCGGAGGAAGGGCTTAGGACGCCTTTCAGACTCAAATGTCTCTGGGGCGCTGGAGAGGTGGCTCAGTAGTTAAGAGGACTGTTACAGAGGACCTGAGTTCAGTTCCTAGACACCTCTGGCACAACCAGAAACCACAGGTCCATGGGATCCAGTGCCCTTGTCTGGCTTCTGATGGATCCTGCACATGTGTGGTGCACATTTAAAGAGGCAATTAATAGCAGTACGCAAGCAAATTGTGTAGGGAAACAGGCAGGGTTCTGTTCTCACCGTCCAAAGAAGCAGAATAAAGAAGCAGATGGAAACCTTAGCCTGGGTGAATCAAAGGTAAGTCAGAAGGTGGAGGGGTACAGAACCAAAGAAAAGAAATAGTTTCATATTATATGTGGTAGCCCATTCTTGTAATTCTGACATTTGAGAGGCTGAGGCAGGAGGATTACAATTTTGAGGCCAACCTGACTTCTTAGAACTTTCCTATAAACAAGTTTCAAGGCATAGAGAGTAGTTAATGCAAAGAAGCAGAGATGAACTTTAAAGTAAGAGAAGGGAGACGGCGCTCCTTGGTCCATGTTCGAGACTCGTGGCTCCGTGCAGTGTTTAGTGCTTGTAAGCATCCATGACTACATTTGACCTACTCTGACTTTCCGGGCTAGCATTCTACATACCACATTTTTCTGATGCCAGGGCTCTGCCCACACTGCCCTGTTGCTCGCCTGACTCCTACCCCACATGCCACCTGCTCTTCTGGGTCCCCACCTAGTTCTGGTGTTGCTGCAATTCTTGTGCAGGAAGCAAAACCATGTGGTTACCAGCTAACCCTCTTAACAAGTTCAAACTGCCTTTTCTCGTTCTTCAGTTATGTCTTTCATTATGGTTCACAAATATTCTCGAAAAATACCTGACTCCCTTTTCTCATTTTAGACAGAGAACCCAAGAATGGAGAGACCATATACATTTAAGGATTTTGTTCTTCATCCAAGAAGGTCAGTAAATATACGATTAGAGCATATTAAGCATATTTTTTTTTGAGATTTTATTTATTTTTATTTTATGTATATGCATGTCTACCTGAATGTGTACTACATGTGTGCAGTGTCCAAGGAGGCCAGAGCAGGGTGTTTTATCCCTTGGGGCTGGAATTACAGACTGTTGTGAGCTGCCATGTGACGGCTGGGAATTGAACCAACAAGTCTCAGGGAATCTGATTCCCTCCTCTGGTGTTCATGGTCACCCATACACACATACATTCATACATACAAAACATACACACACATGCACATATATGTGCATTTAGATATGTGCATCTAAATAAAAAGAAAATAAGTCTTTAAAAATGTAAAGTACTTGGTTCACATTGCAAATAAAATTCTAAAATAGATATAGAAAGTATGAAAGAAAAGCTTCCCCATCTTTATCACATAGATAACTGTAATTCCTATAAAACGAACGTCCAGCTTGATATGCACAAAAGCAAATTAAGGAAGAATCTAACTACATTGTGCAAATATTAATTAAAAATATTTTAGAAGACTCATATTCAGAGAAAATTGCATGAAGACAGCATAGATTTTAAAAACCCAAATAGCATAATTATAATTCCATTTTTCTGAACTGGATTACATGGTTTCTTTATTTTTTTTTAACAAAAAATTTAATCTTTTTGTTGTTGTTTTTCAAGACAGGGTTTTTCTGTAGCTTTGGAGCCTGTCCTGGAACTCGCTCTGTAGACTAGGCTGGCCTCGAACTCACAAAGATCCACCCACTTCTGCCTCTCAAGTGCTGGGACTAAAGGAGTACGCCACCACCCCTGCCTGGTCAAGTGTAACATTTTTTTTAAAAAGATTTATTTATTTTATTTTATGTGTAGGGGTGTTTTTACCTGAATGTGTGTGTGCCCCACATCCATACAGTGCTCGGGCAGGCCAGAAGAGGGCGTCAGATCCCCTGAGACTAGAGTTAAAGTGAGCTGTGAGCTGCCATGCAGGTGCTGGGAACTGAATCTGGTTTCTCTGCAAGAACAGAAAGTGCTCTTAACCACTGAGCTGTCTCTCCAGTCTTCTAAAATTTAAATTTTAGGTTGTAAATGAAATTCCTTTTGGTCTTTTGTGCCACATAGCCCAAGTAAAATCGATTTAGAATGTGTGATTTACCATCATGAGTCCAAATAGCAGATCAGGGACATCTGGGAAAACTATAGCATTTGCTTTATTTTTGTTTCAAAATAAGAAATGCATTTGAGCATTATGTTATCACTTGAAATTTTTTTTTCATTTAAGATGACTGCTTAAGCTTATTATTTATAATATAAATATTAAAACAAAATAAAGGAGCCCTTGCTTTATGGTTATGTTACTGTTTATTCTCTTTTAGAACAGTCCTGTATGTAATTCCTGTAGAAGTCTTGGGGTTCAATCTCTTCCATTAATTTTGGACTGATTGCAATGTATGCATACCGGGAATAGCTAAGGAGATATTTTCCTCCTTGTTTGCTTGCCCTGATAACTGGTCTTTCAACTGCTAGAAACTCTGTATACTACCTTTTTCTTTAAAAAAAAAAAATGTCTGCATTGATTACTCTGCAAAGCCACCTGGGCTTCCGCTCTGTCTCTGATCACAGATCATGTCATCTTCCCCCCCCAACCCCCGCAGCTTGGAGCCCAACTGAAGGGCCTGGATTGTCTCCTATCCTACCCCTAACCATCCCGAGTCCCTTACCTGTAGTGTAGTGGCCTCCCCTCCTTCCTTTCTCTCCACCCTGTTCTCTTTGACGAATATTCTCTTCATAGTATAGATCCCCAAACAAATACTTTCTTCTTGGTATTCAATTATTTCTTTTCCACAGCCACAAATCAAGAGTTAAAGGATATCTGAGACTGAAGATGACTTATTTACCTAAATCCAATGGCTCAGAAGATGATAATGCAGATCAGGCTGAGGAACTAGAGGTGAGAGTCCCAGAGATGTTTGCTTATGCTGCCAAAGGAGCTGTCTGCTGTCTTTCTACATTTCTACAGCTGGTAGAAAAATAATGTTGTTCAGAGAAACTAACATATGCAGTAAAAATCACTGGGATGTTGATTTGACCAAATGTTCCTTAAGCAGTTTTCCCGCTGGAGATATTTCTATAGAGTGACTGTTGTTGTCCTTAAAGATTAGGAAATAGGAAATGCAATAGTTACCAATGCCAGTGTTTATTATAATTACATCATTAACTGTTTTTAGTTTTTCAAAACCATATCCTAGTCTCCTTAAGATTAAGAAAATGTTTTAGTATTTGTAAAGCTAAATATGTAACATAGCCGGGAGGTACACCTTTAATCCCAGCACTTGGGAGGCAGAGGCAGGTGGATCTCTGTGAGTTCAAAGCCAGCCTGGTCTACAAGAGCTAGTTTCAGTACAGACTCCAAAAGCTACAGAGAAACTTTGTCTCGAAAAAAAAAATGTAGACATATTACTGTATTAAAATTGCTATGTTATTATTGAGTTGTCATATTATTATAAAAGAAACTCTTGGGATGTGTAATTTTTGTTGCTTTTCTTGTGTTTATTTGAAATAAGTATAAGTTCATGATTTTCATGGATGGCAGGAATAACAGAAAGTCCAAGCCTGGCTAGAGCTCCACACTTGGGTGTGTGGAGGAAGAGAGTATTGGGGTAAAGTGGGCTTTGACCACTGAGCCCCAAGGAGCAACCTGTGACCTGTGACCTGTGACCTGAGGCACAGACCCCTGGATCTGTTAGGTTGCTCTTCTGTGGGGAAGTGGGGCTGCACTGGCTCAGCCATAGGGCTTCTTCCCTCCTGGGGTCCCCTTGGAGGCAGAGTTCATCCGAAGGGAGCACCATCTATTCAGCCACACGTAGTGTGTGTGTGTTGTCCAACTGTTCTGGAAGTTCTTTGTTGTGTGTGCTTTCTTCCTCAGTCGCGTGTTTGTTTGGCTGAGAGTCTGCTCTGAATGCCACAAGAGCTATGAAACCAGGCCCTCCCTGAGGCCTGAACTCCAGCTCATGTGCCTGAATGCCTTGATGAAGATCGTTCTGGAGCAGGGAGTGAATTAGCAAAGCTTTTGGTATAATAAATACCAAATGCAATAATGAAATTTTGTTTTGTGGGGAAATGTCTGAAAATAGAAAGAAAGCTGTTTTTTCAAGTCACAAAATACAAGTGACCCCTAAGTTGGTAACTGAAGCTTGTTACATACCCTCTCTTAAATATGCATCCACCCGTTTGATTAACCTTGCTTCGGATCTGTTTGTCTCTTTTTTCCTTATAATAATTTTTTAGATGTACACTTTTTAAATATTTTGTTGTATTTATTATGTGTGATTGTTTGGCTTGCATGAATGTACATATGCTATATTTGTATGCCTGGTGCTCCTGATGTCAGAGGTGTTTTAGATCCCTTGGGACTGGAGCTACAGGTAACTGTGAGCGGCCATGTGGGTGCTGGGAATTGAACCCGGGTTCTCTGGAAGAGTAGCCAGTGCACTTAACTAGTGAGCCATCTTTCAAGCCTCTGTTCATTCATGTTCTTTCCCTCCTGTCTCCCTTACTCCCTGTGTGTATGTGTGTGTGTGTTCCATGGTATACTAGTAGAAGTCAGAGGACAGCTGACAGGAGTCCATTCTCCCTCCTCCCCTGTGAAGGTCTCAGGGACTGAACTTAGACATAAACTTGACAGCTAGATTCTTCACCTCTGGAGCCATCTCACTGGCTTTCGAGAGGGTTGGGGGTGGGATATCAATGTCTGTACGCGGCATAGTAATGCAGAGGGTATCTTCCTTGTATAATTCTGTTTGAAGAGAAGGGTGTCTGCTGTGAAGGAAGAGAAGACTTTCCTAGAGACTTGAAACATTTCGCAGCGTTTCATTCCTGAGGAAGCTACACACGGATCACAGGCGGCTCATTCACGGTTCGCTTCTGTGGTGTAGACTGGCTTTGCTTCATGCTGTGGCCTCCCATCGCAATGTTTGAATTCCTTCAGAGTCCACCTTATAATTTCAGGAGATGGAAGCGTGTCGTTTGTTTACGGAAAAGCCAAGGAATTCAGGCACACAAATGTGCTTGTTTATCTTCTGGGCAGCCAAAGACCAGAGAAGTCTTGCCTGCTTCTTTGACATCTAGCTTGTGACTAAATATTTAAAATTCTGCATTTGAAGAAAACAATTGTAATGTTGGAGGGGGACGCTTTCTGGGCAGCTTACGATTCTGAGCAGAGGACTCTGAAGAGCCGTTATGTAACACACTTCCTTTGTGCACTGCCTAGGGAGAACTAGCTGTACGGGTTTTACAAGATTAGGGTAAAATGTTTGTCTCAGCACTCTGTGCTTGCTTTCTGGCCCCTCTGACTGCATTAAATTGTAGGTATTTGCATATTGGCTTTCAGACTAGTAATTAGGATTCCTTGACTTGTAGAAAATTATTTTATGAGAAAAATAGATAATCCATGTTTCTTAGGAATTCTACCCAAAGACTGAAAACATTATCTTTCCCAGTAGTATTTGGTGTACAATTGTACTTTCTCAAATTTGAAACCATTTCATTTTTTAAAGCCCTCAATTAAGTTACATTTTTTTTTCATTATTCTTATTGAATTTACGTGGACAACACTAAAGCAGATCTTTAAGACAGAAATATACATTTTCAAGGAAATATTCTGGGGCCAGGGAGATGGCTCAGTGGGTAGAAGTGCTGGCTGTGAAGCTTGGTGACCTGAGTTGAAGCTGCATCCTCAGAATATACACGATAGTGTTTCTACAGCAAGATGGGAAAAACGGAGACTTTCCTGGAAGCCCGAGGGCCAGCCAGCCAGTGTGTGGACCTCAGTGGCAGAACTAGCAAGAAAGACCCTGCACAGTGAGGTAGAAGGAGAGAACCAACTCTAAAACCATGCCTTCTGATCTCCACATGCATGGCATGCAAGTGCCCACCCCTCCACACAAACACTCATGAAATAAAGAAAAAACTTGTTACTATTTCCTACCTCTAAATAGTTTTATAATCCTTTTTCAAAGACTTTTATTTGTGCGTATATATGTTGTATGTCCCTGCTTGAGTTATGTGCACTGTGTACATACAAGTGCCTGTGCAGGCCAGAGGGCATCAGATCTCCTGGAACTGGGCTGAGGGGCACTTTGAGTCACAGAACAACAAGCTGTCTTAACCATCTCTCTAGCTTCTGATAGTCACTTTCAGTGGTGTGTGGTGAAGGAGGGAGTTGATCCCTTTTTAAAAACCCTTTCTTTGTGTCTCTTAGTCGCAGAAGGCTGCTTTCACTGGGACATAGACCTGCCTGAACATAATGTATCTTGATCAGAGTCTCTTCCTCCAAGACCCTCCTCTTGCCCCATCACCTTCCTTCAGCTCTCTCCCTCCCCACCACCTCCTTTTTTCCTATAGTCCTCCTTAGTGTCTTCTTTTTTCTTATATCCCCCATAGTAAATTTTTTTATTGATAAATTTTATTAATCCAAGAGCAAAGTAGCCATTGATCACATTCATTAAAGCTGGAGAGGTGTCCCCATGCTTAAGAGCACTGACTGCTTTTCTAGAGTACTTAGGTTCAATTCCCAGCACCCACTGGGTGACTCAACCACCTGTAACTACAGATCCTGGAGACTTAATGCCCTCTTCTGGTGTCCATGGGCGCTCTGTGCATTTTATGCACAGACATACATACAGGCAGGATGCCCAAACACATAAAAAATAAGTAAATGAGTGAATAATGGAAAAGGGAACTCTCAGGCTAATTTGTCTACCAGAAGAATGTAACAGAAGTTCAGATCACCGCTTCTGAGACTACAGCTCGGGAGATGCAGTTTGACTATGTGTACACAAGATGAGATTTTCCTTTTTTTCTTAAAAATATTTACTTATTTTTATTATGTTCTGCTTGTATATATTCCTGCATGTCAGAAGAGGGCACCAGATCTCATTACACCATAGTTGTGAGCCATCATGTGGGTGCTGGGAATTGAACTCAGAACCTTTGGAAGAGCAGTTAGTGCTCTTAACCTCTGAGCCATCTCTCTAGCCCCGAGATTTTCTTTATAAGGCTCAGTGTTATGATCATATATAGAAAGGAAACAAAGGAAAAATGAAGATGAAGTGAGAAAGGAAAAGAAGAGAATGGAATTTGAGCAACATGGAAAAAGATGAGGCATCAGCTTCCATAGAAGTAAAAAGAAAAACAGAGAGGAGTAAGCTAGAAGGGACTTACTTTAGCTTTCCAGGTAAAGTCCTCCACCAAGTAATTCTGTCTCCTTCCCCACTGACCCTCCTCAGCCCCTACCTCCTACATCTTTTCTTGACCCCCTTTCGTCCAGTACAGTCTTCCAATGGTGCCATGTCCCTTTCCCAGCCTGCATCTGCCTGCACATGCATGCCCCCAGGGTCTTTAGGACCCAGAATAGAAGCCCAGTGTCTGTTAAAGTATTTATCTGTCAGAGTACCAAAGACTTTTCCAGTGTCTCTTGCTTTGTTTTGGTTTAGCAGGCCATAGGCACATATATGTTTATTGTTATATTTGTGGTTTTAAGTCAAATGTATAATTCTCTTGTGTGCTTTCTGGATTTGCTGCTCTTGGAATATATTGCTTTAAAGTTCTCCAATTTTGTTCAGCTACCCTTTGGGTATACTTTTTTAGCATTTGTATATTACTCAGTCTGTAGTGTATCCTGGTAGAAGGTAGGGATCCAAATTAATCTTTTTCCCAATCGGTACCCATTATCTAAATAACCTATTTTCCCAGGGATTGAAAATGTGTTTGTCATGTGCTGAATTCCTCTGAGCTTTGTTCTCTCTGGGTTTCCTAGTCTGTTCCTCTGAGCTGTCTTTCCCACGTCTCTCGGCAGTAGCGACCACAACCTCAAATGTTTTCTCCTCCAGATTCTTCTCCACACCTCTCTCCTTCCTTAGACTGATACTGGTTATGTCCTATATGTATTTCTGTTTGAATTTGAGAATTGACTCTCACTATTTTTAAAAATCTAAAACATACAATAATTTTTTTATCAGAATTTTGACAAATTTGGCCAGGGGAGATGTTCCATTATACCTGATATATGTGGTGTTGAGGATTGGGTTTTTTGTTTGTTTGGTTAGTTTTTGTTTTTGTTTTGTTTTTATTTGATTTTTTGAGACAGAGTTTCTCTGTAGCTTTGGAGCCTAATCTGGAACTAGCTCTTGTAGACCAGGTTGGCCTCAAACTCACAGAGACCCACCTGCCTCTGCCTCTTGAATGCTGGAATTAAAGGTGTGTGCCACCACCAGCTAGCAAGAGAAATTTTGCAATTTTATCTTTATCATTAGGTGTGTGTGTCAGTGTGTCGGTATCAGTACTTGAGCACACATGCATAAGGAGCCCCAGGGTATTAGAACTGGAGTTACAGGCAGTTGTTAACAACCTGATGGGGATTCTGGGAAACAAATTCAGGCCCACTTCAAGAACAGTGTGTTCTCAATCACTGAGCAATCTCTTTAGGCTCTGTTAGCAGGTTTTTATTACAAAGTATGTCATTAATACTTAATATCTTTTTCACTTAGTTCCTTACTTTAACTACCCTAGGGATGTATGTGTTTTGTCTCTTTTTAGTCTTAAAGAACCAAATCTCTGTGCATTTCTTTTTTAAAATCTCTTATTGAACTCTTTTACAACCTGACCACAATGCCTATCCTGGGCCCAGGGGAGAAATAGAAAATGCAGACCTGAGTATCAGAGCGCTGTGTCTGTCACCACACACCCCTGTGTGGTGAGTGTTTCTCAGTGACTGTCTCGTCCCTGTTGGGCCTCTCAGGATCTGACCTCAGTTGACAGCTCTTTTCATGCCTGTGGTGTTTGCTGATTTCCACCATGAGCAAGGCACGTTCTCTGTGGGAGAGATGATAGCGAGCAAGGCCCCTTCTCTGTCTTAGAGAGCAGCCAGGGTCAGGCTGGTTTCAGTTGTTTCTCATTTCCTCAGTGCCTTCCAGTGTCACCATCTTTGTTCAGTGACTTAAAGGGTTTGGGGTTTGTTTCTTGTTGTTGGTTCATTTTTTTGCAGGTTGTTGCTTTTTTGTTCTTTTTATTTTGGTTTTGTATTTTAAGCCTTTTGAAAAGTTTTAAAGCATCCTCAAAATTAAAATGCTTATCATTTTGCAGGAAAGCCTTGGTTACAAAATATTCACATTCTGGCCATGAGAGTTGAGCATGTACTACTTCTGTTTATGCATAATTTCTGGAATTGAACATGTGAAATTCTTCTTTTGTTTCCTTTATTTATAATTTATAAAGCTTTAAAAAAAAGTCAAGTATAACTTAATTGCTTCCATTCTGTTTTTCAGCCTGGCTGGGTTGTTTTGGACCAACCAGATGCTGCTAGCCACTTGCAGCGTCCACCAGAACCTTCTCCCCTACCTCCAGGATGGGAAGAGAGGCAGGATATCCTTGGAAGGACCTACTATGTAAACCATGAATCTAGAAGAACACAGTGGAAGAGACCAAGCCCTGAGTATGTACCCATCTGGATATATTTTGAAGCTACTTTGCATGTTGATGCCATGTCTCGAGCAGGTTCATATTGACACAGGGATCTCTAAGCTGTAAGATAACTGTCCCTGAAAAACTGCTATCTTGGCTGAGGTTTTTTATTTAAAAAAAAAAATGATAGTTATCTGAGGGCAAGCAAGCCTGACAACCCACGTTTGACCCCAGGTCCCACATAGTGGAAAGAGGGAACCAAATTCCAAAAGCTGTCTTCTGACCGCCGCACATCTACCATGCCAGGCCCTCGCCTATAGACACACACAAAAGTTACTGGAGGGTTCAGCTGTGGCTCAGTTGATAGAATACTTGCCTGCCATACAGGAGGCCCTGAGTTCCATCCCCAGCACCACATAAAATGGAGTATGGTGGTGCACACCTGTACTCTCAGCACTTGAGGGATGGAGGCAGGAGGATTAGAAGTTCTTAACTACAGCAAGGTTGAGACCAGCCTGGGCTTAGGTATTTTATGTGTGTGGGTGTTTTGCCTGCTTGTGTGTCTGCAACAAGTTTATGAACATACCACAGAAATTTTTGTGGTAGGCTATTAAAATATACAATTTGTATTCTGTGCAATGTTTTTATGCTGCTAGAGATTGAACAAGTACCTCATTCATGCTAAGCAAGCTTTCTACCACTGAACTATGACCCCAGTACTTCATTTTTTAAATGTAAATTATTTTTAAGTTCTGGAGGAACAACTAATAAGGATCCTATGTTAAAGAAAGACCCTTCTCTGATTTGGTCATGTGGAGAGCAAGGATGGAATGACCCCTGATATGTGCAAGTTTATATCTCCTAAATGACCTCCTCTTTTTTTTCTTTTTTTTTTTTTTTGGTACAAAATCATGCAATGATTTCATTTGGGGTTAAAGGTTTAGCTCACTAATAAAGTTCTTGACTAGCAAGCTCAGGGTCCTAGGTTCAATCCCCAGCATCAAAACAAATGAGCAAACTAAACAAAAACTGTGCATATATTTCCAGACTTTTCAATAGCAAATGCCCTTCTTCCTTTTCATGTGGCCTCCCATAGATGTTTCGGTCTTTGGATGTTTGACACACACAGTTTCTCTTACCAGTCAATTAACTTCCTGATACTGTACATCTGATATTTCCCGAGAACGTTGGTCCTGTCTAGTCTCAAGTCCCTCCAAAGTAGACCAGTGGTTACACTGTCTGGCATAGAGGCATCAGGATCTGTGCAGTCTCATTCCAACCACAAAGCAGGAGATTCTGCAAAACTACCCTCTTGTCTTTGACAGACAGACCTGCCAAGCAGAATTGTCTTTCACTTTGGCTAGTGTCAAAATTGGGTGGCAATATTTAGGTGGGGAAAAAATGTCTTAAACATTCCCTTAGAACCAAAAGTCACAGTTAACGTTTTTATCAGCCACAGCAGAGTAAGAAATGATCTTCTAGTGGCTGAGCAGGTTAGGGAGATGACTGTGGGCAGAGGGACAGTTAGACACAGTGACTGTGCTCTGTGGACCAGTAAGGTGGCTGTGGTTGGTATTACTGTATTTAACCTTGAAGCTCCCCCATATTCAGGCCGCCCAGAATAGACGAATAAATGAATTGATAACACGCCAAGCGCTCTGCTCTCCTCATTGCACGGTCATGCACTGTGTGTATCCCAAGCTGCCTGGTTTCATTTTCTTCGTAATTTTTATTTCACTTTGTGCATGTGGCTGTTTTGCCTACATGTGTGTCTGTGCATAAGACTATGAGATTTCTCGCAACTGGCATTATAGACAGCTGTGAGCACTCTGTGGGTGCTGGGAACTGAACCTGGGCCCTCTGAAAGAGAAGCCAGTGCTCTTAACCACTGAATTGTCTCTCCAACCCCAGGATATGCATTTTTTTATGTGTCAACTAAAGAGTAATTATATTTAGGAGTCAGGCATAGTGGCACATGCCTTTAATTGCAGCACTTGAGAGACAGAAGCAGTTGGATCTCTGAATTCGAGCCCACAGTGAGTTCCAGGACAGCCAGCGCTACATAGTCAGACCCTATCTCAAAAAAATCAATAATAATAATAATAATTTTATTTATTTACTTATTTTGGTTTTTTGAGGCAGGATTTCCCCCTTTCCTCCATGAGTGACCTTTGGTCACAGCAACAGGAAGCTTACTAGGACACTGTCCTAGGCACAGTGATATAGTAACTATCAGCTGTTAGTTACACATTTGTAGGAGATTTTCCACTTTCAAGGTACTTTCTCCTTTCAATCCCCCTGCCCCAGTTCCTAACAATATGGCCAGTGTATTTTAATAGCTTTTGACCAAAGCCAATAAATTCACTTGAAGTATTTATAACCGGAGACTCTTTGATTATGATTCTAACTGTGATGAGGCGGGAGTGATACCTTCTTACATTCTCCCTAGGGATGACCTTTCAGATGCTGAGAACGGTAATATTCAGCTGCAGGCGCAGCGAGCATTCACCACCAGGCGGCAGATATCGGAAGAGGTGGATAGTGCTGACAACCGGGAGTCCCCCGAGGTATGAACCCTTCTTTTGTTCCCGTTTCCAGCACATCTTAAAGCAGCAGATGAGTGTACATGTGGTTCATGTGGATTATGTTTTTTTTAGAATTGGGAAATTATACGAGATGATGAAAACGCTGTGTATAGCGGTCAGTCCTTCCAGTCACATCCATCAGGTCATGTAGATTCGCAGGCTCACCTCGCAGAAGAGTTAGATACCAGACTTGCTGTGTATGGAAATCCGGCTACCGGCCAGCCAGTCACCAGCTCAGTAAGATATCTTAGATTTTGTCATGGCTTTGTGATTTCATATCATAAATATGCTTTATGTAAACCTTTGTCTTAAGTCATGTGTAATGACGACATGTTGGGTCTTTATCATGTGACCGTTTTTTTTTTAACTTAACATCCCACTAACAGTATGGAGCAGGGTATGGATAACCCTCGTGTTTGCTGTAGTCACAGGGTCCCTTACTGTCCTGGCAAACCCACCAGAAACGTGGGCACCAGAAGTCGAGTTTCTTGCACATTTCAGCAAGAGAAAACACGCATGGTCGGTGAGAGGGTGTCAGGACTATGGATTTGGGCTCCTTGTTGGGTAACTGGGTCCGGGGAGACAGGACTTCAGTCAGGATGTAGAGAGAACTGTGTAGCTGGGTATCTCAGCTCTCATCTGGTGACACACTAATTCAGTGAGTAGCAGAGAAGAGCAGTTACTTACTTGCCAGGATATGGCAGCTGTTTGTTGTTTTATGGCTTAGCTAGTGTTATTTTATTTTGCCTGGTTCAGATGCAAATTCGAAGGCATCTTGAGTTTGCCATGACCCTACCTATGTGTGCCAGGCTGGTTCCTGGGTGACAGAGGCTACTTGTCTTTCTTGATTATATGAGGGATTTTGTTTTGTTTTCTAATTTATTTTGATGTGTATGAGTGTTTTGACTGCATGTATGTGTACCATGTACGTGCCTGGCGTCCTCAGAAACCAGAAGTAACAGATCCTCAAGAACTAGAGTTAGATACAGTTGAGAAATAACATAAGGGTGCTGGGAACCGAGCTCAGGTCCTTTGGAAGAACAAGAAGAGCTTTTAACCACTGAGCCACCTCTCCCTCCCCTCTATGAGGTGTTACCATTACATCACAGCTGTTGCAGTACCTGTGTCAATAAGAGCCATGTTCAAAGAGAGCTGATGGTTTCTCTTGCTGTCTGCAGCAAGATTCAAGAGCAAAGCATCCCAGCATACACCACCCTGTATGTGAGAGACTTTGCCTGGCTTTTTCTAATCTGTACCACGAGGCAGGTTCAGTAGAAGGCAGAGTTTACTCTCCATGGCTGCTCTAGTCATTCTCCACTTTATTCAGTTAGTGACTGTTTCCTGTGGGCACCGTAACTAATCACTCACTGGGAGTCCCTCTGTAATAAAGCGACAGAACCCCTTGCTTTCACAAGACTTCCATTCTAGTGCAGGGGTCATTGTTGCGCCCTGCGGGCCAAATCTGCAGCTGCCTGTTGCCATAAATAAGGTGTCATTGGAATGCAGCCATTCCTACTTGACCATAGCCACGATCACACCACATCTCAGAGTCGAGCAGTTAGAGGAACTAGCTTTAGTATTGGACCTCAGTGGACAATGTTTGCAGACTTCCAGCACCTTTTTCTAGACGCTTCACTCCACAGTTAAATGTACCTACATATATGAATATCCATGAGTTCACCTGCCTCCTCCTTCCCTTTCTTTCTTCCAGCAGCCTGTTTGTTCGTTTAATTAATTAACTAGTCAAGGATTCATCAGATTTATAGACTAGGTATGGGGAGATGAGTCAGTGAAGTGTTTGCCATGCAAATAGGAGTCCCCGAGTATGATGCTCAGAACCAATGTAAAATAAAAAACCAGGTTTGATGACATACACATTTCATGCTTGGGCCATGTATGGGTATCATCAGTTAAGAGTATTCTCATCTTGTGTTTAAACCTGAGACAATACTGAGGTCTACAGAATAATAAATTGTTTCCTCAGTGACTATTACTGACTCAGGATATAGTGTCCTAAACATTTTATATATATTCATAAACATAAATGTATATACATATATACTTTTAAGATTTTTATAGATTTATTTTTAATAATGTATATGTGTATACGTCTGTATGTATCTGTATACGGGTTTGTGAGTGTCATACCCATGGAGGCCAGAAGAGAGCATCAGATTCCTTGAAACTGTAGTTACAGGTCGCTGTGAACCGCCAGATGGGTGCTGAATCCCAAAATCTGGTCCTCTGGACTTAACTGTAAATGGTTTATTTGTATGTGTGTTTCTCTTTTATGTTGATATGTTGGTTGGTTTGAGGTGTGAGAGTCAAACTCAGTCTTATGCGTATAGAGCATGTGTCTCAATCTGAGCTACATCCTTGTCCCCTTGCGATCATCTTATATATTCCTTTTGGTAACTTTTTTTCACTTGCTAATTGGACTGTTTCCATGAATACCAGTGTACTTTTAAAGTCACCAAAGCCAATCTTCAGATTTTGGCATGGCTTACGTACAAGTTGTCCTGAAAGTATCCACTGTTTTCCTGTTGTGATGAACTTAGATTGTTTAACCATCATTGTTACCATAAACAATACAATTTGGGATATTCTAATTTCATGTATGTGTGTTTATAAGTTTTGATGTCATTTAATAACAAAAACAAGATATTTCAGTTAGTGGTAAGAGCTTGTATATCAAGAGAAAGGGGAAAAGAGAATATGGGATTTCCAGGAAATAAGTCATTGCAGTGGAATGCCCAGTGGTGGACTGTGACTGGAGATGAGGAAGAGGTGAGCCCAGGGCGGAAGCACTATGTTTGGTGCTGTGCATCAGAGTGGTAGCTGAAGTTAAAGGCTCCAGCCAGAGAACCAGAGGACTCGATCTAGGCCTCTGGCTGCAGTAGGACCCTTGTCACTGCTGGAGTATTTATTGTGGCAAATGGTGAGAATTTGATTTAGGGAGAACAAGAGCCACACTCTAACCATCAGGAAAGGTGACCAACTAAGATGAAGGATGAGTTAGCATCGGGTACACAGGGAGAGTCCAAGCCCACCTGTGGACAGCCAGGGGTCAGAGAAAGTGCACACAGAATGGGCCCTTTTGGAGGTGGAGGGAGGAGAGAGGAGGCATCCTCCATGGGTCATCCCTTGTTTCTTATCAGCCACACCCTCCCCAGCATCACCCTCACCCTGCTCCTTGTCTGCACCCTGAGGGGAGACCTAAAAGCCTTACTGTTTCCTCTCCCTCAAGAATCATTCCAACCGAAGAGGCAGCTCGCAAGCCTGTATCTTTGAGGAACAGCCTGCACTTCCTGTGGTGAGTTTTCTCCTCTCCCCTTAGCCAAGAACAAAAGATGGAAAGCTCAGTCATTTTTTAATTATTGCATATCACAACCCTGAGTGTGAGTGACTGCCCAGCAGGGGACTGAGGATACGCAGGATACAACCTGAGAGAACTGTCTCATGGAGAGCAGGCCCCTGATGATGATGGTGGGTGGAATTTGGCTTCTCTGTGCTGCTGGGAGGTGCTGGGCCACTGCTGCTGCACCAGCTGTGTCCCGACCTGGCACCCAACACCAGACTTGCCCTGTGTGTGCTGTCCCTCAGTCCAGTGTGTGTGCCAGTGGTGAGGTTAGAGGTTCATCTCCTGGCACCTCCTTTCCCGTTGGTCTCAGTCCACCTCTCAGCAGAGACTCGTGCTGGTGAACGGTGAGCCCTCACCTCCTGACTCACCTTCTTCGTCCTGACTCCCCTCTCATCGTGCCAAGTTCTCACTGCTTTGTGTAGTCACTTTTGTTTCATTTGTGACAGGATCTCATGTATCTCGGCCTTCCTTGAATGCCTCATCCTCCTGCCTCCCATGTGCTAGAACTACAGGCACAGAGTGCTTGCTAGATAAGCATTCTACCAATGAGCTATATCCCCAGTCTCTCTTGGTTTTCCAGATAGAATTAAATCTGAGGCACCTGCCTTTTCAGCCCTCCCCTCCCCTTGCCTGCCACCTGCTGCCTTGGCGCCTGTCTGCCTTCTTCCAAACACCTGGCTCTTCTTAAAACCCTAATTCTCTTCCTCTCTCATCTGTGTGAACAGTCCATTTCTCCTCTTGGGAGGACTTCTCTTTCCCACCAGTCATCCCACCTTCTAATGGCAGTCTGTGTATCAGTTGTAAGAAACAGGGTTAGTGCGTTCATGGGATGACAGCATGGAGATGCTGAATCTGTATATCAGTTAGGAGAAAAGAGGTCTGTGCCTTTGTGGGAGGATGACATCATGGGGATGCTGAGGCTCCAGCATCATCAGCTCAAGAGTTGCTGTGGGAACTGGCTCGTCTGTCTTTAAAAGATGGTTCCCTACTGAAAAGGATTCCTGTAGTCAGACTTTCTTTGGGACCACCAACCCACAAATGACATGAAGACTTATTATTAATTATGAAAGCTTTGCCTTTACCTTAGGCTTGTTCCCAGCTAGCTTTTATAACATAAATATAACCCGTTCCTGTTAATCTATGTAACCTGTTTCTTTTCATCTGTGTTTTGCCACATGGCTTTTACCTTTCTCCCATTCTGCACATCTAACTTATTCCATGTCTCACTGGCATCTCCCGCGTGCTTGGATAATTCCTATGTTCCTCTCTCCCCAGAAGTTCCACCTATTCTCTCCTGCCTAGCTATTGGCTATTCGGCTCTTTTTTAAACCAATCAAAAGGCACCTTAGGCAGAGACATATCTTTACGATAGATTCCTTCCATCCTATGCTGAGGATAAGGGCCCACCTGACTTTGAAGCCCACTGGCCTGGTCACATAGTACCAAATCATAGAGGGCCCAGGGGACTACTCTGTTACCCTGTTTTGGGATCCACGTCCTCTCTTGTCTGATTATGCCAGAGTATATGTAAGCAGAGACGAGGTCTCACTGTGGAGCCTCTGGCTCGCCTGGAACTCACTTGGTAGGTGGGACTGGCCTCCGACTCACCGAGATCCCTGCCTCTGTACTTAAATGTGGTTTCTAGGGTAGTGTTCTTCAGTTCAGACATTAACTGCTTCTCTTAGAAGCAGTGGCCTAGGAGTCATTTCCAAAGTCTCACTTTACCATCTACAGAGTGGCCAGTGTTAGCAATAATCTCCTCAATTTGTGTGTGTGTTTGCATGTGTGTGTCCCTAAGCATATGGCTTCTGGTGTTGACATGTTTTATCATGCTCATTGTCTGTTTTCTTTCTTTCCAAATGAATTACTGTTTTTTATGTATTTTAAAAAATAATTTAAAATGAAGTTCATTGCTCTAAATTTACAATGTATCACCTGCCCATTTTCTGTTGTGATAAGTGATTTTAGTTCAAAATAAATTATGGGTCATTTTAGAGCACTAGCAGTGAAGAAAGGCCCCGAGCTTCCGTCAGGAGCTCTCCCCGGTTAACACGGAGTTTTTCTGTTATGCGTTAGCTTTTGCCTACTTCATCTGGATTGCCGCCAGGTTGGGAAGAAAAACAAGATGAAAGAGGACGGTCATACTATGTAGACCACAATTCTAGAACAACCACGTGGGCCAAGCCCACCATGCAGGTACTCTGCACTGTTAGCTTGTCTTCTTACAGCTTCCCGGGTGAGCTCGGACTGCACACTTGGTGTCTTCTGTTTGTTCCGCCGTCTCCTGTGGACTCCAGTGTATGTTATTACATGAAGCAAATCTAATTGGGGCTAGGAGAACAAAATCATAATCTAGTCCATTGGATGATTATTACTTTCGGTGACTGTGCTATTTCATTTTGGCGCACGCACATGTGTGTGTATGTGTGTGTGAATTTATTTGAGAGTGCATGCGTGTATGGAAGCCTAAAGGACACCATGTCTGTTCCTCTGTTTATCTCCATTTTATTTACTGAGTCAGGCTCTTTTGCTGAATTTGTAGTTTTCCTGGGATCTGGTCTCCATCTCTCAGACACTGGGATCGTAAACTGGCCACCATGTCCCCCCGGCTTTTTTGTGTGTGCTGTCGATCTGAACTCTGGTCTTCACAGCCATGACAAGCACTTTATCCACGGAGCTGTCTCCCTGAGCCCTTGTTCAGATAGTTTGTCAATGGGTGGTGTTGGTGATGGGTGTCTGTGAAATTTGTAATTATGGACTGAGGAATTGGGTCAGTGGTTCATAGCACTGGCAGAGGACCCAGGTTCAGTACTCAGCACCTACATGGTGGCTCACAACCATCTGTAACTCCAGTTCTAAGGACTTGATGCGTTCTCTCCTCTTCCATGGACACTACATGCACTTGGTGAATAGCCTTACATGCAAGCAAAACCCACATATAAAATAAACTTTTAAAAGAAGTTTATAATTGTGACCTCTTCCATGTAGCAGACTGATCATATGTTTATTCTGTCTTATTACCATTTCTTTCACTGAATATTTTTCTTTTTATGTTTATTTATTTATGGAAATTTGATACCACAGGGTGTGTGTGTGTGTGTGTGTGTGTG
>JAQHUG010000010.1:12286763-12345852 GCA_028555095.1 Dicrostonyx torquatus
GAGAGAGAGAGAGAGAGAGAGAGAGAGAGAGAGAGAGAGAGAGAGAGAGAGAGAACGAGAACAACGTAAAGGACTTGATCATCTCCTGCCATGTGGGTTCTGGGGAATCAAACTCAGGTCCTCAGGCTTGACAGCAAGCACCTTTGCCCACGCAGCTGTCTCACTGGCCCTTAAGCCACTCTGTGCTGGGGTGTTCCCACTGTGAGTCTTTGCGGGCACTGTGCCCTCCTTGCCCCTCTGCTGCACAGGCTAGCAGCTGTAGCTCCTGGGGCAGTCATTTTACTGTGTGTTAATTAGCTGAGAAAAGTATTATAAATTAGTTGGCTAAATTATTTTAAGAAACAGTTTTATAGAAAAGTTGATTTAAAATTCAGGGAAAAGATTACGATGTTGGTGATTTGGGCCTGGAGAGATGGCTCAGTGATTTCAAAGCACTTGCTGCTCTTCCAGAGGACTCAAGTTCACTTCCAGCACCCACATCAGGGCTTCACCACCGTCTGTAACTCCAGTGAGGGAATCCAAAACCTAGCCTCCCTACAGGTCCCTGCACTCATACACACACACACACACACACACACACACGCACGCACGCACGCACGCACGCACGCACACACACCCTCCACATAATAGAAATAAGCCTTTAAGAGTTAGTCTGATGTTTAGGACTGGTTTGCAAGTGTGCCTTCTCTTCACAGGTTAAACTAGCTATTTTAATTATATTCTTTGTGAGTTCTCTATAGTTTTACAGTAGGACTTACTTAATGTGCCAGGCCACAGCAGAGACCTGTCAGCTGCCATCAAGCCAGAGTTCCGCAGGCCTTCTGCCACAGCTCCCCACCAGTGACCCTGCTCAGCAGGCGAGTTTACTGTCTGACACTGGGCAAGGATTCCTTCCGAAAGGTTGGGAAGTCCGGCATGCACCAAATGGGAGGCCTTTCTTTATTGACCACCACACCAAAACCACCACCTGGGTAACTCCACAAGCCTCAGTTTACATTTATAGCAAGAGTTGCTTCTGCATCTATCACATGTGTTAGTGTAGTCTGCTTTCCTAATAGTCTGTGAGTTGCGTGTAAAAGTCTCGGTTGGGTTTGTTTTTGTTGTTTGAGGTAGGGTCTTATTCAGTCCAGGCTGCCGTAGAACTTGCTGTATTACTGACCCTGAACCTGCATTCCTGATCTTCCTGCCTCCACCTCCGCAGTCCCACACATGAGGCTCTGTGGGAATGGAAGCCAGGGTTTTGTGTATGTAGGTGAGTGATTTCCAACTGAGCCAACCCCCAGCTCCAGGGAGCCTTAATAATATTATTTGTGCTCAAAGTACATTTATGCTTTTTGAGATTATATTAGATTTTATGAAGGTATTCATATTTATTTTCTGTTTCTAGTTTCTGGCTCACTACTCATAAAGGCTTAGAAAGATTTTTAGTAATAGTTTTTTACCTTTATATTTTCTATTTTTAAAGCACTTTCAAGTTTCTATCTCATTTATTAATATTATCAGGAAGACTCCATGAAGGACATATTTTGTTGTTGTCGTTGGTGTTAGAATTTAGTTACATTATTTTATGTATTTCTGCCTATGTATATGCTTATGCACACATGGAGGCCAGAAAAGAGTGTCAGATTCCCTGGAATTAGAGTTACAGATGGTTGTGGGCCACCACATGGGTGCTGGGAGCCAAACCCTGGTCCTCTGAAGGAACAGCCAGTGCTTTTAATTCGGAGCCCTGGTCAGTTTAGTTTAAGCCTTAAAACTGTGTGGTATTTAGCTCATCACCAACAAAAAGTTGTCCAAACATAACACTTCAGACTCAGTAACTATTTCAAAAAGGTCAACAAAGTTTAAACAAATTTAAAAGAGCTTGACTAATATAATAATATTGATACATTAATTAATCCAAGTAAATTGAACTTTGTTCTCTTCTTTAAGATATGAGTTGATCTTAGTTACTTTTTTTTAAGCTACCCTCTGCTCTTTCAAAAAAAAAAAAATAACCATTACCCAGTTAACACAACATGTGGTCCTATTTACTCATTCATTTCTTTGTTTGGTTACACCCATGCATTTCTCTATCCTGTCTGTGTACATGTATGTGTGTGGAGGTCAGAGGGTAACTGCACAAGTATTGAACACAGTTTCAGACCCGCTGAGCCATCTCACCACCCAGATGTGGTTCAGTATAATGCCACCATCTTACACCGGTTTCTATACAGAGAAAAACTCAGGTTCCAACAGACTGAATGGTGGCCTCTCAGTTGGGGTAAAGTGGTCTGAGTGCAAGACATCAGTGCAGATCTACCTCTCAATAGGACGACCTCGCTGCGTTATCTGCTAGGAGGGGAAGTCACAGGCGAAGGAATTAAGGCTAAGTGGGTGAAGTGACATGTGCCCGTAATCCTAGCACTTGTGAGACTGAGGTAGGAGGATCAGGACTCCAGTGCCAGTCTGGGCTGTTTGAGTTCTGTCTCAAAAAGCCAAAAACATATAACATAATACTTAATTTCATCATTTTTCCATTTTCATGTATATGTGTGTGTGCATGCATGTTTTGTGTGTGTGTGTGCGTCCACACATGTACTTGCTGCCTATGTACATGTATGTGTGAGAAAGAATGTATGTGTGTATGTGTGTTTGCGTGTGCATGCGGAGGCCTGAGGATGCCAGAAATCATCCTTCATTGTTCTTCTAATAATTAGGTGAGGCAGGCTCTCTCACTCAAGCCCACAGCTTGTCTGTGCCACTGGTCTGCCTAGCAAGCTTGCCATGGGGATCCCGTCTCCTCCATCCAAGGCTAGAACTACAACAGGCCGTGGTGCCGTCCTGGCATCTATGTGGGTTCAGAGGATCCCAATTCTGTTCTTCACTCTTTCTTGGCAAATGCTTTACCCACTGAGCTGTCTCCCTCACTCCAAAGAGAGTATTTTAAATATCTGTCAATTTTAGAAAGCAATTATAGCACAGTGGCTGTCATTATTTTTTAAGTATGTGTGTTGTTTATTTGTGACTTAACCAAATAAAGGATGATCCAAGATCGAAAATCCCTGCTCATCTGAAAGCAAAGACTCCAGTCGACTCATCCAATGACCTGGGACCTTTACCTGTAAGTTGTATTGCTGAGCTAACCTGACTAACTCAGATACTTGGTACCTTCAAATATAGGAGTTATTTAACTATAATTAACATTGTTATTGAACTATTGATTCTTTCTGCTAGAAATATGTGAAAATTAAGCATATAACTAATGCTAGTTTGGGGTTTTATTTTTCAGTTTTGGGGGATTTTTTCGTCTGTATTGGGGGGTTACTTCTTTTCTGGTTCTTTTTTTTTTTTTTAATAACCTGTACATCTAAGGTCTGGTGCTAAAATAAAATAATTGCAACAAATGTTTCATTACAGCCAGGATGGGAAGAAAGAACCCACACAGATGGACGAGTCTTCTATATAAACCACAGTACGTGCCTTGTGACTTCTCTATTGCAGTTCTCATAGTGCTCGGTTGTAGGGACATCTTTTCTCTTTTCCCTCTTAGATACAAAAAAGACACAGTGGGAAGATCCTCGGACCCAGAACGTGGCAACAACTGGACCAGTAAGTCCCCTGCATCCCGGTGCTCTAGGTCACAGGTGGAACTCAAAGAAACAGCCTCCTCACTGTGCCTGCTCTTTGCCGTTTTTACTGCACACCACAAGTTAGGCAGTGAGATACAATCAGAATCTGGAGCAGTAAGCCGCTCAGCCTAGGCTGACACCTGCCCATCTAAAACAGTGCCAACCACAGAAGGACCAGCCAGAGTCAGGATGAATGGCTTTTAGTCAGTCCTTGCAAAGAGCCACTATTTAAACCTTACTCATATTTTATAGAAATATTACACTGTACCATAGTTATACTGCCCTTAAATCGGGTTAACTATAGAAATATCACTCTCTTCTACAGCTACATTTTCCATTTTTGTCCTTCAGACTTTGTTAATACACAAAATTAATAAAAATGAACGTAAGGTTTTTTAGATTAGTGTCCAGTGTCTCAGCATGTAGTCTTTTAAAATAATGAGTAAGAAAGGAAACACCTGGAAGTCCAAGGAAAAACACATTTTCCAATTGGTTCCTTTACTGGAGAAAGCACTTTCAAAGCCTTTTCAGAAGTAGAAATTTTTGTTTCTAAATTTTCTCTACCTGAAAGACTTATTTTGCCTCTGGCATGTCGCATTTTAAGAATATTGTCTGAGCTGGAATTGGTGGCACATGCCTTTAATCTCAGCACTTGGGAGGCAGAGGCAGGTGGATCTCTGAGCCAAGGCCAACCTGGTCTACATAGAGAGTTCGAGGCCAGCCATTGATACAAGAACGACTCTTTCTTAAAAAATAAAAGTAAAAAAAAAAAATGCATGAAGAAAACTGCAGCCACAATGAGTGATGACTGCAATGTTATCTTAAAGAGAATTTAAAATAATAATAAGCCTTCTGTTTGCTTTTCTTCAAATGAAACTTTAATTTCCAAATAATTCTTTTTTGTATATATTCATAAATTATCCAGAGGGAGCTAATAACACTGTTCCAGAATAAAACCAATCTAAATTTTGTTTTTCCAAATTTTTGAACTAAAGGCAGTGCCCTACTCCAGGGATTACAAAAGGAAGTATGAGTTCTTCCGAAGAAAGCTGAAGAAGCAGGTTAGTGACATTGTAACTGCCACTCAGGGGTGTTCTGGGAGAGGAGTGGGAGCCCCTTATGGTGCTCCACCTTTCTCTAAAGACGGTGTGTGTGTGTGTGTGTGTGTGTGTGTGTGTAGAAGTATGGTGTGCAGTCACAGATACAGTTGCTGTTCTCTAAAGGGGGAGGGGAAGGGGGCAGTATACAGTCACAGATACAGTTGCTATGTTTGAGTTCACTTTCTCATAGGGAAAAGGGGTGTATGTGTTTTAAAGAAGTTTTCGATTATTTTTTTGAAGATTGATTTATTCTGTGTCTATGAGTGTTTTGCCTCTGTACACATGCACGCCACATATGTGCCTGATCTGGTGCCTATTTCCCTTTTTTTTAATTTATTTTATGTGCATTGGTGTTTTCCTTGTTTGTATGTCTGTATGAGGGTATCAGATCTTGGAGTTGTAGACAGTTGTGAGCTGTTGTGTAGGTGCTGGGAATTGAACCTGGGTCCTTAGGAAGAACAGTAAGTGAGTGCTCTTAACCACAGAGCCATCTCTCCAGTCCCAGACTCATGATTTTTAAAGATTATTATTTTAAAGACTGGATATGGTGGTGCAAAGTCTTTAATCCCAGCACCCAGGAAGCAGAGGCAGGAAGATCTCTGAATTCAAGGCCAGCTGGTCTATAGAGAGGGGGCAGCTAAGTGTACATAGTGAGACTTTGTCTCAAAAAAAAAAAAAAACAACAAAAAATTAAGTTTTTAATTGTGGGAGGCCCTGAGGCATCAGATCCCCAGATGTGGATAAAAATTAACAGTGAACAGAGGTGCAAATGGTGGTATTGTTTCTTATTTCCTTATGTTTGTCAGATATGTTCGTTACACTTTTTTTCCCTTCACCAGACTTCAATTATGTTTACAATTTAACTCATCTGCCCATCCTTTGGTGTAACATTTTAAATCCCTTCCTCGTGTGCTGGTCCCTTCTTCCTTTCCCTGCAGTTCAGGAGCATGGCCACTAGGTGGCAATGTTGGGTTGTACTTTCTAGGATTCCAAACTGGTGACCTCAAGTGATTCAGAATGGTGGGTTGGATACCAGAGTTTTTCACAAATTTAACAAAAATTTTAGTGTAAATATTATGTTTTCCAATAGAAATTTTAAAATAGAAAAGGACCTTTAAACTCTGTAGAACTTTAGTGATATACTTAAACAATATCTTTGTGTTTAAATTATTTTAAAAATCTTTTTGTACTTTAGGTGTTCTGATTTTAAAGCATTTGCCAGGAAAGATGGGTATATGGTCCAGTTGTTAAAGTGCTTGCTGGGCACTCAGGAGGCAGTGGCAGGCGGATCTCTTGAGTTCAAGGCTAGCCTGGTCTACATAGAGAGTTCCAAGATAGTTAGAGCTATACAGAGAATCTGTATCTCAAAAAAAAACCAAAACCAAAATATCCTTAAAAGATGGGAACTTGGGCCTGGTGGTGCACATCTTTAATCCTAAGACTTAGGAGGCAGAAACAGGCAGATCTCTGTGATTTTTGAAGTTGGTCTAGATAGACAACATGGAATGCACTACTGGCAAAATACTTTCTAGGGTTTATTCTCATTGGCTGTAGCTTCTGTAGACATAAAAATCAGAAGTAATTAGGGGAGAAAGCCTACATTCTGCCCCCATAGAAAAATGTTAAGACCATACACCCAGGCTAGATGGGGGGTGCACACCTTTAAGTTCAGGAGGAAGGTGCTGTTGAGTTGATCTCAAGTTCTAGGCTAACCTGGACAAGTGCAGGACTAACCTGGGTATCAGGAATGCACCCTGTTTTCTTGAAGCAGAGAGGGTGGGGTTTTTCCTGACGGTTCTACTTAAAGGCAAGGGCTGTGGGCACAGAGTGGAGTGTGGTGAGCACACTGGGCTGATTTAAACCATGTCTCTCTCTCCCTGGCTCTGCAGAATGACATTCCAAACAAGTTCGAAATGAAACTTCGCCGCGCAAATGTTCTGGAAGATTCTTACCGGAGAATTATGGGTGTGAAGAGAGCCGATGTCCTCAAGGCTCGACTCTGGATTGAGTTCGATGGTGAAAAGGGACTTGATTATGGAGGAGTTGCTCGGGAGTGGTTCTTCCTCATTTCAAAGGAAATGTTTAATCCTTATTACGGGTTGTTCGAATATTCTGCTACGTAAGTTCCTTATTATCAGATCTCATTATGTTGCCCAGGCTAGCCTTGAATTTCTGAGCTTAAGCAATCAGCCTGCCTCAGCCTCCTGATTAGCTAATGCTATAGCCATGTGCCTCCACACCAGGCATAAATACTCCAAATAACTATGTATAGAAGATGGGGGGAAATCACAATCTCCAAAATTAGGTTGATGTTAGAAAGTGTGGGCTAAGTGGTCGCTGTCACAGAGAGACTAACTGGTTTGTCAGAGATGACTTTTCACAGTTGTGTTTAAATGTATATAACATAAAAATTACCATGTTAACTTTGTGTGTGTGTGTGTACACTGTGGAGTCACACGATTGGCAGACCCTCCTCCATAGAGTTCCCACCCCAGCCCTCTGTAAACATGAACTTGGCTACTTGGCTGGCATTTCAAGTACACTCTGAATCACTGAACTCTGTACCTTTCCCAATCTGAAACAAGTCTACACCCATTAAACACGTGTGCCTCCACCTCCTGGCAGCCACCAGTCTGCTGTTCTCTGTGAATCTGACTTCTATTCGTTACATTAGATATAGGGGACCATACAGCATTTGGCCTCATTATGCGATATTTCACTTAGTATATCTTAAGTGACATTTCCTTAGAAAATATGAGCAAACTTTGTTCATCCCAAATAGGGGGCCAAGAACAGACCAAGTTAGGATTCTGCCAAAGCCCAGCTTGGCAAACCAATGAAATTATTTGGATTACTTTCAGAAGCAGGTGGGGATTATCCTGGCAGCAGGGCTGACTCAAAGGCAGCTGGGTAACAGAAGTCCACCCTATCATGGGTGAAGACCCACAAAGGCTATGCTGCTGGAGCTCCCTGCATGACTTCAGGTAGCTCATTTGGTCAGTGTTCTTGTCCCCACAGTTGTTGCTGCTTTATCTAGCCCAGGAAAGGGCTTTGTGGAGCTTGTAAGTTTTGATAACTTCCTAGGCCTTTCTTTGTTTTTTATTTCGTTTAATGTGTATAGGTGTTTGCCTGCATGTATGACTATGCACCACATGCATGCAGTACCGTCACAGGCCAGAAGAGGGCATCAGATCCCTGGAACTGGAGTTACAGATGGTTGTGAGCTACCATATGGGTTCTGGGACTCCTCCAATCCCCAGTCTTCTACAAGTACTCTTCATGGCTGAGCCATCTCTGCAGCCCCACTTCCTGAGTCTTATGAGCCCTGCCCTCCTTCCAAAGGGAATATTTTAATTCAATTGAGAGGAAATTGTTGTACAACAGCCTGTCTTCAGAGTCCAGCCATGTTATACCAAGCTATGTCTTTTGAACATACAAATGGATACATTTTGCCTATTCATTTGCCTGTCCTTTGGGGTTATTTCCATCTTTTGACAGAAGTGGAGATTTTTAAGACCATAATTAGATCCATTATTAGAAAAAAATAAGAAAAGGGGAAATTTTCATAATCACTTGCCTAGGTAAATTGTTTTCTGTGAACTAGCAAGAGGATCACATAAATGTGGTTTGTCTTCACAGGGATAATTACACCCTCCAGATAAATCCAAACTCGGGCTTGTGTAACGAAGATCACCTCTCGTACTTCAAGTTCATCGGTCGTGTGGCTGGGATGGCAGTTTATCACGGCAAGCTGCTGGATGGTTAGCGTCGACTAGCAAACTTTTCTGATGTGGGTTTTGTTGGTTTTTAATTGATAATCATCTTACATATATTTTGTTTCTTACAAGGCTTTTTCATCCGCCCCTTTTACAAGATGATGCTTCAGAAACTGATAACGCTGCATGACATGGAGTCCGTGGTAGGTCTCTCCCACGCACTGGAAGGTGTAGGGCTTAATAGGCTTGGAGGACTGGGGTTGGTGGTGGTGGTTACAGTGCTGGGGTGGATTCAGGGCCTTGCACACGCTGAGTTAGTGCTATTCCACTAAGCTACTCACAAAGCCCAGATAAGTTGTTTTTAAAACAGAAATTAATAAATTTTAATGTTTCAAAATGCAAATGGGGACTAAGGAGATGGCCCAGTGGGTAAGAGGCTTTGTAAGCTCAAGGGCCTGAGTTCACATCTTCTCTCCACATCAAAAGCTGAGCATGGTTGTGTGTGTATCGGTGACCTCAGCACTGTGGGAGGCAGAGGCCGGAGGATTTCTGAGATTTGCTGCCCATGAGCTCAGTCAGGGTCAGCCAGAGTCTCTGTCGTTAGGATAAAGTGGGGAATGACAGAGCAGGACACTGGACACGTGTGCTCCACACACACACAAAAGTGTATAAAACTCAGACACACACATACACCATCATTTACACACAGAAATGTGCAAATGAACGTTGTCAGATCTTTGTAATGAGCACTTGCGTAGCGATTGCCTCCTTTTCTGCCTTTTCCTGGATCAGCCCTGTGTCCACCACACACTGACTTTATCCCTGTGCCTGTACCCATCAGTACATCTTAGATTTTCCATGCATTGCAAATATTAGTTACACCTGCCGAATTATTTTATATTTATCTTTCACATCTTCATGTTTTTCATTTATGTGTGTGTTTAGGCACCCACATAATAAAGGGAGTCACTTCTGTCCTTCCATCATGCGGATTCCAGGGATTGAACTCGGCTCATCAGGTTTACCTAATGAGCCATCTCCGTAGCCAACTTGCTGCTAAATTTTTTAATATATGTGTGTTTTTATTACATTTATTTGTTTGGGGGAGGGGAGCATTGCTTGTACCATGGGATACCTGTGTAGATCAAAGAACAGTTTGCTTGTTCTGTTGTGGGCCCCAGCAATTGAAGTCAAGTCATGCTTGGTGACAGTTGTCTGTGCCCACTGAGGCATCTTGCCAGACCTCCACTAGTTCTTTATGCCATACAATAGTTATATATCTTTTACATCAGATTTTGAGTTATAATTATTTGTGATGAATGGCAAATGTTTAAAGCTGGCACTCCAAAGGCAGGGTGTTGTGGTGGGCTCCTTTAAAACACAGAAGCCGAAGAATCCAGTTTGTCCCTGCTGCTGGTGGGTGCATGTGGGCTCCAGTGTCAGCTATTTAGCACTGTGTCCATTGTTGCTCCTTCTTGATATACTTTATTAATACAGACTGTATGGTGTTTTAAAACATGTATCTTTATTTTATGCATATGAGTGTTTTGTCTGCGTGTATGTATGTGTGCTATGTGCATGCCTGGTGACCTCAGTGGCCAGAAAAGGATGTTGGGTCCCCTGAAACTGGAGTAACAGATGATTGTGAGCTGCAGTGCAGATGCTGGAGATCAAACCTCAGGCCTCTGCAAGAGTAGCCAGAGCTCCTAGCCACTGAACCACCTCTCCAGGTCCCAGCTGATTCTTTGTTGTGTTTTTTGTTGTTTGAGACAGTGCCTCATGGAGCATAGGCTGGCCTCAAACTCAATATGTACCCAGTCAGGAGTGACATCTGAGGCTCCTGCCTCTGTCTTCTGGGTGCTGGGATTACGATGTATGCAACCACACCTGGTTTGTGCTTTTCTAGGGATCAAACTCAGGACTTTGCACATGCTAGGAAGTACTCCACCACCTGAGCCACAACCCCAGCCCCAGCAGGATTCTTTGGAAACCATAAGAGCACATAGCTATTGTGTGGGTTGGTTAAAATTTTATCTTTAATTCAAAACTTTTCTTTAGTGTGAGCCAGAAGTGAACTCAGACATTTCAAATACAGTCCTAAGAGGGAGGTGTTTGGAAATCCAGGAAAATTAGATTTCTTTGGGAGATGTTTTACTTAGCTCTATGATTAGACAATAAAATCTCTACAACCGCTGCTTGCACACAGAGAAGTGGGCACCATGTTAGCAGCTGGCATTGTTTTCTCTTGTGCAGCTTAGCTCCATCCGTCCCTTGAAATGTGCTTAGGTGAGTGGAAAAGATGTGCAAGTAACACTGTTTTTCCTCAGCCAGCTAGATCCTTGGTGCTGTGTGTGTGTGTGTGTGTGTGTGTGTGTGTGTGTGTGTGTGTGTGCATATGGTGTGCACTTCTTGAGGGCAAAGGCCGATGACAGTGTCTTTTTCCATTTTTCTCCATCTTACTTGTTTAGATAGGGACACTCACTGACTGGCCAGGTCAGCTGACCGTTGAGCTCTTGGGACCCCACCCCACCCCCGTCTCTGCCTCCCTAGGCTGGGATATTAGGTCTATACCCTGTATCCAGCTTTTCTGTTTTTTGTTTTGTTTTGTTTTTGGTTTTTTTTTTTTGGTTTTTCGAGACAGGGTTTCTCTGTAGCTTTGGAGCCTGTCCTGGAACTAGCTCTTGTAGACCAGGCTGGTCTCAAACTCACAGAGATCCACCTGCCTCTGCCTCCCAAGTGCTGGGATTAAAGGCGTGCCCGGCCCAGCTTTTCATATGGGTGCTAGGGCCCAAACTCAGGTCCTCAAGCCTGTGAAGCAAACACTTTACTGACTGCCATGTTCAAGTAACTTTCTGTATACATATATTTTTTTTTCAAAGTGTAATTTTTTACACGTAACTCTATGGTAGAGCACTTGTCTAGGATGTACAGGGTCCTGAGTTCAATTCCCAGCACTGCAAAATTAATTAATTAAAATGTCATTTCCCTTCTAGGATAGTGAATATTACAGTTCACTGCGATGGATTCTTGAAAATGACCCGACGGAGCTGGACCTCAGGTTCATCATAGATGAAGAGCTTTTCGGACAGGTCTGTGGACTCCAGCTAGCGCATCATTTGCAAAGCCGGTGTTGTCGCCCTAAGCGTAGGCGTCATTGCGCACCGATGCTTCTGCGCTCTGCTTTATGTTCTGCTCTCTGGGAGCAGAGGCTGCTCAGCAGCATCTGTGCTTGCATCGACATTGGGCTCGTTCCGTATTTATTTTAGTAGGACTAGTATTTAAGTTTTCTTAGTTTTTACCCTTTGAATAGATTTAAATTAAAGTGCAGGCTTCTGGTATAACTCACGTACACTTTTTTTCATTTTCCTCACTAAAAAATGCATCCTGTTTAATTTAGACACATCAACATGAACTGAAAACTGGTGGAACAGAGATCGTTGTCACCAATAAGAACAAGAAGGAGTATATTTAGTGAGTACTTTATTTATTTCCTAGAAGCAGTTCTGTGCTTCTTTGTTTTTGTTTTGTTTGTTTGTTTGTTTTGAAATTTTCCTTAATTTGTTCCTTGTTCCCTGTGGCCAGAATCTCAATTTTCTTAGAAAAAGTATACCGCAGCCCTCCCTGTTTCTCTTCAGCTTTTGCCATGGACCAGGCTAGTCTGTCTGTTCCTAACCGAAATAAACATGTCTTAAAATTGTTTCTTGGTTTGTGTGTGGAGAAAAAATGTTTTATTTTTTTCTCTTTTAGCCTTGTAATTCAATGGCGATTTGTGAACCGAATCCAGAAGCAAATGGCTGCTTTTAAAGAGGTACGCATGCACTCCCACCTCCCTGCCCGTAACTTTCAAGCCTTGGGCCTCCTTGTGTCTGAGACAGATAAGATGTGATGGGCTCTGTAAAGCCATTCTCAGTATGTTTATACAGTTATATTTTAGTTTAATTTTTAAAATAATGTGCACGTGCATGCCTGTGGAGACCAGTAAAGGACTCCCTGGAGCTAGAGTTATGAGCTGTGAGATGCCCGACATGATGCTAGGAGCCAAACTCAAGGCCCTCTGCAAGAACAGTGTGTACTCTTAACCACTGAGCCATCGTTCCAGCTCCCTTAAGCATATATTTAAATTAACAAAATATTGCTGGGGTAGATAAATGGTTAAAATACAATCATTCTGAGCAACAAACACCAAGAGACTGGGAATGCCGAGCCATGGAACACCGAGGAGGCTGGGGAGGTGCCAAGCCATCAAAGTGCCTGACATTCAAGTGCGAGGGCCAGAGTTCTGATACCAGAACCCATGTAAACGCTGGTTGTGTGCAGCAGCCCACCTGTAATTCCAGCCTTGTTAGGTAGAAACAGGGGCCACCCCTCAAAACCCCATGTTATGTTTTCAAAATAGTGTACACATACATTTATGTAGACATGTGCACACAATTGTTATATTTTAGAAGCAGACAAAATCAGACAGAATAGAAATACAAAGTGTTTATTTAACTGCTGCAAAGCTGACTTTGGCTCAGTCCGCAGCCCTGCAGATAGCAGTATAGTGGAGGGGCAGTCGGGTATGAACTTTACATACTGTATGTACTTGACTGGGTGGAGGGAGCTGAGAAAGCAGCAGATGGTGTTGAGGTCCACAGAGGTATCCTCCCTTCTCTGCAGTGGGCGTGGCCAGGATGGGGGTTGGGCTTTGCTCTGTCTCAGTATTGTGAGGAAGGAATGATGAGGGCTTGAGAAGTAATAGAATGTTTTAATGCAGCTGCTCTGAGAAATAAAGACAGAGAGCAGACTAGGGCCATCCATTTTCTCACATTGGGACCACAGTGAAACACTCGTGAATATGTAGTGGCATCTGTAGACCGAAGAGTTCGCCCGTGCTTCAAGATGCCAAGCCTGCTAACCGGCTCAACACTTTCCTTTCCTTTCCTTCCAGGGATTTTTTGAACTGATACCACAGGATCTCATCAAGATATTTGATGAAAATGAACTAGAGGTAAGAAATACTTCTGTGTGTGGTTGGGAATGTAGTTCGGTGGCAAGAACTCCAGGCCCTAAGTTCAGTCCTCAGCACTACAGGGTGGGGGTGGGGAATGAGAAAGAAGGCAGGGGAGTGAAAAGGGAAGGGGGAGGAGAGGCTCCAGCTCAGTTGGTGGAGTGGTGGAGTTTATGGAGAGGAGGTGGGAGAAAGGAGAGTGCTGCTGAGCATGGGTGAGGCCCTGGGCCCATCCTCAGCACAGCCTAAGCCAGGTATGGTGATGCATACCTGCTAGCCAGCTCTTGAGAGTTGGAATCAAGATCAATAGTTCATTATTACCCTCGGCTACGTTATGAGTTTGAAGCTAACCTGGGACTACAGGCGACCCTGTCTTTAAAAAGAGAACCGAAGGGCCAACAAGATGGCAAAGCATTTCCTGCCAAGCCTGACAACCTGAGTGACCCATGAGGTGACCGACTCCCAGTCATGACATGGCACCATGCCACACCCACATAACCAGCTAAATAAATAGATGGAATAAAGAGATTAGGAAAGAGAGAGATATTTTATGTTAAAATAGAGTTTTGGCTGGGCATAACGGTACACACCTTTAATCCCAGCGCTTGAAGGGGATGCAAGCAGATCTCGGTGAGTTTGAGGCCAGTCTGATCTATATAATGAGTTCCAGAACAACCAGAGCTACATAATGAGTCTCAGAAAAACAAAAGAAATCCCAGAACTTTGTACCTGTTTTTTCCTGCTCGAAGTTCTGACTGCATATCTTGTCTGCAGCTTCTCATGTGTGGTCTGGGAGATGTGGATGTGAGCGACTGGAAGGAACACACAAAGTACAAAAATGGCTACAGTGTCAACCACCAGGTCATCCAGTGGTTCTGGAAGGTAATCTGAAACCTACTTTTCGGTAGATTCAATTATACATCTAGAATAACTTTCGGAGTGCATGGCACAGGGGTAACCCAGAAAAGCACACCAGCCAAGCAGGCGTTCCTTTGATGTTATATGATGTGCCTTTGAGTGTGGCTCCGCCCTCCCGATATTCAGAGGTAAGTAGGGAAAGCGTTCAGGAAAGGAGCCGAAATAGAAACATTAGCTTTCCACCAACATAATAACTTTAAATATTGTAATAACTTACAAGAGCTTGTAGTAACTTTCAACATGGCTCCCTTAAATTCTCTTACATGTTCTTGGCCACCCCTTCTCTTCAGACCCCTCTCTCTTCCTCTCCCCTCCTTTTCTTTTTCCTCCTCCTCTGATGGCCCAGTTCAGTCTACTGGCCTGCTCTGGACTCCTCCAGATGTCTCTGGCTGTACTCTTCCTCATGTCTACAATAAAATCCTCCTCCTCAACCACCAAAAAAAAAAATTCATACATATATGCCATTCAGTAATACCAATAAATGTAATTGCTAAAGGTAGGGGTGTGTGTGTGTGTGTGTGTGTGTGCGCGCGTGTGAGCGTGCGCCTCTGCATGCACTTTCATGAGTGTATGTGCATCACATGTATGCGGTGCCTACAGAAGTCAGAAGAAGGCATCAGATTCCCCTGAACTTCAGTTACAGATGGTTGTGAGCCAACATGTGGATGCTGGGACCTGATTCCAGGTTGTCTATAAAAGCAGTAAGCATTTTTAACTACTGAGCCATCTCTCCAGCTCTAAGAGAAAAGTTTTGGAAACAAGTCTTTTGAGAATAAGAACAACAAAACCCTAGTGATTATTGATTTTCTACATTCTAGTCACTTTTTCTCCCGGATAATTTTCTGTTATTTCTACTCTTCTCTAAGAGAAATCTTCTGTTTTTCAGGCTGTTTTAATGATGGATTCAGAAAAAAGAATCCGTTTGCTTCAGTTTGTTACCGGCACATCCCGCGTGCCTATGAACGGATTTGCCGAACTCTATGGTAAGGACTCTGCACAGTTCTGCAGACGCTGACTGCCATTTTCGGGTGATAGGGTCTTCAAGCTTCCACCGCTTTCAAGATGTTTTGCTTAATTTTAAAAAATTAAGTTGATGACTTGGGAAACAACATGGTTGGTAAAGTGCATACCTGGCAAGAGGCACACACTTGTGATCCCAGTCCTGGGATGCAGAGGCAGTGATCTCTGGAGTTCACTGGCTGGCCAGCTGAGACTGCTTAGCAAGATGCCAGTGGATAAGAGACTGGGACCCAGAAAGAAGTGATGGTGCAGAGCAGCCCCTGGGGTTGTCACAGCACACACATGCAAGTGTGCACACACAGAATTAAGAATCCTAAGTGATAATTTGCTATGCTGCATTTCTACCTTGTAATCAGATAGTGAAGGAGAAACTGGGAAACGGTTGAGTTACCTTCCATTCTCGTGCACTGAGCTCCCTTCTCTCTGTGGTCCCAGAAACAGTAGGACCTCTAGGGCCGTGGTTTTCAACTTTCTTGATGATGTAACCACTTATTATAGTTCCTCGTGTTTTGGTGGCCCTTACATAGCTATTTCATAACTGTAGTGTTGTTACTGCTAGGAATTGTAAACACCTATGTTTTCTGATGGTCTTGGGTGACCCCTGTGAAAGGGTAGTTTGATCCCTCGAAAGAGTCTTGACCCACAGGTTGAAAACCACTGCTCTAGGGTAAGAAAGAGTGTTAGCCGACATCTAAGCAATGAATAGTGGCCTCAGAGGATAAGAAAGTTAAATTGTCCCTCTTGTCCAAGGATTAACTTTCTGCTATTTCAGCTATAGTCAACACTTCAAAAATATTGAAAGGTATTTCAATAAAGAGCAGAGGGGACAGCAAGGAGGTGGTAGTGCACACCTTTAATCCCAGCACTTGGGAGGCAAGAGGCAGGCAGAGCCTGAGTTTGAGGCCAGGTCTACTGAGCAAGTTCCAGGACAGCCAGGGCTATACACAGAGAAACCCTGTCTCAAGTAACAATGACAACGACAGAAAAAACAGTGATAGCAGTCTCAGGCCTTTGGTTACCCTAATTTGTTACATTGTTCTCTTTGTTCATTGTTACTTGTTAGTGTGAGATGTACATACATATATGAAACACCAGCAAATACGGGGTTCAGGGGTGTCCACTATTTCAGGAGACTTGAAGCATATCCTCCACAGATAAGGAAGGACTCAAAGCATTTCTTTGCAACTTGTTTTAAAGGGGGGTGGGGGCAGGTTTTCCGAAGCTTTCTTAATCATGGAATCTTATTTTTCCTTTTGTGGTTTGATGTGAGCTGTGGGATAGAGGCTCTCAGTAGGTTTTTCATTCTTGTGGGACATGGCAGTGCCCCAGAGAAGACCACACACAACTCCCTCTCTTTTAATTTTTCATTTTATTTTATGTGTAATGGTGTGTTCCCTTCATGTGTGTCTGTGCATCGTGTGTTTGCCTGGTGTCCATGGAGGCCAGAAGAGAGTGTCAGATCCCCCAGAGTTAGAGCTATAGGAGAGTGTGAGCTACCCACTGTGGGTGCTGGGAACCAAATTCCGATCCTCTGCAAGAGCAGTGTAGGCTCTTTATAGCTGAACTCTCCCCAGCCCCGGTACTGAAACATTAAGCTGTGAATCTGGTTGTGGTGGGTGAAATGTAGAGTTATAAAAAAAACCCACTGCTGAGAATATTAAATGTTCTCTCCCTGCTCCTGGCAGCTGCACACACATTTGGAAGTGATTATGCACTGAAAGGAGAAGAATGGAAAGTCACAGATCAGGATGTGAGCCTCATTATCTGGCGGTTGGGGTATTGAGGATTGGAGAGAGCTAAGTGGAAACTCTGAAAGAAAAAGAAAGGCAGTTTCCAAAACGTCCATACTGAGAACAGTTGTAGATCATGTCGCAGGATCATGTGACATAAAGTGCTCTATACCAGTGGGTCTTGGTTCCTTTGGGGGTGGAATATCAGATATCCTGAATATCAGATATTTACATTGCGATCATAACAGTAGCAAAATTACAGTTATGAAGAAGCAACAAAATAATTTTGTGGCTGGGGTCACCACAGCATGAAGAACTGTATTAAAGGGTTGCAGCACTAGGAAGGTTGAGAACCACAGCTCTATATGAGTGTGCACAAAAAGATTCCTGAATCGGGTATGTGGGCTTACACTTGTAATTCCAGTACTTGGGAATCTGAAGCACAAGGATTGACAGACGTTTAAAGCCAGCCTCAGCTATATTATGTGTCCAAGCCCAGCCTGGACTAAGAGTGAGACCAACAGACAGACAAAAAATCAGGGCCCCTGAAATTACAATCAAAGCACTGGCCACCAAGCTTAGATGGCCTCAGTTCAGTCCCCAGAATCGCCAAGTGTAAAGAGAGAATTGCCACAGAGAATTGTTGTTCCCTGACCTCCACACGCGCACCTTACTTACTTAGCACGTGTACACTAAGATACACCAGAAAATGATAATGAGTAAATATAATTGAAAGTGTTTTAAAGCTAGGACTGAGGCTGTGGCTAAGTAGTCAAGTGCTTTATGGCATGTGTGAGGCCTAAGTTCAGTATAGAAAACAACAAAAGACAATAAACCACCCAGACGGCTGGTGGCTCACGCCTTAATCCCAGCACTCAGGAGGAAGAGGCAAAAGGATCTCTGTGAGTTTGAGGCCAACCTGGTCTACAAGAGCTAGTTCCAGGGCAAGCTCCAAAGCTACACAGAAACCCTGTCTCAAAAAAAATTTAAAAAAAAAAAGAAAGAAAGAAAGAAAAAGAAAAACCACCCAAAAAGCCCTCTTCAAACTTATGAGCTAGGATATGAATCATTTATACTCTTTGGATCCATTTTATTGTTATTTTCAAGTTTTACAGTGATGTTATGTAATCAGAAAAGGGAAAAGAAAAAAGAACTTTTCCATAGGAATCAGAAGCAAAAAGAGAATCCTAACTTCCTCTGTGTACCTGTGAAGAAAATCCTAATTGTAGATGCAGCTGGGTCAGGGTTAGCAAACGGCCAGGTGTGCCACCAAGTGTGCCATGGTGGGACAGAGGGGCGTGGCTCTCACAGGTAAAATGACAGTTGTTTTAGGAGTCACCAGTGAATCCAAGCACAGGGCAGGCTTCTGTGTGTGCAAGTTCTGCATATAAGAAAAGTGGTTTTTGCAGTGTTTAGGGTCTTGTGGGCTAATACATTAAACCGCAGAAACTTGTGTTTCCTGTAGGCTCAAATGGACCACAGTCCTTCACAGTCGAACAGTGGGGCACCCCTGATAAGCTGCCAAGAGCGCATACTTGGTGAGTAGCTGTTTCACCCTTGATGGGTAGGGTTCCCCTCCCTGCTGGCCTAGGAGCAGCCTCTGCCATGCCCTCTTGGGATGGGTGTGTGCCAGCCTTAGAAGAGAGAAAGAGACAAACACAAACCCAGAAGCTGAACTGTCGGCTGTATCTATTGCCCCCTTTCCGTGGGTGATGGCCTACCCCAAAACATGCTAGAACATTGCATCTTGGAGGCTAACACAGTCAAGGAACCCACTTACCTGGAGGGGTGGGGTGTGAGGATAAGACTACACAGGGAGTCCGGTGAGCCCCCTGCCTGTTGTGACCTCTGGTAACAATGATGGAACATTTTCCTGACAAGTAGCAATGGTACTGTGGTTACCATGGTGAGGTCTCCTGCATCACTGTCAGTCCTAACCTGATCCTCTGTCCTTTCAGCTTTAATCGCCTGGACCTGCCACCTTATGAATCATTTGAAGAACTCTGGGATAAACTTCAGATGGCGATTGAAAACACTCAGGGCTTTGATGGGGTCGATTAGATTACAAGGAAAAAGCTGTGGCGTCTTAAACACCACAGCTTTTAAGCAAAAGCAAAATTGCATCTTAACATTTTCCAGAGTACTTCTAAAAGATAGTCACTGGCTCTTCCCAGGAGACCAGAGGGCGGTTTATCCATGGTTTCAGCCACCACCATCCTGAAGTGTTCATTTGTCCCGTTACTTCGTCCTGTCGTTGGGATCCACACGACAGAGCATTTGAGTCCTGTGTGCCTGAATGCTGTCCGTATCTCATCTTGCTAGGCACATCTTTCTGAAACTACTGAGATTCCAACTGTGAAATATCTGTAATGAGTATCTGGTGGGGAAAATTTGATGCTTTTTTGAGATGAAATTTGGACAAAGAAAGTCTTTACTATTGAGTGAACCGCGACAGTCGTAGTCCTACTTGTCGCTACTTATTCTGTAGAACCTGCCTAGTGTACCTTTTTGCCTAGATCTTTGGAACAACTTTGGAAAATGTGTCACCTATGTTTTTAGTCACTTGAGTCACTTGCAAAAAAAGAAAAAAAAAGAAAAAAAGAAAAAAGAACAAAAAGTTCCCCTTCACTCGGGATGTATCTCCCGTTTGTTAGCATGCAGCTTGAGTCCAGGCGATTCAGACGAGTGGAGCCAGCTTTTATTTGCAATGTGTAGAGAGTGTTAGGCCTCCCTCTCGCCTGTGCATCCTCAAGACTTATCACAGGCTACAGTTACTATGTGTTAGTGTGTGTAGAATTCCTTCAAACAAAACAAGCTCCACAAAGCAGTGTTTCTAAGCATGCCGTGAAGAACCAAGTTACATGTATGACTTGCCCTTACCAGCCACTCTTCACGCTTGCAGTCACGTAGTATATACGTGTTTACGGAGTTCATTATGTTTACAGATTAAGCGAATTTCTGTAGTTGCATTTTTATATTTTTAGTACCACATTAGTATAAAAGAATTTGTTTAAAATAACCAAAGAGTAGTTCAATGCATAATTTGTATAAATTTGTTACCAGGTTTCTTATGCTTTCTAAAAAATACTGTTTACTATGAAAATTATGTTTTATTAAAAGTCAAAAACCCTTGAGGCTGATGCTACAGGTGGGATTCCACCAAAACCACATGGAAGTAAGTCTAGGAAGAGAGCCATGCATGAATCGGCACGTGCAGATAGTGCCAGCTATGTACCGGTTCCTGGGGTAAATTGTCAGCAGTGAAATCTAGTTCCGTCTTCATCCTCGAGGAACCTAGAGCTATGTCGATGACTTAATAAACAGTGGGAAGGAAGGGTGAGCAGACCAAGGCAGAAGGAAAGGGAAGCGAGGTCCCACTCCACCTGCAGAGAGCATGAGTGCCAAGACTCCCTTTATTCCTCCTTACATTGGTGTGATTATACAGAAAATGCACACACACACACCTATGAAAAAAACTAAGCGTGCTTTTCAATGTGGTATGTATAAAGTAATGTAAGCATATGTTATAAACTTTCTGAGATACATATAAATGCCCTGTGGGAGCTGTCAGAAGTGTATGGGGCCATTGGTTTTAGCTTGTTGGCTCTGACAAGACAAGTGCCTGTCAGCCCCAGCCCATAGAAGAGATTTCGGTGAGAGTAGCAAAAACAGTTCCATAGGCCACATCATCACGTGGGTCAGGGAAAGTACCCCCAGGCCAGAGCATGCTTCCCAAGTGTCTTTCCTGAGTCAGCTGGGCATGACCGCCTGTGCAGTCTTGATTTTATTATTGGCCATCTGTGGGAGCCTGCACTGCCAGGCTCCAGTCTCTTCATCTGTCAGGTATGAATAGCTGTGCCCACCCTTTTGTCTTCTGAGGCTATAGTAAGTTCTGGAATGCTGAAAGATCAGGCTTTCCTGCCATCACCAGGGTCTGAGTCAGGCACCCAAGTTGCTCTCCTCCCAGTGAGTATGCTCACCCGAAAATAGAGCGATTTAGAGTAGGTGAGGATGAAGAATCCTGCTGATCCCCAGTGTGCTGGCATAGATAGGGATTCATGTATGGACTGTAGCATCATTTCGCTTCCTCTACAGTACAAAGTAACACTAATATGGGCTGGTGTCTTATCTGGAGTGTCCCCGTTGTATGGAACTAAGGCGAAACTTCATGTGAAATAGAATTGTGCATGATCATTCGGTACCACCTCTGAGAAGTCATCCACAGCAGGGCTTAGAAAACACAAGCTATCCTTTCATCAGGCCGCTGTCCTTGTGGATGGTCCGGTGACTTCACGAGAGCCTGGACAGAGCGCCACAGCCCTCATGCCAGTTCGCATGAAAATGTCTGTGACATTCTGCCGGGGCTGTGGAGTCACTTTCACCACGACGCAAAGGCTTTGTGCTTTTCTAGAAAAGCATTTTAGCCTTTGCTTTTCTCTAATTCTCCTCCCCCACAACAAATGAAACACAAAATTGCATTACAGATGCAAACCCAATGATAATTGTTTTAGCTTTTTATTTATAACGCCCAAGTTATTCCTAATAAATATCAAGTTAAACACAATTGGTTTTGATGATAAGCTATTTGACATTATTTTTAAATTCTTTCTTATGGTAAATGTATATCCAGATTAATGTATCAAAATTTATTGCATAAACTATAAAATCATTTTCAAAATCTCAATTCCACAAATAAAGTTCTATTCTAATTTTAAAGACAAAGCTGTGGCTCGTTTTACCTGGAAATGTCTTCAGACTAGTTTGCTTAGGGGTGGCTTCAGGTTCTCAAGACAGACTTGAGCCGGGCGGTGGTGGCGCACGCCTTTAATCCCAGCACTCGGGAGGCAGAGGCAGGCGAATCTTTGTGAGTTCGAGACCAGCCTGGTCTACAAGAGCTAGTTCCAGGACAGGCTCCAAAGCCACAGAGAAACCCTGTCTCGAAAAATCCAAAAAAAAAAAAAGACAGACTTGACTTGTGTGAACACCTCCTGCAGTTACTAACCCTCTGATAGACGACAGCCTATCTCTGCTTCCCAGAGCTGCCCGCCAGGCAGCCAAGTGTAGGAGGTGGTTTAGTTTAGAGCTCCCCATTTGGTTTAGGGGTATACCCATCCGCCTTTAATCATGAACTCGGCCCCCTAGTTCCTTCTCCTGCTTGTACTGTGTGTGCAAACCACTCTCCAAATGATTCCCCCGGCTACCCAAGGACCCCCTTGGAGCCTCACCTGCACGGGCTGCACGAAAGGGTAAGCTGCTCCTGGTAACAGATTAACATATACCCAGCATGCTAAAGTGCAACGATTAGAAGGGCTGGTCCAGCTTGGACTGGTTTTGGGGTGCACATGCAGTAAGGAAGGCAAAACTGTCTTTAGTAAACTTTGACGAGAATGTACTATTTACCTTCTATGCCTATAAGTATTGGGTGTGCATATGATATGATTAAAGTCAGATGCATTATGGGATGGGATACCACAGTGGGAAAATGAATATATGACCTAATCTGTCAATCAAAATAGGGACCCATCCAAACTACATCCTTTAGTAGCCAGCCCCTCCTTCCTTTAGATCCAATAAAAAAAAAAAGACCTCAGACTGAAGCCTGGGCCTTTGAATGCTCTAACTCATATGGCCCCCTGTCAATCTTCACAGTACTGTCTTTGCTCATAAGAAAAAAAATCTTGGGCTGGAGAGATGGCTCAGTGGTTAAGAGCATTGCCTGCTCTTCCAAAGGTCCTGAGTTCAATTCCCGGAAACCACATGGTGGCTCACAACCATCTGTAATGAGGTCTAGTGCCCTCTTCTGGCCTGCAGACATACACACAGACAGAATATTGTATACATAATAAATAAATAAATAAAATCTTTGAAAATTATATCAATTCACTCGGGCATGCTCCATCCTAACCACAGAAGCTCCTCAGTGTTTGGATTTCCTGGAACACTCACCTTCTATTTTTTTCCATCACTTTGAGCTCAGTGAGCTCAGCATTGGTATACACTAGTACCAGTAACCCAATTAACATTTATTTACATAAGTTTTGCAAACATTTGAGCAGGTTAGGGACAAAGAATGCTTTCATGCATCTTTTTCTTAAAAAAAAATTTTTTTATTTATGTATAACACACCTGAGAGCAGGTACCCTCAGACCAGAAAGTACCACCAAATCCCCTGGCCTGGAGTTACAGACAGTTGGGAACTGCCAGGTGTGAGTGCTGAGAACTGAATCCAGATCCTCTAAAAAAAAAAAAAAAAAAAGTGTTCTTGATAGTTACTGCTAGGGAGGAGGAGGTTTAGGCACGGATACATTGACCATGCTCCAGGAAATAATCTCCTGTCTCCAAAAAAAGCTACTCTGTTTTAGTCAATAATTTTTTTTAATTTGTAAATGTAAATTTTATTTTAAAAAGGAAAACCACAGCTAGGTTTTATTCTATATTTATTAATTTGGTTGTACTAGTTTTTTATTTTATTTAACACTTTTCTCACTTATTTTACATAAAACCAGTTTCCCCTCCCTCCTCTCCTTCCACTCGTCCTCTGTCTCCACTCAGAAAGGGGCAGGTCTCCCATGGGCTTGAGCAAAGCATGGGGCACCAAGTTCAGGCTGAACCAAGCTTCTCGCCTTGTCTGCGCAAGGTAATCCAGCATGGGGAACAGGTTCCCAAAATCCAACTAAACGCCTGGGACAGGTCCTGACCTCACTGCTAGGAGCTACACTGACTAAGCTACACAACTGTGACATACATGCAGAGGGCCTAGGTTGTTACCAGGGAGGCTCCCTAACTGTTGGTCCAGAATCCATGAGTTCCCACAAGCTCAGGTCAGTTGTTCCGAAATTGAGTTGGAGTTACAGATGGTTGTGAGTTAGTGTTTAGGTGCTGGGAACCAAACTCGGGTCCTCTGGAAAAGCAACCAGTGCTCCTAACCACTGAGCCATCTTTCCATTCCCTAATTCAGATATATTGATCAGTGATAATTGAAATTTGTTTTCACAACCTATTGCATTTTTGTTTTCCCAAGAAGCAAGCAGGATTTTTTTACCTGTCAGCTGTACCTGGTGATGAACCTGGCATTGATGATTAAATAACTCAACACATTACCATTGGTAATTACATAACTGCATTTGTGAAGAAACCCTAACACAAATACTCTTCAAAGAAGTAAATAGTTGGAAGAAGAAACAGAAACAACTGGACGAATTACCCAGGTGTGCTGTGCTTCTTTTACACGAGCTGCTGCAAACTTAGCATCAAAAACCAGACCCGCCCTGACCACAGCACTGTAGTTCAGAAGTCTCCATGGATTCTGCTGGCATCAAAACCCAGGTGTCAAGTAGCCAGGCTTTGCCTTCTCCAGGATCCTTCTAGAGGCTGCCAGAGTCCAGTTCCTAATGGCTTTGGGTCTGGATTCCTTCTTTTGTGGTCAGAGTTTCGCCTGCATCGCTCATCACTGGTCCATCTCTGTTCCAGAAAAGGTTGCATCTCAAGCTTCTAGTCTCTTCTGTGTTCTCTGCCACAAGTGGGGAAAGTTCCTCTCCGTCAGGGCTTGGCCAGACGTGGTCCACCTGGCTGGGCACTCTCCATTTGCAGATTAGCCGAGCCATCTGCATAGCATGGTCAGAAGTAAGACCCTTCATTGCAAACCGTGGGTATGCCTGACTGGTACCCTTTCTAGACTGTTCTTAGGAAACTCTGCCTCCCCACAATTTAAAAAAAAAAAAAAGGAAGGAAAGGGAAGGATTGAAGATTCTCCTTTAGAAATACAGAGATCAGGCTGGAAAGATGATGGGACAGCCATTAGCTGGGCTCACAATCCAAAATATAAAAATGCTAAGGTGTCTAATTCTGTAATATGCAATGTGCTGGCTAGTTTTATGTCAATTTGACATAAGCTAGAGTCATTAGAGAGGAGGGAGCCTCAAGTGAGAAAATGCCTCTATAAGATCCAGCTGTAAACCAGGTAATGGCACACGCCTTTAATCCCAGCACTCGGGAGCAGAGGCAGGTGAATCTCTGTAAGTTCGAGAACAGCCTGATCTACAAAGTGAGTTCCAAGACAAGCTCTAAAGCTACAGAGAAACCCTGTCTTGAAAAAACCAAAACCTAACCAAACAAACAAAAGCAGGCTGTAGACAAGACTGTAGAGCATTTCTTAATTAGTGAGTAATAGGTGCAGGCCCAGTCCATTATAGGTGGGGAAAACCTTGACTTGTGGTACTGGGGTCTCTAAGAAAGTAAACCGAGCAAGCCAGTAAGCAGCACCCTCCCATCAGCCCCACCTCCAGGTCACTGCCCTGCTTCAGTTCCTGCCCTGACTTCCTTTGATGATGAACAGTGATGAAGAGTAAGCCAGATGCACCCTTTCTCCCCAAGTTACCTTTGATTATAGCAGTTTGTCCTAGCAAAAGAAACCCTAACCAGGGCATCCCATCCACTGTCAACTCAAGGCTGCATAAACCGAGTCTAATGGCAACAAGTGGAACTCAACACTGCATGCTCAACTCACTCCTCCCAAGGAAGCCCCAGAGCTTACTCTCAGTACCATGGAGAGCAAATTGACCTGAGGTTCAACTTAACTAACTCTCATGTGTTCCCTTGTTGTGTAGAGAAAGGAAAGTCCCTTTTTTATTTGGAGGTTGGTATTCTGTGCAGGATTGGTTGGTGGGTCCCAGTGAAAACAAGTGTCCAGAAGGGAGGAAAGCACAAGGGAGAAGGGCAGTGGTGGGCTTCCAACCCTGGCACGGCTGGACCATCCTTACAGCCAAGTGGCTCTGGAGCAGGCATCTTCCTCCTAGTCCAGTTAGCCAGAGACCAAATACATGGCTGTAGGTACAGCAGCACCATCCAGTCCCTTAAGTTCAGTGGAAAATAATTATTATCAAGGTAAATCATCTGTGTTCCTAGACATAGTTTCTTTTTAACAATATTTTTAAATGTGTGTGTGTATCTCTAGAGTCTGTATGTGCACCACCTGTGTGCAGTACCCACAGAGGCCAGAAGAGGGCATCAGATCTCCTGGACCTGAAGTTACAGTGGCTATGAGCTGTATTATTTGGGTTCTGAGAGCCAAACCTGGGTTCTCTGCAAGAGCAGTCAGTGCTCATAACTGCTGAGCCCTCTCTCCAATCCCCAAACAAGTACATTTTACACAGGAGAAAGTCAAGAATAGTCACTCAAACTACTAAGGACAGTCAGCACAGCAAACCACAACTAATCTCCGCTTAAACAAACAGGGTTTTCACTGATGCTAGACTTGAAAGCACAGCTAAGATGAAGAATACTCTGTCCCTGGGCACCAGTCCAAGAGCAGCATAAATATTCTTCCCGGCTGATGACAGTGTGATATCTTATGTTTAGCCTCTGATGCGATAACCACATTCTTGGTGATGAATGGCTAACCACCCGCTGCGTTTGCTTCCTTAGCATTGCTTGTAAATGCTTGCGATTTGGTGTTGCTGATATGTGGTTTTTAGAGCCAGGAGGATTCAGAGACATTTTCACCTCATCTACCTCTTTAAAAGAATTGTGAGAAGAGAAAAAAGAAAATTCTAGAAAGACAGGATTCTAGGATCATCTGTTGTTACACAGGAGCTCTGTTTGCTTGCTTGCTTGTTGTGTTGCTCTCTGGGAACGTTGTGGAGAGAAATGTGGGGGTTAGTGTCAAAACCTCTAGGCAGAAAGCAGGCGTGATGGCACACATATGTAATCCCAGCACTGGGGAGATGGATGCTGGAAGATCAGAAATTCAAGCTCACCTTTAACTGATAGGGAGTTCTAGGGCAGCCTGAACTACATAAGACCCTGTCTCAAAACCAATAGAAAAAGACTTGTGATTAGTCATGTAGGCATTGCCAAGGTAGATGACCTTAGAGAGAAAAGAGAAATAACACAGATTTGGGAAGCTTTACTGAGACCTGTGTGAGGGTCCCAAACTGCAGCCCTAACCGATGGGCGTATATGCGGTGTATAATTTTAAATTTCCTAATAGCCGCATTCAAGCAGGTGAGGAAATAGAATGGGAAGTCATTTGTAATGTTTATTGAACCCACTGTATACAATACACCATTTCAATATAATCCATATACAATTGGTAATGAGCTAGCTGATTTTTTACCTTGAGGTACTAGGTCTTCAAAATTCAGTATTGCCTTACACCATGCCACATCTCAGTTCAGACTGGCCACGATGCTGATGAAGAAGGCGGAACCGTGTAAGGGAGAGACAATGAGAAGCTGATATGCTGGACCCACTTTCTCCCTTAGGCTCCAGGAAAACCAAATGATGGAAACTAAGCCAAGCTCTATCAAGTGCCACTTTCTGCAGTTTCAACATTTACACTTAGAGGGCTCAGAATGGCTATCTTGTTAGAAGCGGTTTGTGTTTCCCCAGAAGCAGTTTCCACTTCACTGATATGTGTGTTTACAAATGGGAACTTGGGTGAGAGGCTAATGCGGGGTATGAGGGCATCTGGGTCACTGTTCCATGACTGTGAAGAGACACCATGACCAAAAACATTTAACTGGGGGCTTGCTTATAATTTCAGGGGCTTAGTCCATTATCATCATGGCAGAGAGCATGGCAGCAGGCAGGTGTGGCGCTGGAGAAGTAGCTGAGTGCTGCAACCTGATCTGTGAGCAGAGAGGGAGGCTGAGAGGGAGAGACTGGGAGTGGGCCTGGCTGGCATGGGCTTCTGAAGCCTCAGAGCCCACCCCAGTGACGCACTTCCTCCAACAGGGCCACACCTCCTAGTCTTTCTATTCTTTCTGAATAATTCCAATCCCTGGTAACTAAGCTTCCAAATATATGAGCCGATAGGGGCCATTCTTATTCAAACCACCAAAGGGGAAGAGTTTGAACCCTCAACTCATGCCAACCATCTGCCAGAGTGCATGCTAGAGAGGAATGGGGGTGCGGGGAGAAGCCCTTCTAGGGCTGAGGGTGCAGATCAGTTGACGGGGTGCTTACCTATCACGCAAGGAACCCTGGGTTTGCTCCTCAGTGCATCGCTGCCGCTATCCTGACACTCGAGAGGCAGACACAGGAGCATCCAAGGTTGAAGATCATCCCTGGCTACATAGCAAGTGTGTCCTGGGACACACACGATTCAGAGAGAGAGAGATGCTGGGTTGGGGTTGTCCTCAGTAGCCATGCTTAGGGCAGTGGGCATGGTGGGTAGAAACAGGGCCTCAGGGAAAGAGACCATGCACAGCACAACTGGGAGGTGACCAGGAATGAGATGGCTTGTCTGTAAGAGCAAGAGACAGAGGGCAGTGACGGAATGCCTGGTGAAAGCAACTGTTTGAGGCATGAGCTCCTGGGGACTGGGGTGGCAGGGGTCACCTGGGAGCAAACCTCTGACATGCAGGGGAAGGCAGAGGCTGTGGGAGAGACATCTGTTTGTTTTTTTGGGTCTGAGAATAATAACAAGATGTGACCAGCCCAGGAGGGCTAATGGAGTGCAGATGGAGTGCTGGCTGGGAGCTGGGTCCAGCTGGAGGCTTTGAACTGGAACAGCTCAGTCATTTTCAGCGGCGCGTGTGGCCTGTGAAGTAAGACAAGGGGCTCCTCACAGATAATTAAGAGCTCCTCCCAGCGGGGGAAGAACAGAGATTGTCTTGGGGAGGAAAAATAGAAACAGACGATTATGGAAACAACCAATCTTTGTCCCATGGGCGACGGCCCCGGGTGAGAGCTAGTGTGTGTGTGATTTGTTCACCTCTTAGGTGACTCTGCCATTACCTAAGGGCAGCAGGTACAAAGTCAGAATTTCCCGCTAGGCCAGGAAGACGTCCCCTGTGCACACACGTTAACACCTAGGCAGCCTGATATCCACTGACTGCCAGTGTTCATAGTCTCCTGTATTCCTTCACCCCCTTCTAAGGGTGTCTGAGCCCCCTACCCAGACCTCAGTCCATCACCCCACAACCTCTGGGCCTGAGCATCTCAGATAAAAACAGTCTTGTTTAGCATCTAGGGCTAGGAGGTTGCTGCTGTGGGAAGCCCAGCCTGTACCTGCAGAGGAGTTGGGGAGGGTCCATGGACACAGCACCTGCAGAGGACTTGGGGAGGATCCGTGGACGTGGATACAGAGCCTGCAGAGGAGTTGGGGAAGGTTCGTAGACGCGGCACCTGCAGAGGACTTGGGGAGGGTCTGTGAACATGGCACTTGCAGAAGGCTTGGAGAGGGCACACAGACACAGCCATATTATCTCCATGCGGTGACTGGGCAGATAGAGAAATCAACCAGGCCAGGTGGCTCAGGCAGGGAGAACAATAAAGCCTTTAAGAAATCTTGCAGATGGGGCTGAGAGATGGCTCAGTGGTTAAGAGCACTGACTGCTCTTCCAGAGGACCGGGGTTCAATTCCCAGCACCCACATGGCAGCTCACAACTGTCTGAAGATCCAGTTGCAGGAGATCTGACACCTTCACATCAATGCACACAAAATAAAGTTAAATAAACCATAAAAATATTTAAAAAAAAAAAAAGAAAGAAATCTTGCAGAAGAGAAGTAGAGCCCGGAAATGAGTTATGGTAATTGTACAAACTTAAAGGCCTCAGAAGGGTGAGATCTGAGAGCTAGGGTATACACTCCCACCTATTTACTGCTAGCTGACCTAAATAGAAAAGGTCTTTCAATTCCACACTGAAATTCCGTGCCAGGGCTGACTGAGGATGCAACTCAGCTGGTAGAGAACCCACCTAGCATATATGCACCAGGCCCTCCCTGGCTTCCATCCCCAGCACTATGCAAACTGGGCGTGGCAATATGCACCACTTACTACGGCCTTCTGGTGTGTGGGGGGCGGGGGATCAGGAGTTCAAGGTCGTCTTTGACTGCCTGTTGAATTCATATCAGTTTGGACTATGTGAGACCCTGTCAGAGAGCGAAAGGAAAGAAATTAGAAGCCAAAGGAAAACAGATTTCCTGGCCCCAAAAGTACCCATAATCAACTATTGTTCCAGAGTCAGTTACTTAGAAGAGAGACACTTCCCCAAGTTGGAAAAGAGTCCCCAAGGCCTGTGGGAGCCATACTCTACCTCAGCCACCTTGTCTTGGCTCCTTGGGCCGACCTTGGGCCGGGAGGGACAACCAAGACAAAGGTTCGGGAGAGCAGTGTGTTCTTCACACAGCACAGGCCAGCGGACTGTGCCATCTGCCTGAGCTCTCCCCTAGGGCTTCTGAGTGGGAGAAGTATTTTGCAATTCAACACCACAAAACGCTCCTGAATATTGAATTACCTGAAAGATGCTTAGTGTTCGCGGTCACGGGTGCAGAGAGCAAATGTGCTGGCACCGTAACGGGCAGCCGCAAATGTGAGGTTCGAAACGATGTTGGTTACCTAATTGAATATAAGAAATGTCTCTTGGAAGCTATAGAATCCCTGCCAGGGTGACAATAATCATTTTCCTTTGACTCAGCTTCAGTGTGCCCTGCCAGCTATGGGGCAGCCTCATTCGGAAGCCTGCTTGCCAAGTTATGGGGCTTGGAAGTGTTTTCGACTGGTTGGATCCAGGTCCATTCGCACTTTAAATTGGCCGCGTGCATGCGCACAATGACCCTCCTATGTACTTGGCTTGAAAGGGTGACTCGGCCTCCAAGGGAGTGGATAGCTTCAAACCGGGGACAATCATTTCTGAGAGCCCTAACTGTGGGCCATTCTTCCTGGAGAGCGGCACCGAAGAGCGCTAGCATGCAGTTCAAGGGTCACTCTGCCATTTAGATGGTGCTTTTAATTCTCTTTAACACGTTTCGTCTTTTATTGTCTCATTCCACTGAATGCCAAGGAAGTTGGTAAAAGTGCACACCCTCATTCTCATCTGGGAGTTAGAAGGTAAGGTAGGCGCGCCGTCAGGGCTCGCCGTCGCTCACCCACTGAGTAAATGAGAAGCAGGTCTAGAAGTGAGGTCAGTCTCTTTGGGTGGTCTCCGGACTCAGGCTTTAGACAGATTCCACCTCTGTGGTGGCCTAATGCGTGCACCTTAATCTCCCATGCTTGACCTGTAGGTGAGGCCAGAGACCACCCTTCGATCTGGAGTTCCAGTCAGGTCCCCTTCCTCTCCTGCACATGGGAAGAACACAAATAAACTAAGGACAGCCAGACCTTACTGGATTTGCTATTTTATATAGTCTTAGTGAGTCCTAAAACTATGACATACGCCATAAGTAAACATGACTCATCAGAAACCTAGTGTGTTGGGGTGCTGTGGCCTTGGATCCCCAAATGTGAGTCACAATTTGCTAATGATTCTCTAATGCAGGCTGCTGAGGGAGGGACCTCACTCTGTCCCCTTGGTTCTTTATTTTCTGTGCACGGATCAAATTTTTTCTGCCATATCTCTCCTTCAGTCCGTGTGTGTGTGTGTGTGCATGCATGCACACACACGCACACATGCATTCATGTGTGAGCACGCTTATCCATGCACTTTGTATAGTACACATGTATGTGCATATATGTGCATTTTTGCATATATATGTGTGTGTGAACTGTGTGTATGCATAGGTCCATATATTGTGTCTGTACACACACATATATGTGTGTGCATGCACACATGTGTGCATGTGTTCTGTATGTTCACGCCTATATGTGCACATGTATCCACAGTTCTTGGCAGCACAGCTAGTGCCTGGTTATTACAAGTCGTGGCCAGGCCACTCATCCCTACACTCTTTCCCCCTGCACTCTATTCTGAAAAGGTCTGTCTCAGATTATTGGCTGTTACATCAGCTTTCTCTCCTCAAGAAGAGAGAAGCTGTTTATGTTTCTCAAGAAATTTTATGGTGTAGATGGTAAGATCTGGCTTCCTGCAGAGCACTGAGAGGCAGACCCAAGAAAGAAAGCAATTCTGTGTCCCTGGCATTTCCTGGTTGCCCACGGCCTCCCTCTGCAGCTGACATTGATAAAAAAAAAAGCTCATCAAAGGAATCAGCCAACCTCACTGTAGGCTTTGAAAACATCACTTAGTGTGTGAGGCAGAATCCTATTTAAGATGCAGACCTTTTTTCCACAGAGAATACAACATATGTTGTCTCCATCTTGTTGGCTATCACGTTCCTAAAACCTCACTCAACACAGCCTTGAAATGAGTTGAAAACAAGTATATTTTGAAATGTAATTTGACACTCCTGGAGAACTCAGGAGTACTTGAACAAATGGAAGATACCCCTATTTTCTTGCAGGGAATGATTCAACATTACAAAATCATTGCAGCTCCAGATTCAGAGGATCCGATGCCCTCTTCTGGCCTCCATGTGCACCTGCATTCACTTGTGCAGACACACAACACAAATTTAAAAATTAATAAATATTTTTAAAAATTTAGTGTGGCCAGGCGGTGGTGGCACACACCTTTAATCTCAGCACTCGGGAGGCAGAGGCAGGCAGATCTTTGTGAGTTCAAGACCAGCCTGGTCTACAAGAGCTAGTTCCAGCACAGGCTCCAAAGCCACAGAGAAACCCTGTCTCGAAAATAAATAAATAAATAAATTAGTGTGATACTAGCAATCTTTAAAAAGACAAATTGATATTAACATTCACATACAAAAGAAGCAGAAATTTGGAGAAAGCTAGAAAAACACTGAAAAAAACTACTATGTGACTAGGCCAATCCCACATCAAAATGTGGTGCTAATCTGTTATTAAAGGCATGATGGTGTGACACCCAAACACTAGTGAAAAATAAAGGAAAGTCAGGAAATGACTGAATACATAGGGGAAAAAATTCATCAATTTTAAAAAATGACGTCTCAAATCATAGAGCAAAGACTGGCCCTTTTAGGAATGCCGATACTGAGACTGAAGAAACGGATAAGAGTGCATACTGTTGCTGTCAGTGGTGGTGCACATCTTTAATCCCAACACTCAGGAGGCAGAGGCACGGAGATCTCTAAGTTCAAAGCCAGCCTGGTCTACAGAGCAAATCCATGACAGCTAGGGCTACAGAGAAACCCTGTCTCAGAAAACAAAAACAAAACCAAACAGGAGTGTGTACTGTTTCTCCCAAGGACTGAAGTTCTCATCCCAGCACCACAGCATCAGGAGCCCACAGTCATCTATAACTACAATATAGGGTCTGAGGCCCTCTTCGGACCCTAGCAGGCATTGCATGCACATGGTACACATACAGACAAGCAGGCCAACACACACACACAGGTTAAAAATGTTTAAATAGTACTTTCATTCCCCCCCCATGTGCCATGGGTGGCATTCCTTTCATTGACTTTTTAGCAACCCCCATATTTTATCTTCCAGCTGGTTCCCACTTCTCTTCCTAATTGTCCTAACAGTTCATCTAACTTTCCCTTCTATATTTTCAAGATTCAAGGTGCTAACATTTGGGTTCCAAAACAGAATGTGGTTTTTCTTACATTGCTTGCTGACTAAATCCAGTCCCTGAAAACCAGTATTATAATGGCCAGCAAGATGGTTCAGTGGGGAAAGCCCCCTGCCACCAAGTCCCGTGCATGAATTCAACACTTGGAACACACACAGCAGGAGAGAACTGAAGGCCTGAGGACTGTTCTCTGACCTCCACACTCACACCAGCGCATGCTCACACCTACCTGCTTCTGCAGAAAGCTCATACTCCCAGTGCTCACACCCTCTCATGGCTCAGGGCCATCGGTAGCGCCAGATCCAGGACATCAGATATAAACACAAAATAAACACATTTGAAAAAATACATACTGGGCTGGAGAGATGGCTCAGTGGTTAAGAGCATTGCCTGCTCTTCCAAAGGTCCTGAGTTCAATTCCTGGCAACCACATGGTGGCTCACAACCATCTGTAATGAGGTCTGGTGCCCTCTTCTGGCCTGCAGATGTACACACAGACAGAATATTGTATACACAATAAATAAATAAATAAATATTTTAAAAAAATACATACTTCCGCCTCAAATCATGTGGAAGTCAGAGGACAGCTTCCTGGAGTCAGTCTTTCCTTCCACCACAGGACCCGAAAATCAAACTCAGGTCACCAGGCTTGGACCACCTGCATGTTCACTGCTGAGAATCTCTCTAAGCCCTCTCCTAATCCTTATTAACTTTCTTGTGTATTTAATCCACAACTGTCTTTACCACATTTCCATTTATTTTCAAACTCTTTGTAACTGCATGTCCATTGAAGTGGTTATGTTCCCTGTAGATCTGTCTCCCAGCCCCGCCACATCCTGAGACCCTTCTACACTGGGCTCAGTCATGGGTCCTTTTGCAATTTGCTTCCTTGATTTTTATTCTTTTTCTTTTCCTTTTTAAAAAAGATTTATTTGTTTATGTATATAAGTGCTCTATTTGCATGTGTGCCAGCTTGACAGAAGAGGGAATCAGATCTCCTTATAGATTGGTTGTGAGCCACTATGTGGTTGCTGGGAATTGAGCTCAGGTCCTCTGGATGAACAGCCAGTGCTCTTAACCACTGAGCCATCTCTCCAGTCTGCTTCCGACATGTCTTAGGGTAAATGCCTAAAGCACAGATTGCACGTAGTTTATTAAGTCTTGAGAGAATCTTAGCTTTGTCCTCATGTTCAAGCGATTGTTGTGTTGAGTACAGATTTCTAGTTAACATCATTTAATGTCATAGGCATTTGTCCCATTGTATTCTGCCATTGATGGTTGTGACCAGCACTTGTATTCAGCTTTATTCTCCCTTTACCTACTTACGACCTTCACATTCAGTTTTGGGAGGGTTCATTATACATGTATGTATGAATCTACTCATTTAGAGGTAGGTTCTTACTATGCAGCCCTGGCTGACCTGGAACTCACTATGTAGAGACTGGCTGGCTTCAAACTCACAGAGATCTGCCTGTTATGCATCCTGAGTGCTACAATTGAAGGCATGGCCACCACACCTGGTCCATCTTCTAGATTTATTGTGCAAGTGTGAATTGCTGGGGATTGACTCTGGAGCCTCTCAGAAGCTAGGCAAGGAAATGACACCCTTAGCACTGGTGGGTCCTGGGAACTTTTATGTCATTTGTTACCATAATGCGATTCAACTTTAGAAATGTTTTTCCTTTCATGGTTTGTGACTCTTCCTGGAACTTGACATTCTAACGTTGGGCTTCATTGGTCCCCTATCTCTCCATTATTGTTTTTTTATTTATGTATTTTACTTTGGATTTTTTGAGACAGGATCTTTCGTTCTGGCTCTCCTAGAACTTGTCGTATAGACTGAACTGGCTTCAAACTCACAAAGATCCTTTGTCCCGAAGAATGTTAACATTAAAGTTTCCATGTGTCTTAATTTTACCATCTGGGAGTTTTCCTTTTTCTTTGATTGAATTTCTCTCCCAGAAATCTTTTTTTTTAATATTTATTTATTACGTATACAATATTCTGTCCACATGTGTGCCTGCATGCCAGAAGAAGGCACCAGACCTCATTACAGATGGTTGTGAGCCACCATGTGGTTGCTGGGAATTGAACTCAGGACTTTTGGAAGAGCAGGCAATGCTTTTAACCACTGAGCCATCTCTCCAGCCCCGATCTTTCAGCAATCTTTATTTCCGTTTTTGTTTGTTTTGCAGACAGGGATTCTCTGTGTAGCCCTGGCTGTCCTGGAACTCACTCTGTAGACCAAGTTGGCCTCGAACTCACAGAGGTCTGCCTACCTCTGCCTCCTGAGGGCTGGAATTAAAGTTGTGTGCCACCACCGCTCAGCTTTTTTTGTTCTTATTTTTATTTTAATGTTCTCACAAAGATTTATTCATATTGTGTGTACGGTTGCGGGCACATATGTGTGCTCACATGTACAGCCCAAGGCATGCCTGTGGAGATAAGAGTTGGTTTTCTCTTTCTGCTTTGTGGATCCCAGGGATTAAACCCAAGTTATCAGGGGTGGTGACAAACTCCTTTACCTAACTGAGCCATCTGGACAGCTCTATTTTATAGTATCCTGTCTTGTGTTATAGACACGATACCTTCTGATGCTATTTATGGACTCTCATTTTAAGTCTCCCGTTCCCTGATTTAATTTTATTTCCCCCTGGGATGAGTTTTTGACTCACTCTAGCTAGTCTGTGGGTGCTGCTTAGATTACTGTCTGTGTTGATAGATCGAGCTATAGCGAGGAGGTGCACACTTTAACCCGAGCACCGAGTCAGGAAGATCGGCAAGAGTGTGAGACCTGCCTGCTCTACATAGTGAGTCCCAGGCTCACCAGGGCTGCAGGGTGAGGCCCTGTCTCAGAACAGCAGAAGGAGAGGGGAAGGGAAAGGGGGAGAGAAATGGGGAGTGGTGGGGAGAGAGGCGTGTAGGTTTGCTAGCCACAGTCATCCCGGGCAATCCTAGTTCAACAGAGGCTTGATGTGGTGGGGAAGCTGCAAAATAATAACAATAATAATAAAATAAAATTTAAAAATTTAAGTGCTTAAATTTTTCCAATAGTATAGACACTGGCTTCCAAGCATTTGTGGGTAAGAAAGGAGAAAGATGGTGGATCAGTAGATCTACCCAGCTTCCTCACAGCCTCGCTGAGGGAAGACTCTGGCCTGTCCTCCAGCCTCAGCCTCGGGGACACCTGTGTGTGTGTGTGACTGTAGTCCCACAACCTAGGCCTCCTCCAACCCAAGCTTCTGCTGGCTGCTGGCCTTCAGCTCCGGGCACAGCCGGCTGCTGCCACTCTGTTCCAGGAGCTCTGGGCCTTGCGCCTGTGGGGCCAGCGCTATAAATAGCCCTGATTACAGATTTGCCTCTTGTTAACTGCTGGCACTTTATTGCTCTCCATTCAAATTAGGCCTGGACAGTGTTTAGTCTCTCTGGGGGGCAGCTGTAAAGGCCACCTTATTTCACAGCTAAGGAGAGTTACGAGGCAATTAAAATATTTTTGTCTCTTCTCTCTTATGATGATTATTCCCCTGTGGTGGCCACAGCAAAGTGCTTGTTGTCCCCATTACCTGCCAGGGACAGAGGACTCCAGGGACAGCATCCGGCCACACCAGCCTACAGGCTGAGAAGAAAGGTCAGGAAAAGTGTGGTCTGAGCGCACAGCAGGCGGCTGTTACTGACTTCGCTGGGGAATATCTTCCCGTCAGGAAGATAAATGCTTCTTGTGGGGAAAGAATTTTATGCTCGAAAATTCTGTGCATCCCACCTGGTGATAAAGGAAGTGTGTGTTCTGGCCTCCTGGGAGTGTTCAGAGAAAAGCAGTGTCTCCCACAGTTTAGCTCTGGATCGTACCGAGCAATAACACATTAACGCTGGCCATAAAAATAACCATGATATGGGAAGAGGGGTGTCGTCATCTTGACATTGGTCCGGATGTGCACAGCATCCTCTTCAGTGGAAGACCCTCACTGACTGGGCTCTTACAAGGACCCGAGTGCAATCCCCAGAACCCACACGAAAAGCACAGCATGTGTGATGACACGCACTTGTAAACCAGTGCTGGGGAGGAAGAGATGGATGGATATGGGGCCTTGCCAGCCACACAGTCCAGCCTGCTTGCAAGTTCCAGAAACCTTATCTCAAAGATGGCGGTCGCCTGAGAAACAGAAACCATGGCTCCCATGCTCCCATGCTCCCATGCCATCCTCAACACTCAAAAGCACACCTGCATACACATGTAGGTGAAACCCCTGTTGTGACATGTCAGAGCTGTCATAGTGCAGGCCAGGCATGTACAGCACTACCACAAATGACCACACAGAGCCTAGAGAAGTCCACTGAGAGCCCTGAGGAAAGCCGGGGGAAGGAGAGAGATATAAACGATTCTTCAACTCAGGCAGAAAAGATTTTGCCAAGCAGTAATCTGTAGCCATTATGAAATTTCTAAGAAGGAAAAGGTTAGCATGCAGATGAGGCACAGATGTGACTGAAAAATGGTTCTGTTCTCCCCAGAGAGAGCAGCGTAGATGCTCAGAACCACTGTGGTGTGGCCAAGAGGGCTTGCATCAGAGACTCAAAGGGCCACTGAAGTAAACACTGAGGTAAAGTAATCCCTCGTTTTATGAGTGTTGGATAGCAGGGCACAGTCAACAAAGGGTTACCCAAGAATGGCAGACACTGCAGTATTCCCTGAAGAATAGGTAAAGCCAGGCCCTTGTGCCCATTAGGAGCAGTCTAGTACAAGCCATGGTCAGGTACCTCTTTGGAGGTCTGCTCTCTGGTGGAGGCAGGGCTGAGCCTGGCAGGGCCTGGCTATGAAAGAGAACACCCTCCCTAGCTGACCTGCTCTGCAGGTTGCTCCTGGGACCAGTGAGGGGCTCTGCATGGTGGGAACAGAAGCCCCAGGAAGGGACTGTGGAAGAAACCAAGGCAATTTAAGGGGAAAAGCATAGGAGGGCATGGCCACCTCTCTGTAGAAAACAGACCTTAAGAAGTAACCATGCCGGGGGGTGGTGGCGCACACCTTTAATCCCAGCACTCGGGAGGCAGAGACAGGCGGATCTTTGTGAGTTCGAGACCAGCTTGGTCTACAAGAGCTAGTTCCAGGACAGGCTCCAAAGCTACAGAGAAACCCTGTCTTGAAAAACCAAAAAAAAAAAAAAAGTAACCATTAGAACCAGGGACTGCAGTTGTCTGAACAACTGAGCCAACAAAGGTATAACTTTAATTATAGGAACATATTAAAGATGGGCAATCTCAGAGACAAGTGAGATTTCTCGAGCTAGTCCGACTGAGTCAGGAATTGGGGAGATACTGTATGCAGGGGGTGGGCGTGTGTATGTGTAAGCGAGAGGGAAATGAGTGTAGAAACCATGCCCACATCTCCTTTTGTGGATAATTTGATATGTATGTGTGTATGTATTTTATTTACTTCTCTCTGTGTGTGCACGCATGCAAACGTGTGCCGTGGCATGTATGTAGGAGTTGGAAGACAGCTTTCAGGAGTCTGTTCTCTCATGCGGTTCACAGGGACCAACTTCAGGTCACCACTCTTGGAGCCGAGCACCCTTACCAACTGAGCTGTCTCGTTAGCCTAATCTATTATAGTTAATGGGTCTCCTGAGTTCCCATTGTGTATACAACATAGGAACTACACTTTCCTAACAAAACACTGGTCTGGCTGGGCGATGGTGGCACACACCTTTAATTCCAACATGTGGAAGGCAGATCTCTGTGAGTTCAAGGCCAGCCTGGTCTACAGAGCAAGTTTCAGGACAGCTAGGGCTACACAGAGAAACCCTGTCTTGAAAAACCAAAAAAAAAAAAAAAAAAGACAGGGCGTTTGTGAAGTCTCACAGAGAGCAAGGTGTATGGTGAGTGTCATTTACTGACTGACTTCTCAGGAGCCCTTTGCCTTCTTAGGACACCACACCACCGCTTCCCGGAGGTCCCTGCACTCCTCTAGCCAAAGCCCGGGGCCTGTGGTCCACTCAGGAGCTCTGGAGACAGAGTTAGAGCAGCAACATTTTCCCAGACACGCTGGAGCCTAGGTTGAGTTTCTATTGCACGTGACATTGTGTGTATGAAAAGCGACTGGGACACGCAATTAGCCATCACTAAGCCACTCTGATCTCACTTTTCACGTGGAGGATGTGAGGATATACTTGTGCTTGGCTTCGCTCAGCCCTAAGGAAAGAGTCAACCGGTAGGAATCCGTTCATGGAGTTCCTCGTCTCCGCTCTACCGTGATTCCTGTCAGCCCCTTGCTCCAGGCTCCCATTCGCTTTCCCGTGAAATGAAAAGAGTGGAGCAGATCAAAAACCAGTCCTGTGATTTCTCCCAGCTCAGAATCTTCTAGAGCCCTCAACAAAATGTCTGTTGTTTTCCATTCCGCTTGAGGTCATTTCTGCCAGAAGGTGGCGCCACTGACCCACGTTTCCAGCAGAACTGGGGGCAGCCTGTTCGTGAAGCCCCTCTGCTTTCAAAGGCCGCAGGAGACTCACCTACTCACCAGCTGTCAACAGATTAATCTTCAAAACAATGGTGCTCATGCTTTCAGGGTGCAACCGCACTGTCTGTTCCCTTGCTTATTTCAAGCGCATCAACGTGGTCTTCCTTTGGACGGTCATCTGGCTTCTGGAAAGGGCTTACGCATGTGCTATTGATTGCACCCGCTCTCAGCCATTTGCATGCTGTTTAGAAGGTCCAAATGGCCCCTGAGCTTCGCAATTGCCTAATTGCTGCCGGGGGAGCACAGATACAATTTTGCGACTTCAGATCTCTGACAGCAGCTAAGCCAGAGAGGCCCAGAAAATGTGGTTTTCTTGTAGGCTCAGGTTACTGTGAGCCGGGTCAGTATTGTGAGGAGGGATAAGGACAGGGAAAAAAGGCGGTAGGTCAGCAGGGCCACCTTGCTGCTACCAGAAAACATAAAGTGAATTTGAAGTAAAAATTCCCCAACAGTAGCCTAAGCTTTGATTTTTTTTTTCTCACATGTTAAAGAAACAGAAGAATGGGGAGGGAAAAGAGAAGAAAGAAAGAATGGAAGGAGAAGTGTGTGGCAGGGGTGGGGTGGGGTGGGTCACGGCTGGAGGACAGCTGAGTGAGTAAGGGACCTGAGTTCAATCCCCAGCCGGACATGGTGGCTCTCCTAATCATACCGCTGGGGAGGTAGGGACAGAGGGATCCCTGAGGCTCAATAGTCACGCAAAGAGCCTACTTGGTGAGTTTCAGCTCGGTGAGAGACCCTGTCTCCAAACACAAGGTGGATGGCTCCTGAGAAACAATCCTAAGGCTGACTTCTGATTTCTATAGACAAGCCTACCCAAGTGACCCCTCTTGTCCACACAGGAAAGAGAAAGGGAGGGGACAGGGAGAGGAGAAGCCAAGGCAGAAGAGAAGAAAGAATGCGATCAGGGCATGAAATGTGGATTCGTGAAATCGTTCTGATTCAGATACATTGTCTAGCTTTTCTTTCATAAAAAGCAAATAATTTTAAGATTCAAATAGAAAATACAAAGTTGTCATTTGACCTTTGCTTCAAGAGTACTGCCGTGGTGCCTGCAAGCGCGGGCACTTCCTGGTTATCAGGCTGGGAAATCAGATTATCCGGTGGACAGATTGTGACCTTGTGAATGTTTGGTTGTCAAAACTTTGTTCTCTGGGAGCGGCCTCGGCAAAACCTTTACGACGCATCTGTTTGGGGACTGGTATGACTCAGTGGATAAAGTGCCTCCTGGTGGCCAGGAGGATCTGAGTTCAAAGCGCTCCCGCACCCATGGCAAAGCTGGGCTGGGAGGTAGAGACAAGAATATCCTGGGGGCTTACTGATGGGTTAGTGTGGAGTTTAGTGACCACTTAGTGTCGTCCAGACAGCTATCTCCAGGTTCAGTGAGAGACCCTGTTTCAAAAAACAAGATAAAGAGCAGTAGAGAAAGATACCAGCCTCTACATGTGTTTGTGTGAGTGCACTTGTACACACATACACACTACATTAGTTTTTGAGAGAAAGTTTCTTTTTTTAAGATTTATTTATTTTATGTAGATGAGTACTCTATCTGCATGTAAGGCTTTATGCCAGAAGGGGGCGTCAGATCCCACTCTAGATTGTAAGCCAACATGTGGTTGCTGGGACTTGAACTCAGGACCTCTGGAAGAACAGTCAGTGCTCTTAATGATTGAGTCATTTCTCCAGCTCGTGGCAAGGTTCTTTAATCACCTGGAAAAAAGTAAGAGAAAGGCTTGTTGATTCCATTTGTGGTGAAGGAAGTAGAGTAGGCAGAGTGGTGCCTCCCTGGTCCTATGGGTCAGAGCTGGCCCTATTATTCCAGGTTGCTGGAGAAACCCCATCCGACGCTGAACGGTTGCGTCAACGATCATGTAGCTGTCAGTTAGTAAAGTGGTTCTTACTTGTTACTTGTTGGATCTCTGAACAAGTGGAAGGGGTTGTTTAAGACTTCCCACCAGAGTTGGAGGAGGACTAAGAGGCTGGTCATGAGCCCGGGGAACTAGAATTGTTTTATTAAAATATATCTGAAATATTGGAGAGTGCCCAGAATTCAATTCTTAGCGCCCACCTCTGGTGGCTCACAACCATCTAAGCAGCTGCACACATGTGGCATATGCACAAATAAAAATAAAAAACGCTAGCTTCCTGCTGTGCACTGTGGGAAGTCCAGAGGCCCCATCTCAGGTGGTGAAAAGAGAGTACTGCCGCACCAAGACGGAGCTGGGAAAACAGGCGTTGGAAGTGGGCCAGGGAAGCAGCAGAACTATCCCAGGTGAACTGCCTTGGGTCCATGCGAGGAGCAGCTAGCAGGGTTGGTCCCTCAGATCTGCACCAGACCATTGCTGCCGAAGGACTCAGAGCCTCTCTGGGGAGATGGGTGCCCTCTCGAACTGTGCACCACTAACCGATACCAACTCTGAGAGGTTGCTGAATGTCATCTGGCCACATTCCCTTCACACAGTGATGCTTCCATTTCAGGTGCACGCATCACATCTGTTTCTTACTAGTTTCTCCGTTTCCTCATCACTAACAAGAACTGTTGTGTCCAGGTTTTGTAAAGAGGGTGTAAGAAAAAAAAATAATAAAGAGGGTGTAAGATTGTTGAAAAGGTGTGTCTAGCACATGGCTTTTGTGATTTAAGCAATCTACATGTTTTCTTTAGATTTTACACCTTTTTAAAAATATTCATTTTATTTATTATGCACACAGAGTTCTGTCTTCATGATGCCAGAAGAAGGCATCAGATCTCATCTATAAATGTGGTTGCAGGGATTTGAACTTACGACCACTGGAAGAGCAGCCAGGGCTCTTAACACTGAGCCATCTCTCGTGCCCCTGGATTGTCTTGTTCTCCCTGACATTTTAAAAGATCCATTTATCATTTTGTGTATGGTGTGTATGTGTATCTGCATGAGTTTGTGTGTGTTATATACATGTATATCCAGGTACTCACAGAGGTCAGAAGAGGGCATTGGGCCCTTTGGAGATAGTGTTATATTTGGTTGTAAGCTGCCAATTGAGGGCGCTAGGTCACCTGCAAGAGCAGCAAGTGATCTTTGTTGTTGATCAGGATTTCTCTGTGTAGCTTTGACTGTCCTAGAACTCTTTCTGTAGACCAGGCTGGCCTTGAGCTCACAGAGATCCACCTGCCTCTGCCTCCTCAGTGCTGGGATTAATCATGTGTACCACCACACCTGGCAAATGCTCTTAACTGCTGAGCCCACTCCCCAGCCCCAGTCCCCTGCCATTTTTTAAGCCCTCCCTCTCTCTACCCCCAGTCCCCTCTATCTTGCACTCGGTTGGAATCTGAAATGCCCCAAAGTGGATCATGCTGACTGCTTAGCTGGTGGTGTTTCTGTGAAACCAGTGGCGCCTTTAGAAGATTGGTCTCAGTGATGGGGTGGAGCTTCATAGATGAACTTTGAACAATTATACCTTCCTCTTCTTTCCCCTACTGGTCAGCCGTGAAGTTTGGAGTCCAGCGCATGCTCCTTTCCCACCAGGATGGACCACCAGCTCTGAAACTATTAGCCAAGGTAAGCCTTTCCTCCTTCAGTTGTCATAGCAACGCAGAGGTCACTAAGGCATCTCTTATTTTAAAAAAATGAAAATAATGTGATCATCTTAGCAGCTACAAAGTGAAGTATCCCTTCACGATAAACAGGAGGAGCAAACTCGAGTGCTCAACTGTGGATCACTTGAGTCAACCTGCACCCCCACCCACTCGTGGGTCATGGAACACTGTGGGAAAAGAGGCGGAGAGAATGTAAGAGCTGGCAGGTAGGGGGAGGGGGTGCTGTGAACCTCTGACTTCTGGACACACACATAAACTCATAGCAGCTGTGGTTACCTGCACAAGATCAAGCCGGTTAGAAATTCCAGCATGGAAACTGGGCACGGTGACACACGCCTTTAATCCCAGCACTTGGGAGGTAGAAGCAGGCAGATCTCTGTGTGTTTGAGGCCGGTCTGGTCTACAAATCAAGTTCCTGGATAGCCAGGACTGTTTCACAGAGAAATCCCATTTCCAAAAACAACAAAACAAAACAAACAAACAATTCCAACATGGAGTGGGTAGGGATTCCTAAGACCCTGACCCTGGCAGTTAATGGCTCCTAAGGGAGGGAGACTCACTCTCTGGAGATGTAGCCCCAGATGAGTTGCCTGTGCCCCAGGGAATGGCTCTGCACCTATGTGCATATGGGCAGCACTGGACTCTGGGGCATTAATGACAGAAGAGGACAGGAACCTAGGAGCAGGATAGGGTTGGGGCTCTAGGGCATATTGAAGAAAGGTACTGGCAGATGGATATGATCAAACATATATAGATGTAAGAAGTTTTCAAAGAATAAAAATATTTTTAAAACAGAGGAGCATATCTCAACATACTAATAATTATATACAACAAACTTATAGCCAACATTTTTGTAGAAACTGATGAAAATTTGAAAGCATCTTCTCTAAAATAAGGATCAAGACAAGGATGCCCACTCCATTCTTATTCATTTTTGTTATTCTTAGTCACACTTATTATAGTGCTTGAAGCAACAAAGGGGATATAAACAGGAAAGGAAAAGATCAAATGATCCAGATGTATAGGTGACATGATTCTTAAACTCCACCAGAAATCTCAAAAACCTGATCAATACATTCAACAAAACAGCAGGTACAAAATCAATATTAAAAAAAGGTAGATTTCCTGTGTGTCAGTAGCAAACTTGCTGAGAAAAAAAAAATCAGAAATTTTTGATCCCAGGCCTTGGAAGGCAGAGGCAGGTGGATCTTTGTGAGTTCGAGGCCAGCCTGCTCTGAAGAGTGAGTTCCAGGACAGCCAGAGCTGTTACACAAAGAAACTCTGCCTTGAAAAGCAAGAACAAAAATAAACAAACAGAAAGAAAGAAAACTAATCAAGGACCTGAAAGCCCTACAATAAAAATTTGAAATCAATGAAGAAAGGAATTGGAGGCTGGAGAAATGGCTCAGAGGTTAAGAGCACTGACTGCTCTTCCAGAGGTCCTGAGTTCAATTCCCAGCAACCACATTGTGGCTCACAACCACACACACAGAGACAGAGACAGAGACAGAGAGGAAGACAGAGAGAGTCACACAGAGAGACAGAGAGAGAGAGAAAGAGAGAGAGAGAGGGAGAGAAAGAGAGAACGAGATCCTATTTTTTATACACAGTCAATGCTGAAGTATTCCAAGGAACACAGACAGGGAGGGACTCTCCAGTTGCTCTGTTATCTGCTTAGTTCCAGGGTCCTTTGAAGTGTTGTGAGGTCACTCCTCCTCGATGGGGGTGAGTAGCAGAAGACAGCGAGTGTCCCGGAGGCCTGCCTAGTCTCAGCAGCTGGAAGTAATCCTCCTCCTCTGATGTGTTTGCTAGTCTTGTCTCTGATTCTCCAAGGGAGCGACTTCTTCCTATTTTAAGTTAGGATAATTTATACCCATGTCTGTGCTACTGACCACCCTCTGAGGGCAAAAGCCAGGCTGTCTTTGCTCATCCGCCTGTCCACCCTCAGGCTCTAGCACAGGCCCACATAGACCAGCTGCAAGAACTAATGCTGGAAGAGGGGGTGGCCTGGGTAACCATGGAGACCCTGTTATTGAGAGTTTTAGGACCGTCTCTTTCATTCCCGGTGTGCTTAGAGAAGCCCTACAGTGTGCCAGCTTGGGTATTGCAGGGAGGTTAGGACAGTGGGTAACCCTGATTAGAGAGACCTTGCTTACAGTCTTTCTGGGACAGTCAGATACACATGCAGAAGCATTCATCATTCAAAGACAGAAGAAAAAACAATTCAGAAATAAAACCACCACATGCACCATACAAAGAACAAACACCTAGTAAAATAGTACTCACTGAATAGCAGCTGTGTGTTCTAGAACTGTGAGGGGCCAACGACAAATCCCGAGGTTGCAGTAATGAGAGGTGGCTTCAAGAAGCCTGTAGGAGGGGCTGGAGGGATGGCTTTGCAGGTAAGAGCATTAGCCCCTTATTTGTGGGACCCGAGTTTAAACCCCAGCACCTACATGGCCATTTGCAACCGTTTGTAACTCCAGTCCTAGAGGATATGATGCCCTCTTCTGGCCTGTGTGTGCACTGCATGCATGTGGTATGCAGGCAAAACACCCATTCATATAAAATAAAGATTTTTTTAAAAGAAATAGTTAATAGCAGGGCATGATTGCGTACACCTGTAATCTCAGCATGTTGGAGGCTGAGGCAGGACTGTCTGAGGCCAGTCTGGGTTATACAGTCAGACCTTGTTAGTTTCAAACCCAAAGACCAAAATGAGATGTGTGAGGTGCTGAGGATGGTTCTGGCGTACAGCCAGCGTGCTGAGTGTTGCTTTCATTCTCCTGTTCTCTATCAGACCAGAACCTTACAACTGTCCCATGTTGGGGCTGGGGTGATGGCTCAGTGGGCAAATTGCTAGCCCTGCAAGTGTGAAGACCCGAGTTCAGATCTCCAGAAATAGAATAAAGCCAGATCCAGCAGGACATAGCTGTAATCCCAGCATGGAGGCAGAGACGGGAGAATCCATGGAGGTTCACAGGACAGCTAGCCTGCTGTGTGCAGCAGCAAACGAGAACTTGTCTGAAACAAGACAGAAGTTGAGGAGGTTGTCCTCTGACCTCCACACGACATCTGTGTGCGTATATGTATGTCTACACGCATGCACACACACAAAAGGTTCTTTTTTTAAAAGACGTCTCGGTATCGCCCAGCTAATGTTAACTGAAGAGAATGGAAGTATTCTAGAATCTAGACTAATGCAGGATGCTCTGGAGAGAGATCCAGGGAGTGGTCCATCCATTCAGCATTACTATTCATTATATTATTTATTTATTATTATAAATAATGCAGAAGATGCCCCTCTGCATACCTGGTAGGTACCAAACAGTTCAGACAACACATCACCTGCACCTCAAGAGTCCTAAGGTCGGAGAGAGACAAGGATACAGACAAATCACAAGGCTTAGTCGGGAGTCAAGGAAGAAAATGGGGGGGGCACAGAGAGCCTCAGGTATCCCTGCTGAAGCTGGGGCATGAGGACCATGGGAATCAAAGCTCTGGAGGAAAGCAATGGGTGTGAGTGCACTTCCCCCTCCTCTGACTTTTGAAGATGGGTGATGTTCACACCTCTCCTCCCTTGCTGGGGCTCACTTGGAAATCAGTCCCTTTCTAGAGGGCTCAAGAAAACAGATGCCAGCCCTCCCAAGCTCTCCTAAGCGAGCTGGGAGGACCAACCCTTCTTTGCCTTCTTTAGCATCATCGGTTTGCTCTGAAACCAAGGATGGAATCAGAAGCTGCCCTCTCCCTGGCCTCTCCTTCCTTCTGCCTACAGAGTGAGTGCCAGGAAAGCCCTTCCTCGACCTCCTAGGCCCTCCCACCCCTTACCCCACCTCCACCCCTCCCTTGCCTGAGATTGTTGGCGCCAGAAGAGAACCCACAGAGCCTAGGAGGTTTTTCTAGAGCAGGAGCCTGGAGACACCAGGGAATCCATCAGGGGCCCTGGCAAGGGAGCCCAGTCTGAAAAGCATCAAGCAGCCTTTGTCACCTGCCGCCAGGGGGATTATCAACTCAACTGGCTATTTTGAGGTTTAAAATTTAAAATCAGTTTAAAATTCCTACCTAGCCTGAAGGCCGGGGCTCTGCCCGGCATCAGCCCTTTCCAGGCGTGAGACTTGCTTAGAGAAGGTGTCTTTTTCTTCTGTTTATGTGAGGACCCTCATTTTGCAAAGCCAAATCGAGGCCTCATATCACACTAGTGGGATACTGTCATCATCCTAAAACAGCATCAGTTCTGTCCCGAAAAAGAAGAGATTTTGAGGTCAGAGCCACCGTCAGCTCCCACAACTGTGTCTGCGTTGAACTGTAATGACAGTGCAGTTAGGATCCTTTAAGCCCCTTCCAGGTCATCACTCTCTACCCACACCAGAACCACTGCTGGATCACAGAAGCAAATAAATCCAGAAGATGCCCCTCTGTGAGCGAGGACGAGGATGGAGGGCCTAGTGCAAGGGCCTGGAATCAGATATTCCCAGGGATGTTTGGCAAGAAGAGTGTGTGTCTGTAGGTGTCTGTGTTTGTGTGCATGAGTGTTTTTCAAAGGCGATGTATGTGTTGGGGGATAGATCTGTGAATTTCGGTCTGCGTCTCTGAGTGTGCGTATGTTTGTGTTTGTGTGTGAGTGCTTGTGTGTGTTTGTATGCATGTGTGTGTGTGTCTATGTTCTTAATGTGTGTGTGCCTGCAGATGTAGTGGCAGGTCCAGACTTCTGTGGCCATTGGATCCTCAGAGAATGGCCGTGTGCTCTCTGTGTTTGCTCCCTCATTATGGAGTCATCTTGTCTTGTCTTGGTGTGTCTTCTTAAGATCCTGCTTTGTACTCATTGCTTCAGGAGTGCTGGAATGACAATTATATGGCACCCTAGGGGACATCCCTCTGCAAGATTATCATATTCGGGGGGGGGGATATTTTTAATGCAGGGAGGGTCCTTCCAGAGCAGGAGTAGATGGGTGGCACTGGGAACAAGCCCTGTAGACAGGAGAAACCTGTTTATCTTCACACTCCAGAGAGGCCATCAGTCTTCCATGACAGCAGTACTGTAGGGAGCACATTCCAGGAGGGAGATACGGGTTCCCCTGGCCAAGTGGCCTTCTCCTGAGGAGCAGAGGGTCTAATGAGATAAAATGGGAGAGAGCAGCGGGAAGCCGGTTCCATCGGTTACCCCCCCCACCCCCACCCCCACCTCCCCGGTCTTCAGAAGAAACTGATCAAAGGGGAACGGGTATTTGTGAAGAGCTGAGAAAACTTGAGAGAAAATCACAGTGGGCCTGGTTATTTGTTTATATTTGTCAGGTTCCTGAGGCAGTCTGCCTTTTCTCCAGTCCTGCTTCCACCTTGGCCCCCAAGTGTGTAGTTTCTCTAAATCCTAAGGAATATGCGTGTGTGCTCAAATATGCATGCCTGTGTGAGCACGGGTGCATGTGTACACATGTGTGTGAAGAATATATATGTAAGAGATATACATGCATACATATGTATATATATGAAATTCTGGATTATGATTCAGGACCTTATCCAGTATGCTTTTGGGAACTGAGGAAAGAGCTGAAACTTTATATGATCTCACCATTTTGATTATCTATAAAAGCAAAACTTTTTTTTTTTCAAAATAATTATTTATTATGTATACAATATTCTGTCTGTGTGTATGTCTGCAGGCCAGAAGAGGACACAAAACCTCATTACAGATGGTTGTGAGCCACCATGTGGTTGCTGGGAATTGAACTCAGGACCTTTGGAAGAGCAGGCAATGCTCTTAACCACTGTGCCATCTCTCCAGCCCAAAGCAAAACTTCTTAACAGTGTTTTTGTCTTTGTCTCTTAGGCCTCAAAAAGGAAGGTTCATACTAGGGAGAAACCAAATGTGTGTGTGTGTGTGTGTGTGTGTGTGTTTTGAGGAGCATTTTTTTTAGATCAAAGAGTTTCATTTGGTGTCTGTCCTTCCCTCTTCTTCCTCCCCAACCCCCATCCCAGATCTGTTTGCAAAGAGCTCAGATCTTTTTTTCCCACACACAGACTGACCTGATAGTGGAGGAATGAGTGGGGGAGGGGTCCACTCTGGGATGGGATGTAGCACATTCTGCACCAGGGGTCTCTGATCTAAGGAGAATTCTGATAGGGAGAGACTGCACACTCTCCACAGGGAGAGGAAGCATGAGAAATCAGACGAGGCTCCACTTCTACTTTAAGGGCAGAGCAGTAGAGTCTCGACTGCAGCAGCTCCTGAAGTAGTGTACTGAGCATTTGAATGTGCCAGGCATTGGGCTGGGTTAGTTTCCTCCCACTGACAATAGGCTGTAGTAGGCATCACCCTCCCTTCACCACCACCCCCCACCCCATCCCACCCCCGCATTCTGATGAGGAAAGTGAAGTTACAGCATCTTAACTGGTCAGAGGTTTCCACTTGGTCCTTTTGCCTTCAAATCTGAGCTCTTAGTCCCTGGGAAATCAATGTTGCCATGTGGTAGGATGCATTTAAATGTAGCTAGGGGCTTCTCTGACAAGTGTCGGACAATACACTGTCCAAGACAATGCAAACAGGATTAGTAACATATGTTGATAAACACGGAGGTCTTGTGAGAGAGACTCTGGCTACGCTGACAGATGGAGACGTTGTATTCATCACTGACCACTGCACATCTGGAAACAGAGGCTAGCCTTGAAATCTGATGTATTCCAGACACGTACCCCTCTCCCACCTCCCCCTCCCTTGGAAAAACCTTTGCTGGGTCCTGCTGTGCCCTCCAGCTACCATCCTGTGCTCTCTTCCTTTGCCCTGCCAAACTTTCTGAATGAAAAATGGAGCCACTCACTCTCCCATTTCCTCAGCCCCGCCCCTGCCCTCCCTCCCACGCCCCCTAAGGCCTGTTTCCTCTTCTGCTCTCTTGAAATCTTTAAGAGGTCACAGACAGACTAGACCACTCATTTCCAAGCAGTGGCATTATTTCTCCATCTTCATTCTCCTTGATATTACTCAAGCGTTTGACCTGCCCATGGCCCTCTCCATCCCTCTGATTCCATGATCCTGCCCAATGTGGACTTAAGTGTTTCCACTGTGACTTTTCTCCCCGAGGGACCTTAGCCGCTTCCTTCTCTCCCTGGCTTCTCTTGGTTTCTCTTGGACTCTCATTGATTTCTCCCTGCTCCAGCTGATCCTCGTCAAACATCTGAGTGCGGTGTTCAGAAGGCAGAGAATGGACCAGAGTATTAGACATTGCTCCCTGTGCCAGCTGAAGGTTCTAGAGGATTCACTGAGTTTTCTAAGCCTCACTTTCATGGTCAGTAATCTAAGGATGGCAGTGGATACTGAGCAGGGCAGGCACATACCACCATCCCTGGCTTTCACATGGGTGCTGTGGATCTACTTTACCAACTGAACCATCTTTCCAGCTGATTAAAAAAAATATTTTTTAGCAACAGCAACAACAAAAAATCTCCAAATAATTATTCTGAGAGGTAATTACATGTCCCAAGCAACAGATATTAACAACTTCCAACACATGCAATCTGCGGAAGTAACACATAGCTCTGAATTGACTTTAGAGAACATTTCCAGGGGCTGGAGAGATGGCTCAGTGGTTAAGAGCACTCGTTGCTCTTTAAGGGCTTGAGTTCAGTTCCCAAAACTCACATGGTGGCTCAGAACCATCTATAGCTCCAGCTTCAGGGGATCAATGTCCTCTTCTGGCCCCTATGCTTGTCTATACACACATAAGCTTAGGCAAACATGTGTTTATGCATACACACACAAAGGAAGAGGAATGAAAAATCATACATATGTATGTATATTTTATCTATTACATATTATGTATGTAATATACATACAGTGATATGTATCCATTTGTGCAGAATTAAGAAGGATTTTCTTGAGATTTCCTTTTTGTTTCTTTCTTTCTCTTTTGCTTTTTTTTGCTTGTTTATTTGTTTGTTTGTTTTGAGACAGGGTTTTTCTGTATAGCCCTGGTTGTCCTGTAGACCAGACTGGCCTTAAACAGAGATCCCCCTGCCTCTGATTCTCAAGTGCTGGGATTAAAGGTGCCACTACCACCCTGCTTATTTTCTTTTTATTTATTTGATTGTTGATTTTTTTTTCAAGACAGGGTGTTACTATAGCTTTGGAGCCTGTCCTGGAACTAGCTCTTGTAGACTGGTTTGACCTTGAATTCACAGAGTTCCACCTACCTCTGCCTCTTGAGTGCTGGGATTAAAGGCATGTGCCACCACTACCTGGCTTTAAATGTTTTTAGAGATTTATTTATTTATGTATATGAATACTCTGTTTTCATGTACACATACATGCCAGAACAAGGCACCAGATCTCATTACAGATGGTTGTGAGCCACCATGTGGTTGCTGGGAGTTGAACTCAGTACCTCTGCAAGAGCAGCCAGTGCTCTTAACTGCTGAGCCACCTAGTGCTTAACGTTTTAATTTGATTTTATTTTTATGCATATTGATATTTTGCCTGCATATATTTCAGTGTGCCACAAAGGTGCCTGATACCTTTGGAGTCCTGAAAAAGGCACTGGGTCCCTAGAGTTACAGATTGTTGTGAATCATCACATGGGTGCTGAGAATCAAACCCAGGTCCTCTCGAAGAGCAGCCAATGCTCTTAACCACTGAGCCATCAGTGTATGTGTGTGTGTGTGATTACAGAAACAAGAGTAGGCTATTGAATCCTTTGGAAGTAGGGCTGCAGGTGGTTGTGACCTTCCTATCATGGGTGCAGGGAACCAAACTGGGATGATCTGATGGCCTCTTTTGACCTCTGTGGTCCCTGAACTTAGAGAGAGAGAGAGAGAGAGAGAGAGAGAGAGAGAGAGAGAGAGAGAGAGAGTTAAAAAGAATGGAATACATCATTTTTTCTCCTTAATATAGGGAACAAAGACTAATCTTAAACCCTCTGCCCATTTGGGTTCTACAGCAAAGGATGAGCAGTCAACAGAGAAAAAGAAAGGGGCACTGTTGGAAGGGATTCAGGGCTGGCTCTCTGATTACAGAGATGGCAGCCTGAGGGTGTGACTGAGGCTGACAGGAAGGGAGGAGAGGTGAAGCCCTCTGCAAGAGAAACACAGCTCTTAACCCTTAGGATTCCTCTCTGGCCTTAGCATAAGGGTTTTGAGTGTGACCACTTGCTCCGGAGACCTGTTAATTTGGTCTCAGTGCTCAGCACATTGCTGATGACCTCTCCTGAGTGCTCCCTCCTCCCCATTTGTTCTGCACCAGCCTTCAGATCACAGAGAAGAAAGCTTCTTGGTCTTGAAGTCAGAGTCCCAGATTCAAACAGAATGACATCAGGCAATTCATCTGTCCTCTCTGATTCTTGGTCTGCTCATGTATAAAGTGGGAGCTGCTGTATCTTGACTTGTGTCCTCTCAATAGGAAATGCATTGACCCCAGGGTGTGCAGGGAGCACAGAGGATGCACCCATGTCCTGTGACCCCAATGACCTCTCTGGTTCACTACACTACAGAAGTTATCATGAAAGCACAGACCCCAAGAACTCAGATATGCCCCTCTTTAGAAATGGGATTGCTGTAGTAGAATTCACAAAGATGAGGTTATACTAGACTATCATGACTCCTTATTGTCTTCATGAGAAGGCCAAGTGAAGACAGGGGAAGCATCCTGTACAGATGAAGGCAAAGACCTGGAGGGGCCACTTGTGGTGACAAGGCCAAAGATAGGCATGGGCAGGTCCTCTTCCACAGCCTCAGAAGGAACCAACCTGATGTACCCACTTGAGATGCAGGAAAATGCCATTCAACAAAAGTCAGGTTAGAAGTCTTTTATTTGCCAGTGATCTAAAGCAGTCTCATGCCAGAAAGAACTCTTGACCCCAGAGAAAGGAAGGGTGGGGTTTATGAAGCCAAAACCCACAATTACATCATACCACAGGGAGGCCAAGGGCAGAAGTTTCAAAAGTTTCAGTTAGGTTGATTAAAACAGTTTGTTTTATGTTGTAATAAAACAATGGACCTCCCAAAGTAAGCTGCATGAGAAGGCTCTGCTCAGCAGGATTGTGGTTAGCTGCGGCTGGGGAGCAGCTGGGTGAAGTAGGAGACAGTTAGCTAAAGCTTAGACAAGATGGAGTCACTCCAGGTAGTTCAAAACCCAGGTGCGTTGCTTAGCTTTATGTCAATTTGCACAAACTAGAGTCTCCTGGGAGAAGGAAACCTCTTGAGAAATTGCCCCTACCAAACTGGCCTGGGGACAAGTTCTTGGGCCATTTTCTTGATTAATAATTGATGTGATGGATCCAGCTTACTATGGGTGGTGCCACTCCTGAACAAGTGGTCCTGGGTTCTATAAGAAAGCAGGCTGAGCAAACCATGAGGAGCAAGCCGTAAGCAGCCCCCTCCATGGCCTCTGCATCAGCTCCTGCCTCCAGGGTTCTGCCCTGACTTCCCTCAGTGATATAATATGAAATAAGCCCCTTTCTCCCCAAGTTGATTTCAGGCATGCCGTTTTAACACAGCAATAGAAACTCTGGATCCCCTAACTTAGACACCAAGTGACACCTTAATCTCAGTTTCGAGGATGGAGACAGTGGATTCCTGTGGTCCAAGCTGCCTGGCAGCACTACAAACCAAACAGAGAAACAGTACCCCAAACCCTGTCCCTGGTCTCTGACCTCCTTACCCATTCATAACCTGTGAGTTGCCAGTCTGTTTGCAGAAGGTCCCTCAGCTGCCAGAACAATGCCCCCAGTCTCCAGTGGAGTCCACTCCCCTCCCTTTCTCCCACCCTGCCCCCTACTGATCCAGCCTCAGTCACACCTCTGGTTTTCGTCCCTGCATCCAGAAAGCCAACTTTGAATCCCTTCCAACAGTCGCCCAGTTTTCTCTCTCCATTAACGTCTTCAACGGGTGGTCCAAATTAGACAAGAATTTAAGATTTTTTGTTTCATATACTATTTCATATTTTATTTTATGTGCATGAGTATTTTGCCTACATGTATGTGTGTATACCACACGCATGTATAACGTCTGTAGCATTCAGAAGAGGGCATCAGATCCCCCGGAACTAGAGCTATGGATAGTTGCCAGCCGACGGGCCTAGATCCTCTACAGGAACAACAAGTGTTCTTAACCATTGAACTATCTCTCTACCCCCCCATTCCATATACTTTCAAAAACGATTTTTTTTGGGGTGAATTAATTAACTTCTGGCTTTCCTTCAGTTTTGCAAACCGGGTCTTAATAACATGGTAACAAACATTTTCAGTGACTTCATCAACAGGTCACTTCCTCAAAAAGCAAATGATTCCAAAATAATGATACAAACTACGAAATGAAGTAGTCAGCAGGATTTTATTGAAACGTCTTAGTCAACGTCACAGGATCTCAGAATTCTCTAGTCTCTAAATCCAGGGCAAGCACTGCAAAGAATATATTCCTGAACTTAGTCGTCGACATTGTATCTCACGAAGGAAAGTCAGCCTATGAACCAGTTGACTAGGAAAATTTTAGCTGGAGGCTAAACAGCTTTGGTATATTTCTGCTTTCCTGGCTCTCCCTTTTGGCCCTTTCCATAGAGCCAGACAAAGCTGATCTGTTGGTGATTTCCCCTTATGTTTCCTTACCACAAGAGGCAAGAATTAGGAAACAATTTTATTTTTAATACGTGTGCACATGTATATAGCGTCCATGGAATCCAGAAAAGGGCATCAGGTTCTCTGAGCTGAGGCTCTAACCCAACTCTGTTCCTCGGGAAAAACTACAGAGCCATCTCTCCAACATCCTTATTCCATAAACTTTTTTTTTCTTTTTGGCTTCCTCCAGCTGCTTTCCCTTCATCTTTAGTAACTGAACATATTTGAGGCTGTGGATGTTGCTCAGTGATGGATCCCTTGTCCAGCCTGTGTAAGATGCTGAGTTTGGACTTCAGTACCACAAACATAAATGAGATATTTGGTAGACGTCTCATCTAGCATCCATGAAGCCTTAGGTTCAGTCCCCTAGCACTGCACGAATTGTGTCTGGTGGCATGTACCTGTAATTGCAGCACTGGGAAGGAGGGCCAGAAGTTCAAGGCCATCCTCTGCTACATAGCTATTACATCTCAGCCTGGGACATGATACACTTTGTCCCCAGAAGTTAATCAAATAATTAAGTAAAACTAGTCCTTTCCCCCATGCTCCATCTTCTTGAGATTGGACAGTAATGGCACTTTTTATCCGGCTACTTTTCTAAATGTTGATTTATTTTTTTCACTCCCTTCTTCTCATAAGCACTTCTAACAAGGACATCTAACAGTGAGGTGGGTATTTTCTGTGGCTCTGTTCATCTTGCAAAGGCTTCTTCCCAAGTCACGGGGGTGGGTTCTAGTCACACTTACTGTGTGACCTTAGGACGTCAGCCATAGCTAATGGATCCAGGGATAACTATTTCCTCTTTGGGCCTTCCCTAGAAGGTAAGATATGGAGGACACAGAGAGGGAGCTTGGGGCTTTTGCTAAATCCCATCAGGGGCAGAGCCTCACAGATAAGAGAAACTCATACAGTATAAGACCTACAACTGCTTGCTTCTTTACTTCCTTCCTCTGAGTCATCTACTTCTTTCTGATTCCGAAAGTGACTATCTAGAGACTTAGGCTTTTGCTTTGGAGGCATTCACATCCATCTCAATAAGAAAAAAAAAAAAAGGCCAGGCAGTGGTGATGCACACCTTTAATCCCAGCACTTGGGAGGCAGAGGCAGGCAAATCTCTATGAGTTTGAGGCCAGCACGGTCAACAGAGCAAGTTCCAGGACAGGCTCCGAAGCTACAGAGAAACCCTGTCTCAAAAAATTAAAACCAAATCAAAATAAAACAAACAAAAAGCCAACCACCTAACTAACCAACCAAAGAAACAAATAGTAACAACAACAACAACAAAACCTGAACAACAACAACAAAAACAATCAGCTAACTAACCAACTAACCAACCAAACAAACAAACACATAAACAACAACAACAACAAAAACACTGAACAACCCAAAAGTCAGTAACTCCATGTGGAGCCATCAGAGGACAAGCTTACAAGGCAAACTGCTCATGTGTGACTTTCCCTGGAGGGTCTGTTTCTATTCACACCAGCGAGAGGGGGCAATCACAGACAACACAAAGGATTCCACTCAAGCCTGGCTTGGAGAACCGATTATTTAGGGTTATACATGAGCACAAGAAAGGGGTTAGGCAATCTGTGAGCAGCTATAACACCTAAAGTCCTCCCAACCCTAACTGTTTATATGTTCTTGAGGAAAGAGGGGGCTCATGAGTCTTCAACAACCCCAAGACAGAATGTCAGTAGGCCCTATTTCATGGGAGCTCTCATGCTAACGATTACAGGTGCTCAACTTAAGAGGACCTTAATCAGGACTAGCGAGATAGCTCAGCAGTTAAGAGTGCTTGCCGCTGTTTCACAGGCTCTGAGTTCGGTTCCCAGCACCCATAAAAGGCTGGCTCTCAACCACCTGTAACTTCAGTTCCCAGGGATCTTATACTCTCTTCTGGCATCCATGAGCTCCTGCATACATGTGCACATACCCACATACAGACACATAATTAAAAATAAATCTTAAAAAATTTAATATAAGGGCTGGAGAGATGGCTCAGAGGTTAAGAGCACTGACTGTTCTTTGGGAGGTCCTGAGTTCAATTCCCAGCAACCACATGGTGGCTCACAACCATCTGTAATGAGATCTGGTGCCCTCTTCTGGCCTGCAGGCATACATGGAGGCTGAACACTGTACATAATAAATAAATAAATCTTTAAAAAAATTTAATATAATGCACATCACATGAAGTGTATTATTTAAAAAACAAACATCAACAAAAAAGAGGGATAAAAGTCATGTCTTATCAAAGGAAATGCCACAAAACACTCTTCCTTCTTTTGGCTTTTACATTCTTCCTGCCCTAGTGTTCTCTAAGCTTAAAGTGGGTGACATAGATGTACGATATTTCTCCAGTTTAGGGCTGAGTGCTGTGCCACGTGCCACAGCATTTATTCCCAGAAGTTTGACTGTCTTCATAGCAACCACCATTCACTGCAAAAAGTTTCCTTGACCAAGGCTGATAGTAGCAGTAATATATTTGTTTTGTTTGGTTTTGGTTTTTGGTGTTTTGTCTGTTTTTTACAGGCACATAGAATCCATTGAACAAAACAATACTAGTTATTTTCCCACCAGAACCTCCGGCCACGGGTTTTTGTTTCCACTTATGTACCAAACGCAGGTACTCTCCCGTGGATCAGGCACTAAGTAGTTACCTGTACCCATAATAACTGAGCCACTATTGCATCCGTGTGCATAGGTCACCTGGCACGCTGCTAGTCTCAATACACAGGCTCACAGCTCGGTAGGACCGATGAAGACAATTCTCCAGCAGCTGTATTGTGCCTCTAGCACTATGAATGACACCTAGTGCCTAGGGGCTTCTAACTCAACCCAGCCTAGTTTCTCACTGTCCTACAACCAAAGGATACAGTGTATTCAGCAACAGGGACTTAATCACCCCCTGTAGCATGCAATTGACAGCCTGTATGGGGAGGGGAAGGGAACTCCCTGACCAACAACTCATAGGTAGCCCACCCTGGCACTGGAATTTTTACCCATCACCTACGGGGGAGGGGGGGAGACCCCCTGGGATGTTCTTTAAATGTGTCTATTTTTCTTTATTTTTATCTTTTTTTTTTTTTTTTTATACTAGACTGGCTGGATCCACCTGGTTCTGAGTTTCTGATGGTCCCGTGCTGGGATATTAGCAAGCACACTACACAGACAGCAGTTGGCTCTTTTGTAGGTGGTTGCTGAGGACCAACCTCAAATCCTTGTGCTTTCAAAAAGTGCTTTCCCAATAGATTCATCATTCTAGCCCAGGATTTGAACTGCGGCGACCATGTTTTTACTTCAGTCTCTGCCTCCAGACGCCTGCCCCCCTCCAAGCCCCGTGCTCCCTCCTCCATCTGGACATGGGATGTTTTAGCAACACCCCACCTTGTCAGAAGTTTTCCAAAGGGAGAATCATGAGTCTTGACCCTAGGAATCGAGACACCTTCCCAAGTCGCAGTTGCTATTTAATTGTTGCTAAGGCAGGAAAGGAACCCTACACAGGTAACAACCCTCATCTGTAAATGGAAACAAAAAGCTAAGCTTTGTCTACGGCTGAGAGTAAATGAGAAAACTCAGGTAAAGTCCTAGACAGCAACACTCAATACGTTTATTACTATAGTTGACTGCTCAGCTGTCATTGTTCTGTCACACACAGATTTATAACACACGCACACACACACGCATGCACACACACTTCATTCAGTCTACAGACACGCACTGAGTGTCTCTCATGCACCTAAGCCTAAGGTGTGTTGTGGGATGGCTTCAGCTCCTGCCCTCAGTGGTTCACAGATCAGCAGTGGCTGCGGTAAGACAGACTGGGAGAAGGAGCCGCTGCAGTGCTGCAGACGCAGGAAACTTTCTTGCAGATCTTTTTTTTTTTTTAATTATTTATTTATTATGTGTACAATATTCTGTCTCTGTGTATATGCCTGCAGGCCAGAAGAGGGCGCCAGACCTCATTACAGATGGTTGTGAGCCACCATGTGGTTGCTG
>JAQHUG010000010.1:12405813-12421512 GCA_028555095.1 Dicrostonyx torquatus
CTTTATCTATTTATCTATCTAACAATACAGAACAACACTGTGAAATCTATCAAGAAGGGGTTTAATGGACTGCAGCTCCCGAGTAGGTATTTAAAGTCAACGAGAATAACCATTTCTGAAAGCAAAATCAGTCCAAACCAGAAATACTTCTGTGGTGAGTTTGAGATTTTTTCTTATTTAGAATTTCCACATGGACAAAGTTGCTAAGAGACACAGGTCTGGTTACAAAAGCCGCGCTCTAATGCATTCTTGAGTCTTCCGTCTGTGACTAGTGCACTGTGTAAAACTGTGTGGAATGCTCTTCCTGCACAGTTGAGCTATTAAGCAGAACTAATTCTTTATGGAATAACAACAAGGCCTAAGAAAGGCATCCCTTCGATCGGGCAGTAGAAGGCAGTTGCTTGGCAAACTGCTGAAGGGCAGTGGTCTGGGAAAGACAAAGCAGGGGGACTTTTCTCTCTTCCCCTGGAATTCACGGGAGCCACACAAGTTGAACAGCTTTGAAGCCGGTTACTGTGGCTCACTGTGCATATTTTTTTCTGTACGGTTTCCTGCTTGCTTTTGCCAGCAGAGGGGCCAGGAATAATCACTTGATAAATGCGTTAGCATGTGCCCTACGCTCTGTGGCCACACACTGCTGCTGGGAGACAGATAATCTGAGAAGAAGAAAATCCCACTTGGGGATGCCTTTCAAAGAGAGATCAGATTTTACTGCCAAACTAACAGGATTCTGTCTGGATTATGGGAGTGTCATATGGAGACTGATTATGTGAGGTGGGTTTTTTTTTTTCCTTAACTCAGGAATAAAGAGTGGTTGGGAAAAATGGAAGGTGAAGTGAATAGTTATTATGTTACCAGCTCTAGGGAAGGAAACTGCCATTCCAATGGTCATGTTATGACAGTTTCATGATTATAGAAGACTTATTTACTTGTCATTTTCATTGAAAATGCTTATGTGTGTGGTATGTGTGCAGGTGTGCATGTTTGTTGACATGGTGCGTGTGTGTGAGCATGTGTGTGGGTGTGGGTGAGTCTAGAAGCCTAAGGCTGGTGTCAGGGTCTTTGTTCTACTGCTGGTCCGCCTTACTCATTGAGGCAGGCTCTCTGAATTGAACCTAGAGCTCACTGGTAAGACCCTGTTTGCTCTGGGGATTCCTTGCCTGCCTCCGAGCACGGGAAGTACTCATGTGTGCTTAGCAGGTGGACCCCCGTGCCCACCTGGCATAGATGTGGATTCTAGGAATTGGAACTTTGCTCCTCAGAATTGATCAGAGCACTTTATCTACTGAACCATCACCCCAGCCCATATTTCTGTTTTGCTTAAAAATACTGTGTGTGTATGGTGTGGGTGTATATACATGTGTGTGTGCACGCATGACATGCATATGCTAGGGCATGTTCATGATGATCAGAGGACAGTTTTGTGGAGTTTTCTCCTCTCCCCTTTACATGCGTTCCAGGGATGGAAATGAGGCCCTCTGTGTCTTGAGCAAGTGATTTCTGCACACTGCACCATCCTCTGGCCCCGCCCTATGCTCTTCTGACTTTTTTCTCATTTTACTGAGTTGTGTGGCTTGCTTTGTCCTCAAATCATTCCTTAAATATTAATTAAGACACACTTCTTCACGGAGAGTCAGATATCCAGCTCTGCCTCTTCATGGTTTGAGAAGGTGCTCTGCTTCCCACTGCTCCCTAATTTCTGGTGATCTCTTTAGGGTGAGTGCAGCAAGAGCCAGCTAAGGAGCCTGTACTTCTGCAGAGGAGGGACTGCTGGGAATGCTCAGCAGTCTTGGGCAAACACGAATTCCACAAGCCTGTAGCAGAGTTGTTCAGGTCCATGTCTTAGGCTGGGGCAATGGCTCCATCTGCGAAGAAGACTTGAGTTTGACCCCCAGAACCCACATAAAAAGCTGGGTGTCGCGCATGCACTTGCAATCCCAGTGCCAGGAAGGAGGGAAGGTGGCTCTCTGGAGCTTGCTGGTGGCCAGTCAGCCTCTTTGGTGAGCCAGATTTTCAACAATGTGAAACCTGGCCTGGTGGAACCTGAGTCAAGTTGAGTATGGGAGACTGGAGGTTGCCTTAGAATTCTAGCGGCTGACTTCAGTCTGCAAGAAGCTCTGGGTTAGCAGCCTCTACAGATGGCTTCACCAGAACTGCGTCTCCCTCCCCCCATCTCAGTGTGTCCTTGTGGATGGCTCTGGAGGGTCGCGTCTTCGGGTGTACTGACAAACTGTATGTGGCACAATTCCTGACTTCTCAGCAGTGGTGGCTGCTCCTTCGGTGTTTCCACAAGTAGGGACTGAAATTCGAACTTCTTTCCTCAGGAGCATGAATGCACTTCTAACAGGCAAGATAAATTTTGTTTAATGAGTGTATTTGTGTGTGCTATTACAGAGACAATTTTCATTTACGCCTCTTCTACTCCTCGAGATAATTATTACGTGTACATTATGCTAGTTGCATATGATCTGTAGACAGATCCTTATGCAGATTATTTCTATATCTACATACCTAAAGATACAGGATAGATGGGTAAATAGATCTATGACTGGTCAGTAGATGAGTACATAGGGGTGAACACAGCTGTGTCGTGTGTGTTTGTCATGTCTTTAGAGTGCTGTTAGTAGCTGTGTTGTTACTAGTCTTGAACACAGGCACCTTTACCCACTGAATTACTTTGCTGGCCCAGGAGTCAGCTTTTAAGATCTGTACTGCTGGGTGTGGTGGTACACACCTTTGATTCTAGAATTTGGGGGAAAGATGCAGGTGGGCCCCTGAGTTCAAGACCATCCTGGTCTACAGAGCAAATCACAGACCAACCAGAGCTACAGAGTGGGACCTTGTCTCAAAACAAATAAAAACAGAATAAAACCTGTGGTGTGCTGTGGTCCCGCTGACTACATGACTTTTGTCCTTAGAAATGTGTTAAGGGATTGGAGGGTGCTGCAGTGGTTAAGAGTACTGGCTGCTCTTCTGGACGACCTGGGTTCGGTTCCACAGGGCAGTATACAACTGTTTCTTAACTCCAGTCCCAGGGGACCCAGTGTCCTCTCTTGGCCTTGGCAGGTACTATACACACACACGGTGCACAGACATGCATTCAGGCAAACACTCATACGCATCAAAATAAGTAAAACCTCAAAAAATGTTAAAGTGTCTTTAAAAAATTAAACAAAAATCTTTTTCATAAAAGGGACATGAACCTTTTTGAGATTTACTTTCAGTTAATATACAATATTTGGTGTATGTGGTATAAGTTCATGTTGATTGTGTGTGTACGTGGCATGTGTGTGTGAGTGTGGGTATGTGGCATGTATGTGTGTGTACATGTGTATGGACGCCAGAGGGCAATATTGAGTGGCTTTCTCTTGCTCTCAACCCTTTGCTTTGTGTGTGCATGTGTGTGTGAGTGTGTGCGTGTGCAGATGCTAGTGTGTTTAGAGGCCAGAGATTGACTTCAAATGTCTTCTTTATGAATCTCTACTTTATTTGTTGAGGCAGGGTCTCACGCTGAACCTAGAACTGCCTATGTTGTGTAGACTGGCCATCCAGCAGGCCTCCAGTGTCAGGGTTACAGGTCTGTGCAGGTAACCTTGCCTAGTTTTTTTTACCAGGGTGCTGGGGATCCTCACTCAGGCCTGAATACTTGTACAGCAATACTTTACCCACTGAATCATTTTCCCAACACCCTTTCTCCAATTTTTTTTATGGCTACCAAATATTTTTTATACCTTTCATTAAATGTGTTTTTGTTTTTATTTTGGTCAGTTTCGTATGTATGTACTACATTTGGTTATTCTCATGTTGACCCTGTCCTGTCTCCCCACCTCCCCACTCCTGTCAACCCTTCCCCAAAAGTCTTCCCACATCCATGTCATTTTGTTTTGTTCCGTGATCCATTGAGTTTAATGTGTTTGGAGCTAACTTTGGAGCCTACAGGGCTGACAACTGAAGACAATGACTGCCCCTCCTCTGGAATCCTTCAGTCCAGCAGGGAGGGGCGGGGCCCGGTGAGTCTTCTCCACATACCTGTGTGCTTTCTTCAAGCTGGTCACCTGAGAGAGTCCTTTGCTCCGTGTTGGTCCAAAGTCCTTCAGACTGGTGACCACGCCACAGTCTGCATCCTTTCTCTCAGGTGTCCCGTCTGCCTTCCCAGTATATTCTGCTGTACATGAGTTTATTTTGTACAGATCCTAACATTTCTCTGCCTCTGCCTGTGCTAGAGCTTGCGTGTGGGACGGCATGGTGCTGAAAGTGCTCAATGTGAAAAGGTTCGCACTGACTCTAAGTCATCTCTTCCCATGCCCACTAAGCACCCCGGCTCCTCCAAGCCGACTTTGGACGGTGGACAGTTGTTGTATGTAAAGCTCTCCGACTCTTGGCCCGTTGAAATCACTCCCCGTGCCTTGTTCTTAGGCTCTTTGCAACCTTAGGAGACAGATGTTGGAACAATGACACTTGTTCTTTTGTGGCATATGCGTCGGCAGGGTGCCAGGAGGTGGGAAGGCAGGGGACATGCCAGCAGAGGCCTCAGAGAGCCTGCCACATCCATCCCTCCCATACCCTTCTGTATTCAGAATATGCTGGAGGATTAAGAGACCGTTTACATTTCTTTTAAGTGTGTTGGGGAAGCACATGTGTGAGACCTGGTGTGTGTGGAGGTTGGAGAATAGCTTGAGGGGATACTCTCCTTCAGCTTTGTGGGCTCCAGAGATCAGTGCAGGGCATCAGGTTTGGTAACAAGCACCTTTGTCCAGTGAGCCATTTCTCCAGCTTGGGCTTTTTTTTTTTTTTTTATTTGTTTGTTTAGGTTTTTTGAGACAGGGTTTCTTTTATTTATTCATTTTTATTATACTATTTATTTATTTTTTTATTGATTTTTATTGAGCTATACATTTTTCTCTGCTCCCCTCCTTTCCCCTGAAACCTTCTCCCATGATCCCCATGCTCCCAATTAACTCAGGAGATCTTGTCTTTTTCTACTTCCCATGTAGATTAGATCCATGTGTGAGACAGGGTTCCTTTGTGTAACTGGCTGTCCTGAAACTCATTTTGTAGGCTGGCCTCAAAATCAAAGAGATCCGCCTGCCTCTGCCTCCTGAGTGTTAGGATTAAAGGCATGCACCACCATCGCCTGGCCTGTTTTATTTTTTTAATGGCAAAATAGCTGTATCTAGCATAGTAATCTCTATGAAGTAAATATTGTATTCTATGATACCACGTTATAACCCCTTTATAAACCTGACTTTATAGGACAGAATGACTTTTCAGTGCTGTGGCCTAAGTGTCCGAACAGAATTGTTCTCCGGGAGAAGAGGGGAGAATTCCCTGAGGTTCAGGGTGGTGGTGATGCGGTGCAGGGAGTTAATCCAGGAAGCCTTTGTTGGATGCTGTGCTTATTCCTGGCAACAGATAAAGAAGATACATTATCTGAACTACAGAGATGAGACCAGGACCTAAGTAAGATAAGAAATTTAAAAATTCTTTTTTAAAAATTATTTTAATCACAGTGTGTATGTGTGTGTGTGTGTGTGTGTGTGTGTGTGTGCGTGTGATCTGTGTGTGGGTATGTGTACCTGAGGACTGGTTCCTGTGGAGATCATAAGGCCTTTCCTGTAGGATCTCCCAGAGCTGGAGTTACAGATGGTTGTGAGCTGCCCTATCTATGTGCTGGGAATCAAACTCAGGTCCTCTGCAAAAGCAGTATGTGCTGTTAACTACTGAGCCATCTCTCCTTCCCCATCTTGGCCAGTCTTAGAGCTATAATGTTTGAAACTTATTCCTTGGTTGGTTTACACCTGCAGATTTCTTCACGCTATGACTAAACGATGCACGGATATCTTGGCTGGCAGGCTGTCTCTGGGTACAGGGTCTTGGCAGGAAGTGAGACCTGATGAGGCACAGCTATTGCTGTGTTTTTGGTAATAAAGCTGACATGGTTGACTTGAAACACCAGTGACAGAGAACTAAATTTTAAGTTAATAGGTATAAAACTCAGTAACAAATCTCTGATGCTGTGAAAGCTTGAGAGTCAGAGTAAGAAATTACCCCGTGTTCTAGAGGAGCTGCTTACAGAGTCCCTCAAAGCTGCTGATTGGTGGCTTACAGGTGGTGGAAGCTGGAAGCTCTGGAAAGTGACCTCTGATTGAGAGCCTCTGGGAAGAGTGGGGTAGGGGCAATAGGTGCAGTCCTTCGCCAGCCTCAGCGCCGACCTGCGGTGCTGGATCTGGATCTCTGTGCAGACCTGCAGTTCCGGGACCTGGAGCTCAGTGCCGACCTGCAGTACTGGGACCTGGAACTCAGTGCCGACCTGCAGTACTGGGACCTGGAGCTCAGTGCTGAACTGCAGTACCGGGACCTGGAACTCAGTGCAGACCTGCAGTACCGGGACCTGGAACTCAGTGCTGAACTGCAGTACCGGGACCTGGAACTCAGTGCTGACCTGCAGTACCGGGACCTGGAACTCAGTGCTGCCATACAGTGCTGGGACCGGCTGTTTAAACCACGAATCAACATTCTGACTGATGTTCGTGTAAGAACCCTTTATATGCACATTTTTATTGGCAGCTTTTAGAAGTAACATCTTACACTGAGAAGACCCTAACAAGTTGTTTTAAGTTACCAAATGAGCTGTCATTACAAATAATGTATCTGTACTTTTTTATTTTTTAAAAAGCAATATAATATATATCAAGTATTTTTATTTATTCTGGCTTTTTTTATTTGTTTGCTTGTTTATTTGTTTTTTGAGACAGAGTCTCCTTCTGTATCCTTGACTGGCCTCTAATTCACAGAGAATCCACCCACCTGCCTTTGCCTCCTGAGAGCTGGGATTACAGGAATGTACCACCATGCCTAGATTTTAAGATGCATAAATATTCTACTGACAATATGCAAGCTAATATTGGTACATCCACTTAATTAGTGGTGCATCGTTTCTGCTATAGAATCACTTATATGTTGCTTTCTGATTCGGTAAAAGTTTGGAGACCGTTTTTTTTCTGAAAAGCGAGCGTTTACAGCCCTGGCTGTAAATCGTGGAAAATGAGTAAGTGGGCAGAGGAAGACGAGGAAATCACAAATCAAATAGGCACTTACATTTATTGTGTTTGCAAGGTTGTTTTTGAGGACAGCACATGTTTTGGGGGGACCCTGTGTCCGGGCTGTTTTATAGAGCTCTGGCCTCTTAACAACACTACTTGAAGGGCTCCTTCTGCCGCTCTTGGCTTGTTTAGCTCCGACTTAGGAGGGAGATCAGGTTTCACGAGGAGGCTGTAGGTTGTAAAGGTGTACCTTCCTTGAAGAAACAAAGTCCACCTCAGGAAGGGAGATTTTTGAGGGGATACTTAAGTTTGTCGCTTAAAGAAAGAGCAGAAAATGTGGACAATGAAATGACTGCACACCGAGTCTTCGGAGGCCCCAGAACTCACCCCAATGTTCACTTTTTCAGCTTAATACCCCATTAAAAAAAATAACCATCAGGACTTGGGAGATGGCTGAGCCATCTCATGGTTAAAGTGCTTACCATGCAGGCATGAGGACCAGAGTTCAGAAACCCAAGTCATTGCAGGGTAGGTGCAGCAACCTTCCTGGAATTCCAACCCTCAGAGCAGGGAATGGGATTCCCAGAAGTGGCTAGGGAGACTAGCCAAATTTTCAAGCTCTGGTTCTCCTTGAGAGACCCTGCCTCAGGGACTAAGGTGGGAGCATGGGAATGACCCTAAGCATCAGGCTCCTGCTTGTGCCTATATGTGTGTCCACATATATTTGAAATATGTGCACATACGTATACACCATACACACAAGAAAAATGGGAAAGAGAAGAATCAAAATAAAAGCCATGCCCTGGAACCAGGCTGGCTTCAAGTTTGTAATCCTCCATCCACAGTCTGGAGTTTGTGCTATGGTACCTGACTAGTTTTTTTTTGGGGGGGGGAGGGTTTCAAGATAGGGTTTCTCTGTAGCTTTGGAGCCTGTCCTAGAACTAGCTCTTGTAGACCAGGCTGGCCTCGAGCTCACAGAGATCTGCCTGCCTCTGCCTCCCGAGTGCTGGGATTAAAAGCGTGTTCCACCACCGCCTGGTCTAGATTTTTAAAAAAAGATATAATGGCTCATTAAAGAAACTTTAAACTGAGATAATTTACATACTTTCCTATGCAAAGATAGAATAATAGCCTCAGTAAATGTCGGTAGACACATGGTTTTATTTGTTTAGTTTTTGCCATGGAGCCGGGGACTGCAAGCCTTGTGCACTCTGGGTGAGCGCTCTACCACTGAGCTACATCGTCAGCTGTGAGCAAACTATTAAAGGTATCTCTCCGGTCAGAAGCTCGGGGATTTGACACGCGTTCTTAGCCGGCTAGAATGCTTGTTCTGAGCAGAGCTAGACTGTGGTGGAGAGAGTCTCCTGTTCTCATCTTCCATAAAAGCTCTAGTGTCTCAGGCTTACAAGAGAATTCAGAGTCTTGGTTCCTCCCAGGCTTCAGATCTCAGTGCCGACCGACCACTGAACGAGCTGTAAACCTGTGAGTGAGATGCTTCATTTCCCAGTTTCTTCAGCTGAACATTTCGATGACAGCCTCGAGAATTAAATAAACTAGAATATATACCACTCACAACACAGGACCCAGCAACAAAATGTATGCTGAGCTATTATGTCATAAATGGCTCGAAACCTGTGTTGTAATGTTCAATACTTTAGTTTCCCAGCATTTATTGCAGTTTGAGCTACCAACATACACAGCAATTTAGTTAAATATCTCTTTCTACTCTTAGATTCCTGAATGTAACCCTCCTGGCTTTGTCCTTCACTGGGTTATGGCCACCTAGAGTGCCCCAGACACCAGATAAATATTTATTGAATGAATCGGTAAATTTAGGTGGTATCACTTTTGTCTAAAAATGTTCTGAAATTAATAGGATTAAAATATTTTTCCAGTTATGAGTCAGTTAACCCAGCCTGCTGCTGTATAATTCAGAGCCGGTCCACATGTCTCAGCACTGGGTAGATGAGTCATGAAGTGTGTGAAAGCAGAGTTGATGTGAATGCGTGATTCATGGAAATTGGCTCCTTTGCATCCTAATTTCACAGAATAGCTTTAAAGAGCAGAGATACATTTTTTTTTTGGTGGGGGGAAGGAGCATTTTGTATCCAGAACCACAGCAATTTATGGAAAGCTTTATAGTCTGGGTCACGACTCAGTGGTGACATTCTCAGTGCGTGAGACCCTGACTTCAGTGCCCAGCGCTGTTAAACACACCTTTATATAATTTAAAAGTGACTGCTTAAATAGGGTTTGGTTTTGAAGTAGTTGATGCCAAATTGCTTTTCCCACCTCCCCAGAGCTAACCTGTTGATGGTACCCAGTCAAGAAGATGTAAATACAGATATTTGGCATTAGCCATTGCATCCTTTCCTTCTACGATACCAAGGATACGTGCATTCCATCTGTCCAGTAATTAAGCAATTTAAGATTTGACTTAAATATTTATCCTTACTTATTTATTTTTGAAATAATTTTTAATTTTTATTTTATGTGCATTTATTGGTGTTTTGCCTGCATCTATGTGTGAGGGTGTTGGGTCCCCTGAAACAGGGGTTACATACAGCAGTGAGCTGCCATGCGGATGCTGGGAATTGAAATCAAGTCCTCCAGAAGGGCAGCCACCACTTTTAACAGCTGAGCTATCTCCAGATCCATACTTATTTACTTTTTTGGCTCACTATGTAGCCCTGGCTGGCCTGGAACTCACTATGTAGACCAGGGTAACCTTGAACTCACAGAGATCTGCCTGCTTCTGCCTCCCCAGTACTGAAATTAAAGGCAGGATTTATTTTTTTTTTTTTTTGTGTGTGTGTGTGTGTGAATGAGTGTGTGTGCACACATGCAGGTGTGTGGTCACAGGTGTGTGTGTGCAGGTGTGTGCATGTGGAAGCCACTGAGCCATCTCTCCAGCCCATAGTTTAAAAACTAGAGGCCCATGTTGATGAAATACCTGACAAAGGTAACTTGAAGAAAGGGTTTGTTTTGACTCGGGGTTGTGGGTACAGCCCGTGATGCTGGAAGTCAGGGACGCAGGAATGTGAGGCAGCTGGTCACATGGCATCTGCAGTCAGCGAGAAATAGGGAGAGGTGCTGGGGCTCACCTCTCTAGCTGTGCTGGGGCCCCAGGGATGATCCTGCTCCCACCTGCCCAGGCTGGGATTGTAGGCATGAGCTGCTGAACATGGCTTTTCATGTGCTTTCTAGGGATCAACTCCGCAAGTCTGCAGCAAACACTTTGCCACCTGTCTTCCAGCCTTCTTTCCCAAGAAGACCTAACCTTGTAGGTGAATAGCAGTGGTGGTCTAGGTCAACCTAGAGTTAGTGTCTTTGTAGAGAAATGTCCTAGGAAATAGCTGCAGAGACCATCAAAATGAACAGCTGGGGCCAGTGCAATAGTTTGGTGGACAAAGGTGCTTGCTGCCAAGCCTTAGGACCTGAGTTTGATCCCTGGGACCCACACAGTGGAAGGAGAAAACCAACTCCCATTAGCTTCCCTGTGATCATCATATTCGAGCTGTGCCACATGTGTGTGTGTCCTCCCCCGGCACACACAAAATAAATGAAATGAATTGTTTTTTATTTTTAAAGAAAATTTTGTATTGATATTTAGAGCTTAATGTTCTTGGATAGAGATTCTAGGGCTTCTAGCTTTACTCCTTATACTCTTAAAACTCTTTGGGGATCCCCAAAAGCTTTTATGTCAAATGATTTCTGTTTTAGGGTTTCTATTGCTGTGATGAGACACCGCGACCACGGCAACTCTTACAAAGGAAAAGCATTTAATTGGGGTAGGTTACGTTTTCGGAGGTTTAGTCAATTATCATCATAGTGTGACAAGGTGGCTTGCATGGAGACATGGTGCTGGAGAAGTAGTTGAGTGTCCTATGTCTCGACTTGCAGGCAATGTTAGCTATTTCTCTTAGACAAGCCTCTCCGCTGATGCAAATAATTTCAATCATACCATATCAGACCTAATAAAGATGCCCATGTTTAATGCAGTGCTCCCGGGTGGCTCCAGGAAAGCATGGGGAGGGGAAGACAGGAGAGGGGAGACCACGTGTTCGTTCTCTGGGGGGCAGTTTAAATAGCCTGTGGGAGTGGTCTTGACCTTCTCTGGGGAGGGGTCTTATGCCAGGAGCTGGGGTGATGCTTCCGACCAAACAGGCAACAGGAGGTGGTCAGAGACCCTGAGTGTGGCTTGAGCATATATGAGACCTTAAAGCCCACCTCCACAGTGGCACACTTCCTCCATCAAAACCACTCCAATAAGACCACTCTAATAATGCCACTCCCTTTGGGGACCATTTTTCCTCAAACAGCCACATCCCGCTCACTGACCCCCAGAGGCTTGTAGACACATCATAATGCAAAAATGCATTCAGTCCAACTTCAAAAGTCCCCATAGTCTATAACAGTCTCAAACTTATTTAAAGTCCAAAGTTCAAAGTCTCTTGGGACTCATGCAATCTCTTAATTGTAATCCCCTGTAAAATCAAAATTAAAAAAGCCAAATCATATATTTCCAATATATAATGACACAGGATATACATTACTGTTCCAAAATGTAGGGAAGGGACACTAGTGAGGAAATCCTGAACCAAAGCAAGGCCAAAAACCAGCCATGCAAACTCCAGACTCTGCATCTCTATGGCTGATGTCAAGATTCTCTTCAGGAAAATGTTGATGCTCTTGGAACTGGTGTTGCTCTGAGAAATAAATTTTTTTTTAAAGCGTTCTTTAGATATCCAACTCCTTTCAGCTTTGTTGACTGCAGCACACTTCTTTTGTTATGCCTAGATTGCAGGGTCCCCCAAAACCTACCACAGAGTCTGAACCCCTATGCAAAAGCAAGAGCCTTTATTCAAGCTTGAGCTAGGACCCTCCGTGTGTTCAACACAGTGGTATGATTTGAAAGCCCTGAGCCCAGTTGGGGAAGGGTTTTGTTTTTGTTTTTGTTTTTATCATAATCAGAGGTTGGGGTGAGAGGATTTCCAAGGTTCAGAACCCTTGACTTGCTGACATTTGTCTAGGAGTGTTTTGGTAAAAGATGATGTTGCTACGCCAAGGGACATCTGGTGATCCTATCTACAAAGGTTAGAACATTAGGTATTTCCTTTGGAACGACGAGTATTTTCCCCTTGGATACTGATTGGTCCATTCCTGGGTGGTACCTGGGTGGTCTCAGTTTGTGGTCTTTGCCCTAGGGTAAACTGAACCATAGGCCTACTCTTTGACTGGCTTTTATTGAGCCTGTCATGGCAGCAGTATAGCCAAGCCACCCTGGGCCCCACACTTTCTCTTTGGGTGGTTCCATTCCCTGTTAGCAACTTTTCTCAGCAGGTATCCTACAACTCTGGCATCTCCAGCATCTTGGGTTCTTGATGGCAATCCAGCTTTCAACTTCACAGCTTCACGAAATGGCCTCTCTAGTCTTCCATTCGGGGACACCTCTGTTATATACCTGACCTAAGCAGCTTTCCTTAGTTATAGAGAAAATTTTCAAATCACCACTTTTTTTTTTTTTAAGTTTTATTGCTTTATCTGTCTTGCATTTATAACAAGTGGTGGGCCTAGAACTGACTATGTAGACCAGGCTGGCCTTGAACTCACAAAGATCCACCTGCTTCTGCCTCCTAAGTACTGGGATTAAAGGCATGTGAAACCATGCCCAGTACTCAAATCTATTGCTAATTGCTATTAATAAGGAAGCTGATTGGTTTAATTACTAGACCTTCATTTACTTTAGAAATGAAAATATTGGGGGGCTGACAAGATGACTCAGCAGTTAAGAGCTCTGACTGCTCTTCCAGAGGACCCTGGTTTGATTCTCAGCACCTACATGGCAGCTCATACCTGTCTGTGATTTTAGTTACAGGGATCTGACACCCTCACACAGACATATATACAGGCAAAACACCAATGCATATAAAATAATAAATTAAAAAAGTGGAAACATTGGTCCATTGCTTATTAATGTAAATAGTACATTACTATATTTATTTTCTAAAGGTAGAAGTTAGTTAAATGAATATTGTTATTAGTTTTGTTTTTGTAAAGCCTTTATTTCTGTATGTGTGTGTTTGCCCACATGTATGTCTATGCTCCATATGTATGCAGTGCCCTTTGGAGACCTGAAGTCTCCAGAAGTGTCATGTCTCCTTGAACTAGAGTTACAGACTGTCGTGAGCAGCTTGATGTGGATCCTGGGAGCTCAGCCCAGGTCCTCTGCAAGAGCAACCAGTGCTCTTAACCGCTGAGCCATCTTTCCAGCCCTAGTATCATTTTATAGTTGTATAAATCCCTTTACTTTACTTAGCAGGAGCACGCATAGGGATTCTTTGCTTCTGCAATGATTGGCAATACTTACCAGTTTGTAGCTTTCAGAAAACTCTATACACTCAAGAGAAGAGAAAATTAAAATGGCAAATGGTGATTATTTTAAAAATGGTTACTACTCTGAGGATCTACTGCCATCCGCAGTCTGAATGCTGCTGTCCATGGGAGTGGAAATCTTTGTGACTGACACAAACCAAGTGTGACTGTGCCTCTTCCCAGTGTTCTGAAAGTAAATCCTTTCAAGAGTAATTTCTATAGCCCTGAACCTCTAACGGCCAGTAAACTGTCGACAGAAAACCAAAGCTGGCAGCCTTCTGTGACCTTTTGCTCTTTCTGATCTAATGGAGAATCAATCTGTCCCCTGCTGCTTTTTCATAATTTTCTTTCTAGTTTCTGCCTCTGTGAAGGCTTTTTTTTTTTTTTTTGGGTTTTTCGAGACAGGGTTTCTCTGTGGCTTTGGAGCCTGCGCTGGAACTAGCTCTTGTAGACCAGGCTGGTCTCGAACTCACAGAGATCTGCCTGCCTCTGCCTCCCGAGTGCTGGGATTAAAGGAGTGCACCACCGCCCGGCCTGTGAAAGCATTTTAAACTGGAGTCGCAGGAAAGGAGTTAGACCATCTCCTTGGGTCCCTGGTCTTTGTGTCTTGGAAGGCTTAGCTGAGGGAAGGGGCACTTCGTTCTCCCTGATGTCTGGACGCCTTCAACATGCAGGGCTGTAGACAGGGGATGGCTCTATGGCAGCCTGCTTAGTATAGGGAAGAATTGACTCTGGAAACATCAACACTTCAAGATTTATCTCTTCTCTGAGACCTTGTGTTTCCCACACAAAGTTATCTGTCCTGCCTTCACCTGAGCAAACCCAAGGAGCCGGTCTGTTGTGTGGTACCCTGGAGTCTTTTGGTTCTCCATTCCTCTTTAAAGCCCAGTGGAGGGTCCTCTGTCGAGACTCCTCTTTTCAGCTCATCCCGAGGCATTGCAGCTTAGCCTGAAATGCCATATAATCTTCCTGTCTCCTCACATGCTGTGAACACAGGCTACCATTCTTTCCCTCTGTGCTTGTGTTATGTTGCCTCTCTTGCCTCAAATTATGTATTCTGCACTTTCTTTGGAATCCAATGGATTCTTCAAAAGTCAGTTCACAGAAGTTGTGTTTTACCTGCATATTTTGTCTTCATTACAGTTGAAAAACTATTTTAAGTGTGTCTGTGCGTGCTCATGCACACATGCACTTACGCTAGAGCTAGAGTCGCAAGCAATTGTTAAGTTTCCTGGTGTGGGTCCTAGGAATCGAACTCAGGTCCTCTGCAAGAGTAATGCTTGCTCTTAACTTCTGAGCCATCTCTCCAGCCTTAGTTTGTTCTTATTTCCCCTTTCCTCTCCTCTCCAGTAGAATTTGACTTGTACTGTACTATTGGTTGTATAATTGCATGATTATTTTGAATAATTATTTTTCCTTCTCTTTAATAGATGATGTTTAGAGTTTTAAACTCTAGGAAAGACAGGCTCCCCCAAGTTGTGGCCCCCTTCCTTTTCAAATGATTCATGAAGTCATCTTTGTACTATGTTAATTACACTGACCCGAGCAGGAGTTCAGATCTGGTCAACTGCGCTGCATAATGCTATTTCTGAATGTGCCGCTGTGTGCTTATTCTAAATTTGTCCAATTTTGTCACAGCTATTTCTGCGTTTGAAGTCCATCCAGTTTCTACAGAAGTCCACGAAGGGGGAGTTGCTAGATTTTCTTGCAAGATTTCATCAAACCCCCCTGCAGTCATTACATGGGAATTTAATAGGACAGCCCTGCCTATAACCATGGACAGGTAAATACAGCATGTTGAGTTGGATGATGCTATAAACATACATGATGAAGACTTCACACAGAGCTTCTGAGGGGGAAACGTGGTGGAGTTCCTTTTCGTTTTGAGGTGGCAGTAATGGATTTCCTCAGACATTTTTCAAACCCAGATTAAGAATCCCATCCTTGGGACTGGAGACTAGATCAGTGGCTAAAACTGGCTGCTCTTGTAGAGGTTCGGTTCCCAGCACCCGCACTGAAGTTGGGACTTCTGTTCTCTTCCCAGCGGCGCAGGCATGTGGTGTATGAACACATGTCAGACACATGCACATACACACAAAATAAATAAACATTTTTTAAAAAAAAATGTTTGATTCCTGTTCTGCTCCAAAGTATACAAGAATCATTTGCTAAAATGACAGAATACTGGGATGGGGAAATGTTTGTGAGGTGTTTTACTGAAGGAAGAGAAAAACTCTGATTCAAGAATATCTTAGGCCAGATATTGGTGGCATCAGCACGC
>JAQHUG010000010.1:12422862-12444675 GCA_028555095.1 Dicrostonyx torquatus
GGCAGCCATCTCTGCCTGGGACTGGCTGCTGTCAGGGCCTGCTGCCTGCCACCACATGGCCTGCTACCACTACTAGGGGACCTACAGCGTTTCTGCTTCCTACTGCTGCCGGGGATCCTGCAGTATTTTTAATTTTCCATTATACTTACATGCTGTGAAATTACTAAAAGTATTAGTTTTCCGTAACTAGGCCATATGTTTCATTAAGGGCAGAAAAATTTTTATATTCGGTAAAAAAACTGCATTTCCTGGCACATGGCAGCCTTCAATCTGAACCTGGCTGTTTCAGATGGCATTCATTGGTGCTGTGTGGTGCATCAGCCTTCACCATGTGCAGTGCCAATGGACTGTGTTCAGAAGTGAAGTCACATGCTGCAGCACGGCCAGCTCACCAGAAACAGCTCACATTCTGTGCATATTTTATATTGAATTGATTTTTATTATTGCCAATTTTTTATGACTGACCCACATTTAAGTTTTGTGATTTTTATATGGGGTTGTGACACTGTTTTAGAAACTGGGTCGTGCAGAAAAATAGCTCTTGTTGCTTTTGTTGTTGTTTTTAAAGATCAGGATTTTGAAAACAAATCATACTAAGGTCTGAGCCATTATCAGCTAACATATGAGTATTAAAAGACCCTCTTTGTAAAAAAACAAGAGTGCTGGATTTTACAGACTGTCCTGAAGAATTAGTTACATCTCAGAGACCTGTCATGACCCAGATGGAAATAAGAGAATAAGTCAAGCTAATGTTCTTTACCAGTGTTAGTTTTCACCTTGGGAATCATATCCAGGGCCTCCTGGGTGCCAGACTGAGTCTCTGCCACACCCCAGCCAAGGCTAATCTGTTAAAAGGTCTTTGCAGTATGGTTTCTACCATGATTAAAAGGTTGAATGTGTTAATTCTGTCAGCAGATAAGTTTAGTAAAAATGAAGATCTACAGAAAGTTCACTTCCATTTCTTGTCTCAACAGGGTGACTGCCCTGCCATCAGGAGTGTTGCAGATCTATGATGCTGGCCCAGAGGATGCTGGGAATTACCGCTGTGTTGCCGCGACTGTAGCTCATAAACGTAAAAGCATGGAGGCCTCTCTAACCATAATTCCAGGTACCGTGCTAAAGTGGTTTTTCTTTGTTTGCTCCCATCTTTTGGGATCATCCCATCTGATTTCCTCCTGGCTGTAGTGACATTCTGTCCATCAGAATTTTGATGGCATTTAAATTCTTGTAATACAGTTGGTTTGCGTTTGATGTTTTCAGATAGAGACCTTTTTTGTGCCTCATCCTAGCCTTGAACTTGTAACCCTTCTATTTCTGCCTCCCCCAGGGCTGGGATTACAGGTGTGTGCCACCATACCTGGATTGTAATCTGTTTAGAACATAGTCTTTTACTAAGTACATCTTTCCCAGATATATGTGTCTTCTGTGTCAACCTCCTTGAGACACATTGAATGGTTACTTTATACATTTTTCACTTTTGTTTTTAAAAGCATAAAATACAGATGGGGTAAGAAGAGAATGTCCATTGTCAAGAAAGATGTTTGTTTCTAATATTGATATTAGATTTTAGAAACAAACTAACTGCTAATGGATAGTCATTTTGGGGTGTTGTGTGACAAGACTTTTCCAGGGGAGACACATGCACCCTAGTTAGGGATCCCACTACAGACCAAAGTACAGATACCACCAAAATATTAGTAAACCAATGAGTTTTATTGGGATTACTTACAAGAATGTGGGTGAGGGGTTACTTATAGGAGGAGAAATGATTCAAAGACAGCTGCATCACCAAAGCCTACCCCAGCATGGGTGATAGATAGCTCACAAAATTGGGAGCCTGGAGCACACTGAGCCTGCAAACAGATCAGCAGGCTGGAGAGTGGCCTTTCCAATCGCCTCGTTGGTTTGCGTGTCTTCCAGGCAGCCCACTGATCTCTGCTTCTCCCGTGTACTTCTCCGTCTGCTTTGTGTCTTGGTTCCTCTGAGAGTGACTCTCAGCATCCTTCACTGCACTGTTGGGGACTGAGGGGACATAGGATTCTGCTCAGTTTCAGGGACTTCCTAAGCTATTTTGAGTTCTTTCTGTGGTAATGAACTTCCCTGCAGGATGGGATGTTTCGATCTCTGAGGAAATTGCCACACAGTGGGGGCGGGGGAGATAATATATTCTAGAATTAATTGTAATAGTTACTTAGCTGAAAAGTCTGAAAACCATTGAGTTAGACATCAGATGGGTGAATTGTGTACCGTAAGAGTTAGGCCTCAGTAGCACTTTTTTAAAAAAACATCTTTTTTAAGAAAAAGTAAGGAAGAAGATGTGAGGGGCTGAGGAGATGGGTTCTTAGGAACAGTTGCTCTACAACTGTGAGACCCCCCTGAGTTCCTGTCCCAGCACCCATATAAAAGCTGTGTGCCCATAACCCCAGTGCTGCCAGCCTAGAGACAGGAAGATTATGGTAGCCTGCTCGCTGCCAGCCTAACACTATGTTCAGTGAGAGACCCTGCTTCACAGAAATAAAGTTGACCAAACGGGGTACCCGACATCTTCCTCTGGCCTCTGTACCTGTGCACACACACACCATGCACAAACACACCATGTAACACACACAGGAAGGAAGACAGGGAGGCACTGAGAGATGGAAACGAATGGGAGGCAAAGGTATGCTGGGTTGGGCGGCACCCACCTGTAATCTCAGCACTCGTGGGGTAGAGACCAGGAGTCAAAGGTCACCCTTCAGTGCAGAGGGAATTGGAGGCTGTCTCAAAAAAAATACAATTAAAAAAAAGGGGGAGGGGCTGGAGAGATGGTTCAGAGGTTAAGAGCACCGGTTGCTCTTCCAGAGGTCTTGAGTTCAATTCTCAGCAACCACACAACCACATGGTGGCTCACAACCATCAATAATGAGTTCTGGTGCCTTCTTCTGGTGTGTACATGTTAACAGACTATTGTATAATAAGTAAATAAATAAATAAATAAAATCTTTTTAGAAAATAAATAAAAGAAATAAAAATGAGTAAGAATGGGCATTTTAATGTTTCTTAATCATTTATGTATTCTCTCTTTTTCTGCCCAAAGCTAATGAGTCGAGAGCCTTCTACATGCCGACCATTGTAGCCGGGCCACAGAATGTGACTGTGTCGTTACATCAGACAGCCGTTCTAGAGTGTATGGCCACAGGATATCCCAAACCCATCATTTCCTGGAGCCGGCTTGGTAAGTCCTCCTCATGGGTGGAGTGGGGGAAGACACTTGAACTTTATTCTTTTTAGTGAGACTAATAAAATATGTGTTTTATAGATAAGACCCATCTATTCAGTTACATCTTAACAGCTTTTTTTTTTTTTTTTTTGCTTTGCAATGTAAGGGAAGCTTATGCTTCTAAGAAATTGCTACTTTTTAATGATTGATTTCACAGAGAGTGATCATTTGGCCTCATTTTAGATGAAGTGCAGTGTTTCACCTTCCGTGTTCTCTTTGAAACAGATCACAAATCCATTGATGTCTTTAATACTCGGGTCCTTGGAAATGGCAACCTCATAATATCTGATGTCAAGCAGCAGCACACTGGAGTGTATGTCTGCCGGGCTACCACCCCTGGCACGCGCAACTTCACAGTTGCTATGGCAACTTTAACTGTATTAGGTATGCATTCTTTCTATAATCAGGAGAAGCTTATGTTTCAATATTTGCCACTTTAATTTCTTTCATGGTGTTTTTTGTAAGGTTTTGTTTTTATTTATGTGGATGTCTGTGTATAAGAATATGCATAAGCATGCAGTGCCCAAAAATGCCAGAAGAGGGCACCATATTCCCTGGAGCTGGAGTTACAGGAGGTTGTGAGCTGCTCACTGTGGGTGCTGGGGACTGAACTTGGGTTCTCTGTAAGAGCAGCAAGTGCTCTTATCCACTGAGGCATCCTCCCACCCTACATAGCTTTCTTTTACCTCCGAGTTTGGCAGCAGTGGCAGGAAGGTTGATAAATATTGTAAAAGCCAGCAGTGAATTTTAGGGGAAAAAATTAAATTCCTGTGTTAAAATACAGCTCTAGAATCACGTTGTGAAGTCACCATGTTTTTGTGGGTAACTTCATGCTCCTTATTTAAGCGTCCCTACTCCTCATCCATCCACATCTGCACACACCCAACCCTCGAAACTCAATCTTCTGGTGCCTGTGTTCCCAAGTGTCCTCTCACTGGGCTTAGTTAAGATGGGTTGTAGGTATTGTCAGGGTGTTCACAGGTGGCCTCAATGGACGAAAGTAGGTGACAAACATTAGAGAGAAACACTGTCCTAGTAATGTTTCTATTGCTGGGATAAAATGCCGCACCCCTACAAGAACCATTTAGAGGAGAAAGAGTAAATTTTAGCTTACAGTTCCTTCCGGATTACAGTCCATCCCTGTGGGGAAGTAAGTCAGAGGAGCTTGGCTGTTCACATCACATCCACAGTCAGGAGAGTGAAATGGATGCATGCTCTCCCGCTTGTCTTCAGCCTGATTTCCTGACCCCATAGAGGTCAGGATTCCCTGCCTAGGGAATGGTGCCGCCCACACTGGACGGTGTATTCCCATATCAGTAAGACAGCCCTCTACAGACACATCCACAGGCCAACCCAATGTAAACAGTCCCTCTTCGAGACTTGGTTCCAGGGTGATTCTGGGTTGTGTCAGGTTGACAGGGAAAGCTACTGTTGTAGATACCTAGCTAGATGTAGCAGCTTCAGACTCTCAGACATGTTTCCACATGGGGCGTGTCTCGTTTTTGTAGTCTTCTTTTGTTCTTTCTTGTCGTTCCTATGGAAGCTAAGGAATATATGTCTATTTTTTCCTTTTAAAATAGCTCCTCCTTCATTTGTTGAATGGCCTGAAAGTTTAACAAGACCGCGAGCTGGCACTGCACGGTTTGTGTGTCAGGCAGAGGGAACTCCCTCACCCAAAATGTCCTGGTTGAAAAATGGAAGAAGGATACATTCTAACGGCAGAATTAAAATGTACAACAGGTAAACTATGCTACTTTTAAATAAAATAGTGCCTTTGTTAGTTTTTACATGAAGTGGCTATCGTAACATCTGGTCACCACATAATCTTGTCAGTTAACACCAAGTGTACGAAATTAAAGTTTATAGGATTAGTGTGTCATCTATCGTTTTTATTTTATTCCTGGATCCAAAGTAATGTGTTATAATGGAGCATATGCCAAGCAGTCCCCCACACGGCAGCTCTAGCCTTGGTAGGTCACCAGCTAAGTGACTCGGACTCTAGTGTCTTAGTTCCTTCTCCCATCAAGTGAAAAAGGTAAGAATGAAGTAGGTTACTTCCTAATAGTCCCTCTAGAATTCAAACTTAATGACTTTAAGAATGAAACTTCTTGGGGGCCGGGCGGTGGTGGCGCACGCCTTTAATCCCAGCACTCGGGAGGCAGAGGCAGGCGGATCTCTGTGAGTTCGAGACCAGCCTGGTCTACAAGAGCTAGTTCCAGGACAGGCTCCAAAGCTACAGAGAAACCCTGTCTCGAAAAACCAAAAAAAAAAAAAAAAAAAGAAAAAAGAAACTTCTCTCGTCATGGTGGCGCATGCCTTTAGTCCTAGCACTTCGGAGGCAGAGGCAAGCAGAGCTTTGTGAATTTGAGGCCAGCCTGGTCTACATAGAGAGTTACAAGGCTACATAGTGAGAACCAGTTATAAAATACTTTCTCATTGGGACTGCCAGCCGCGAATAATGACATGGAGACTTATTAGTATGAAAGCTCGGCCTTAGCTTAGGCTTGTTCTTAGCTAGTTCTTATACCTTAAGTTTACCTATAGTTTTTAATCTACATTCTTTCACGTGGCTCGTCACCTCTCCTCCGTACTGCCTGTCTTGCTTCCTCTGCTTTTCTTCTTTCCAGAGTTCTGTCTGGAAATCCTGCCTAGCTATTGATCAGCCAGCTTTTTATTACACCAATCACAGCAACGCATCTTCACACAGTATACAAATATCCCACAACACACGTGCACACATATGATTTTTATTCTTACAACATTCTCCTCTAGTTGAACAAAACTTTAAATTTTTTTTTTAAATATTTATTTATTATGTGTACAATATTCTGTCTGTATGTATGTCTGCAGGCCAGAAGAGGGCACCAGACCTCATTACAGATGGTTGTGAGCCACCATGTGGTTGCCGGGAATTGAACTCAGGACCTTTGGAAGAGCAGGCAATGCTTTTAACCACTGAGCCATCTCTCCAGCCCCAAACTTTAAATTTTTATTTTTTGTTGGCCTGAACTTTATGTGTGCATTGTATGAGTTAAATACAAACAATAGAATAGAGTAATATGCTTTCTTACTAAACACCATTTAACAAAAAAAGTGATTAAAGCAAAGAGAATTTTGGCTGCCATAAATACTGATGAAGACTGAGAATACAAATCAGAATAATTTTGAATAATTAATGTAAATTATTTTTAATTAGAACTGGTTGTTCCAGTCTGTTTTCATGTAAGATGAGAGTACATTTAACAATAGCCTTTCAATGTCATTCTTAGAAATGTTTTTATGGATATAAATATTTTTTTCTTCCCTCAGCAAATTGGTAATTAACCAGATTATCCCAGAAGATGATGCCTTTTATCAGTGCATGGCCGAAAACAGCCAAGGATCTGCTCTGTCTCGAGCCAGACTGACCGTGGTCATGTCGGAAGACAGACCCAGCGCTCCATACAATGTCCATGCTGAGACCATGTCGAGCTCCGCCATCCTTCTAGCTTGGGAGAGGCCGCTGTACAACTCAGACAAGGTCATCGCCTACTCTGTGCACTACATGAAGGCCGAAGGTAGGTGGCGCGGGAGCCTCTTCTTAGCACCATTTCAGCGGCTAGAGACATTGCTCAGCTGGTAAAGCGCTTGCCTGGCATGTATGAGGCCCTGACTTTGACCCCCAGAACTCCCGAAACCCGATGTGCTGGCTCATGCCTGTGATCCAAACACTTGGGAGGTAGAGGCAGGCAAATGAGAAGTTCAAGGTCATCCTCAACTTCATAGCAAATTTGAGGCCAACCTGGGCTATATGAACTTTTAGCCAAACTAAAACAATCTTTGTCTTCAGAATGAGTAACAGCTTACACAATTGTTAAGAGAATGTTCACCAAGGAGACTATATAACATCAACTTCTGTCTCCTTCTAAGGTCCCAATGGCAAATCAAAGATCTGTCCCACCAGTGAGGTTATTGGGGTGACTTAGACAGTTACTGACAGAAGCATGAATAATCCCCAAAGCAGCCACGCAGAAAAGACTCCTCCTCCTCCTCCTCTTCTACCTCCTCCTCTTCTTTCTTCTTTTTTTTTCTGAGACAGGGTTTTCTCTGTGTGGCCCTGGCTGTCCTGGAACTCACTCTGTAGACCAGACTGGCCTTGAACTCACTGGGATTCATCCACCTGCCTCTGCCTCCTGATTGCTTGGATTAAAGGGAGAGTCTACCTCCCAGAAATTGTGGCAATTTTCAATTCTATGTATGTTGAATATTTTCCTTTTGAAAGCAAATTAAACACGATAGGCTGTGATACAGCTCAATGGTAGAATCCTCAACTAGCTTGTGTAAGAAGGCCCTGGGTTTAATCCACAGGAGCACCAATAGAAAAAAATGTTAGGAAAAAAGTTGAAAAAGACTTTTTTTTTTTTTTTTTTGGTTCTTTGAGACAGGGTTTCTCTGTAGCTTTGAATCCTGTCCTGGAACTAGCTCTTGTAGACCAGGCTGGTCTCGAACTCACAGAGATCCACCTGCCTCTGCCTCCCGAGTGCTGGGATTAAAGGCGTGCGCCACCACCGCCCGGCTGAAAAAGACATTTTTGTGGTGTCTCATTTACTATACCATATTGAATACCAGGAGCTCGAGAGACAGTTCAGTGGTTCAGGCGCTTGCTGCTTTTACTAAAGACCTGGGTTCGGTTCTCAGAACCCACATCACGTGTTTCCTATTGCCTGCAACTCTAGCTCTCGGGGATCCAGCCCTCTCTTCTGGCATCGTTTGGCATAGGCACACATGTGATGCTCATACAAAAATGTAGGCAATCATATACACAAATATACATATACACTCATGTACATTTAAGTCTGAAAAAGTTAAATACCAAATCTCTTATAATTCTTGTTTAGGATTACTGGTTTGGGGGTTAAGAATAAAATCTTTTTTACCTTGCTCTTAGACAAAATAGCTGCAGAAGCTGAAAGGCTCTTTACAAATCCATTGACTCAGGCTTACCCTGCTAGCTGTATACAGGAACAGTCTAGCTTTTAAGCAGCGCGCCCTACAGACCAGCACGAGCACTGAAAGAACGGCGCTGGGCTAACGCTGTCTGCGGAGACAGGTGCTTTGCTGCTTGGGTTTTACACTTCGAAGCAGTGTTTTGAAAAGGGATATTTTGAATGTAAATCAAGGGCCCTGGTAGCAAGAAGAATGTTCTGGTACGAGCATGCTGGAGTGTGTTCATTCTCTCCGCTGACTTGGGAAGGTGAAAGGAATGCTGGCTTTGGCGGGGCCCACTCTAGCCCACTATTGTGCGGGCTTCATTAGAGCCCCTGCATGCGGCTCAAAGCTCCATTCAGGGGCAGAACAAGGCTTTTTAATCTGAACTCAAGGACTTTGTTTAGTAGGTCAGAAATTGTACTGCGCGGTTCCTAATTAACCAGCCATTAGCCAGTGTGTTGTGAAACGCTTCTAATCTTGTCTAATTAAAATGCTATGAAGTTAATTCAGAAATGTGGGAAAACTTGGTGCTGGAATGTGCCTTCTGTTTTGTTTATAAATCCAGGGCAGGGAGAAGGGGCCAGTGCTGGGAACGGTTTGATAGAGTTGACAAGTGCTGCCTGTGGACTGTTGTGCACGCGGTGGCTGGCGGTGCTGTGCCTCCGTTCTCTGGGTCTGCGCCACAGGAATTAAGCCCACACAGAGAGATCCCTTCTGTCCCTCACCTTGCCTATCTTACTAAGAATCCCTGAGAATTTGTTTTCCTTGTTAAAAAACCAAACGCTCACCATGGGACACTCTTCCTTTTGACTTTTAGTGTTAAAAAAAGAAAGACCTGTGTTGACCGATGTAGTATGTTCTCTGTGTTGATCCATGTAGTGTGTTCTATGTGTTGACCCATGTAGTATGTTCTCTAGGATAGAGTGAGGTTCTTGCAGGCCAGCCTTGCATTGAGTTTGTATTTGTAAAAGGCAGACCCTGTGCGTTCCCCACACTCCCTCTGGTTTTGCTCTACAGAAAGCCTGACTTGATGCTAGGACATTTGCTTGCTGTGGTCCAGCATTCTGTTGTGCTGTGCTCTCCTTCCTCCCTCCTCCCCACAGTCCTCCTGTTTTGACTAGATGATAAACGACCTTAGAGAAGGTGGATTCTTTTCGGCAAATGTTCCAACCAGTAATCTTTAGACAAAGAACTCAGTTACTTTTAGGCAGTAAAGACCTTTTTGTGTGCCGAAGGGTTTGGTGTGCAGGCTCATCGAAAGCAACAGAGGTAACCATGAGGGGAAATGGCCATGCTAGACTTATTTTGAATATTTGTCTTTTTTGTTTGTTTGGTTGGTTAATTTGGCTTTTCGAAACAGGGTTTTTCTGTGGCTCTAGCTGTCCTGGAACTTACTTTATAGACCAGCCTGCTCTCTTACTCACGGAGATCCACCTGCCTCTGCCTCCCACGTGTTGGGACTAAAGGTCTGTGCCACCACTGCCTGGCTGAATATTTGTCATTTTAAAACATGGATACTTTGATCTAGGTTTAAATAACGAGGAGTACCAGGTGGTCCTCGGAAATGACACAACTCATTACATCATCGATGACTTAGAACCTGCCAGCAACTACACTTTCTACATCGTGGCGTACATGCCGATGGGAGCCAGCCAGATGTCGGATCATGTGACCCAGAACACGCTAGAAGATGGTAAGAAAACACAGCTCTGGGTTATCAAGTATGAACGTTTGTAGATTTGGTCACTCTCGGTGAGGAAGTCTGCTTGGTTAAATGGAAACGGTTACGTTAAAGCCACAGGCCAGGTGCTCTCTCATTTCTCACCCTTGCTTTTGGATAAAGGACACTTAAAAAGAAAGATTTTAATTTTCAAAATTGGCTGTAACTTCAGTTCCAGGGGATCCGATGCCATCTTCTGACTCTGTGGGCACTGCATGTGTATAGTGCACAAATTTACACACCGACAAACATTCAAATAATAACGCATTTAAGAACGTAGTAGATGGTTTTTTAAAAATGAGATGAGTGTTGACAGGCAAGAATCCCCCTCTGCACAGGCTGGGCAGTGTCTCCTTCCCCAGCAGTTTGCTTCTTTTGTAAAGGGGCCTTTGAAATTCTGCCAAGCTTGGGTTTTCTACACTTGACACTTGGCGGACCATGTGAGTCTCATGAGCTCCTGTAGGGAGCACTTCAGTTCAGAGGACTATGCCATTCAACATCAGGGCATGCTCAGGCTCACACACAAGCACATAAATAAGTGTAATAATTAGAAAATAATAAAATTCATGTTCATTTTTAATATGAGACTTTTTTGTTTTATTGAGCTCTACATGTTTCTCTGCTCCCCTCCCCTTCTCTTCCCTCCCCTCCTACCCTCTCCCATGGTCCCCATGATCCTAATTTACTCAGGAGATCATGTCTTTTTTTCTTCCCATGTAGATTAGATCTATTTATGTCTCTCTTAGAGTCCTCACTGTTGTCTAGGTTCTCTGGGATTGTGATTTGTAGGCTGGTTTTCTTTGCTTTATGTCTAAAAACCACTTACGAGTGAGTACATATGATAATTGTCTTTCTGGGTCTAGATTACCTCACTCAAAATGATATTGTCTAGATCCATCCATTTGCCTGCAAATTTCAAGATGTCATTTTTTTCTGCTGCATAGTACTCCATTGTATAAACATATCACATTTTCCTTATCCATTCTTTGGTCAAGGAGCATTTAGGTTGTATTCAGGTTCTGGCTATGACGAACAAGGCTGCTATGAACATAGTTGAGCACATGTCCATCTGGTACAGTTGAGCATCCTTTGGATATATACCCAAAAGTGGTATTACTGGGTCTTGAGGAAGGTTGTCTCCTAATTTTCTGAGAAATCGCCATACTGATATCCAAAGGGACTTTACCAGTTTGCATTCCCACCAGCAATGCAGAAGTGTTCCCTTTTCCCCACAACCTCTCCAGCATAAGTTGTCATCAGTGTTTTTGATCTTGGACATTCTGACAGGTGTAAGATGGAATCTCAGAGTTGTTTTAATTTGTATTTTTCTGATCACTAAGGATGTTGAACATTTCCTTAAGTGTCTTTCAGCCATTTTAGATTCCTCTATTGAGAGTTCTCTGTTTAGGTCTGTACCCCATTTTTTTATTGGATTATTTGTTCTTTTGGTGTTCAATTTCTTGAGTTCTTTGTATATTTTGGAGATCAGCCCTCTGTCTAATGTGGGGTTAGTGACGATCTTTTCCCATTCTGTAGGCTGCCGTTTTGTCTTGTTGACCGTGTCCTTTGCTTTACAGAAGTTTTTCAGTTTCAGGAGGTCCCAGTTATTAATTGTTTCTCTCAGTGTCTGTGCTACTGGGATTGTTTTTAGGAAGTGGTCTCCTGTGCCAATGCATTAAGGTGTACTTCCCAGTTTCTCATCTATGAGGTTCAGTGTGACTGGCTTTATGTTGAGGTCTTTGATCCATTTGGACTTGAGTTTTGTGCATGGTGATAGATAGGGGTCTATTTTCATTCTTCTACATGTTGATATCCAGTTATGCCAGCACCATTTGTTAAATGTGCTTTCTTTTCTCCCCCTTTTTTTTTTGTCAAAAATCAGTTGTTCATAGGTGTGGATTAACATTTGGCTCTTCAATTCGGTTCCATTTTTCTTCCTGTCTGTTCTTATGCCAATACCAGGCTGTTTTCAGTACTGTAGCTCTGTGGTAGAGTTTGAAGTCAAGGATTGTGATGCCTCCAGAAATTTCTTTATTGTACAGGATTGTTTTGGCTATCCTGGATTTTTTGCCCTTCCACATGAAGTTGAGTACTATTCTTTTGAGGTCTGTGAAGAATTTTGCTGGGATTTTGATGGACATTGCATTGAATCTGTAGATTGCTTTTGGTAAGATTGCCATGTTTATTATGTTAATTCTGCCTACCCAAGAGCATGGGAGATCTTTCCATTTTCTGGTGTCCTCTTCAATTTCTTTCTTCAAAGACTTCAAGTTCTTGTCATACAGGTCTTCCACTTGTTTGGTTAGAGTTACTCCCAGACATTTTATGTTATGTGTAGCTATTGTGAAGGGTGATGTTTCTCTGATTTCTTCCTCAGCCCATTTGTCATCTGTGTACAGGAGGGCTACTGATTTTTTTTTTTTTTGAGTTAATCTTGTATCCTGCTACAGTACTGAAAGTGTCTATGAGACTCTTACGCATCAAATATTCCTCAGTTGCTATTGCTATTCTGGCTCCTGGGCTTCCATCCTCTTACATGACACACTCTCCCCTGCTTCAAAGGTATTTTGGTAGACTTATGTGTGAATTTGTCTCATATTATTTAATTAGCCCATATTCATCTCAGGTAACCCTAACAATCACAGCAAACTGACAGCCATACTTGGATGGCACCTGCATTGTGTTTCCTTTTTTTCTGGTTGGAAATCAACTTCACTAAGAACCTCTCCTCCAGCCCGAAGCGTCTCCATAGTAACCATGTTAGGTGTTGCCATTGAGAGGATCCCATAAATATGACTGTGTTGAGTAGCAGCTTGATTGTAAATCTTTATAATGTATTTTCCCATTTCACTAGTGCCCCTAAGACCTCCCGAAATTAGCTTGACCAGCCGAAGTCCCACCGACATTCTCGTCTCCTGGCTGCCAATCCCTGCCAAATACCGGCGAGGCCAAGTGGTGCTGTATCGGCTATCCTTCCGCCTGAGCACTGAGAATTCCGTCCAAGTTGTGGAACTCCCAGGGACTGTGCATGAGTACCTCCTGGAAGGCCTGAAGCCTGATAGCGTCTATCTGGTCCGGATTACTGCTGCCACCCGCGTGGGGCTGGGAGAGTCATCCGTGTGGACCTCACACAGGACGCCCAAAGCCACGAGCGTAAAAGGTAACACCTCCCAAAGACCTTGCAGGAAGAGAACGTGTCTTACTTTGGAATTAGAATTTTCCACTCTTAATTACATGTAACATATCTGTATCTTATTTTTAAAATTCTTATTTTCTATTTTGTGTGTATAGGTGTTTTGCCTGCATGCATGTCTGTCCACCACTTGTGTGCAGAGGCCAAAAGAAGGCATCAAATCCCTGGGACTAGGTAACAGATGGTTGTGAGCTGCCATGTGGATGCTGGAAATTAAACCCGGGTCCTCTGACGCATGCTCTTACCTGTCCAGTCATCTCTCCATCCCATTTTTTTCCATCCCATATTTTAAGTTTTTGTTTCATGTTTGCAAATATTACACAGATTATGAACTTAATTGTAAAACTAAACCTTTCCTTGGGACTGGTGCCATAGCTCATTTGGCAGGATATTTTCCTAATGTGTTGTTAATATGCTCAAAGCCCTGAGTTCAGCACCTAGGATCACCTTAACCAGGTCTAGTCCTTCAAATCTGCTGTCCCATCATCCCAGCTTTAGAGAGAAGTAGAGGCAAGGGATGGGAAGGTCATCGCTGACTGGTTACTGAGTTTGAAGCCAGCATAGGATATGAAAACCTATCAAAGAACATGCAGAAAGAGTGGGCTGCCGTGTGTTTAGCAGGGCACTTGCCGTGTACAAGATCCTGGGTTCATAAATAAACTAAGGCTTTGATTCAACTTTTCTGTTTGTCCATTTGAGAGTAGAGCTGATGAGTCCCGGTCAGACTGGATACCAGAGGGAGTGTAGTAACTGAGACCTACTGAATGGTGCTGTGTGCTCTTAAGTCATGAGTTCAAAAGACAGGTTGAAATGTAGGCTATTACTCGTGTAGAGTCTGATATGACTGGCCTGTTGTCAACTGACTGGAAATATTCTTTAAAAAAAAATAGAATACACAGTTCACTCTTTTTTTTAAAAAAAGTTGCATATACAAATATATAGATACTAACTTGTTACTTACATGTTTTGGTCTTTTAAGTAGTATATTTTAAATCCTAGTTCTAAACTAAACATCATTGTGAAATTGGTAAACATAGTGTGTGTGTGTGTGTGTGTGTGTGTGTGATGTGTAGTCACGTGTGTAGAAAGCAGAGAATTTGTAGGAGTTGGTCTCTTTTTCCACTTTGTTGGACCTGAGAATTGAACTCAGTTCATCAGATTTGGCAACAAGCTTCTGTCCCCACTGAACCATCCTGCTGGGTTGTCACTGTGTAAATTTGAACATTAGGTCCAAGTGTGATGGTTGGACTCTGTGGTGCTGGCTCGAAGCTGCGCTCGGGCTTCCTGTGGACTGGGTTGTTGACAGGGCGCTGTCTCTTCTAGCCCCTAAGTCTCCTGAGCTGCATTTGGAACCCCTGAACTGCACTACCATCTCCGTGAGGTGGCTGCGAGACACTGAGGACCCAGCTGCCATTCAGGGCTACAAGCTCTTTTATAAAGAGGAAGGGCAGCAGGAGAACGGACCTATTTTCCTAGACACCCGTGACTTGCTCTATACGCTCAGCGGCTTGGGTGAGTGTGCCTGCATGGTGCAGATCCTTTATCCTCCTGCTGCTACCGATGGGGGAAGGGTTATTGGATGGAAGAGGCTGACTTGACTCCAAAGAGCCCATGTGTCTGTGACCTACACAGTCTCCTTTCCTCCCATTCTAGGAGTCTGTTTCTTTTTTGAATGATCGCTTTTGATACAGCGAGATCTTGATCTGTTATGGGTATCCGATGGAGGTAGAAGAGGATTGTAGGGGCCGGCAAGATGGCGCGGTGGGCACAAGCACTCGCTGTGCAAGCCTGGTGACCTGAGCTCAGTCCCCCGATGTTAGGGTGGAAGAGCAGAACTGACCCCTTAGAATTATCCTTTGTCCTCCATATGCATGCTGACTTGTGGATGCCTGCGCTCACATTATACATGTCTGTTCACACACACACATAAAACAAAGAATAAGATTGTAGAGTGAAGATTTTTGCAAAGTGATTTTAAGTACGTTTAACTTAGAATTTGCTTGATTGCTATATTGCTATAAAACAATTTACATAAACGGCGTGTAATAATGCCCCTACCTCGGCCCCACATGGTCTCCATGGTCTCAGACGCACTGGAGATAAAACACACACCCCTGGTGTTGGCGTCATCTGTGTTCTCAGAGACACTGGTTTGTCCTTATTTTCTTTATGGGGGAAAAGAACTCCATGATGTAATCATGTTTAACAAATTATGAGACTGGGGCTGGGGATATGACTCAGTGATGGAGTGCTTGCCTAACACGCATGAAGGTTTAAACCCCAGCTCTATAGTGAGAGGGAAAGAGAGGGAAGGAAGGGACAGGAGCACTGAGACAAAGACACAGTGAGATCAACAGAGACCCCTGGACTGTTGTGGCATCTAACGCATACAGTAGGAGTTTATGAACCACTATGGCTTTTCCTTTCAGATTACCCTTTGGAGATGATGTCAGGGGAGAGGTCCTAGTATGGGGCATCACCATTTCCATCCCTGGGTCAACAGGACATCCTTTGAACCTGTCCCCGGACACAGGAGCACAGAAATCCATCCCATGGTTCCTTGCCATGGTTTTCCAGATGGTGTTTTGCTTGTAATCTTATTATTTGGTTTTTAATTTAATCTGCATTCGGTTAAATAAATTTACTGTCGATCTCTGTCATGAAGCTTATAAATGATGAGCCGTGACATATGGTCCAGGTCGAGCTTCCTCCTTAATCCACTGGTTACGATGATGTTAGCCCAGCCTCTAGGGCCCGAACCTTCCATGCTTGTGTCTCCCTGTGGTTTCTCAGTGCCCTCTCTTTCCATGAATTCATGGTTGCTGAGAGGGGACTTGTTGATTGTATCCAGTAGGAAAACAGGCTGTGAGACAGTTGGTGAAGAGCTGTAGATCAGGCTGGGGATGGTCCAGTGGTTAAGAGCATGTACTACTATTGCAGAGGACCAGAATCTGATTCCCTGCATCTGGGTGCAGCTCACACCCACCTGTAACTACCACTCCAGGAGACCATCTGCACTCACACATAGATGCTCCTGCAGAAACATAAATCAAAATAACTTTTAGGGGCTAGAGGGACGGCTCAGCGATTAAGAGCACTTGCTGCTGTTCCAGAGGACACAAACATTCACGTGGCAGCTCATAACCACCTGTAACTACAGTCCTAGGAGATCTGACAACCTCTTCTGGTCTCCGAGAACACCAGGTACATACATAAGCACACAGATACATATGCAGGCAAAACACTCATATGTATAAAATGAAAAAATGTTCAAAAAATATACAAGAAAAAATTTATAGATCAAACTCAATACTGAAATTTTTCTCATTGTTAAGGAAGTTGAAATATATAGGAGAAACAGAAATATATTCTTCAATATGATTCTTGGGCATGCATTCCAGCTAGTTTATCTTAAAAAGCTGGATAATTGGTTAGAAAATAAAATAAGCTCTGCTCTTGCAAGAAACTCAGAAATGTTGACCCAAGACTTTGCCAGTGAGCAGGGTGGTGCACAATTGTAATCTCCGCACTCTGGAGAGGGTGGTAGGAGGGTGTGGACTTGGGGATCATCTTGAGCTATGTAACAAAGTCAAGAGCAGCCTGTCTCAGAAATCAAAACAAAACAAAAATCACCAGTAGTTAAAAGCAATTCTTTAACATCTCATTAAGATTTATTTTTATTATTTTTTACCATGTGTATCTGTGTAGGGTGTGTGCACAGGTCTGCAGGTGCCCTCAGAGGCGTGAAGGTGGGTAGGGAGAGTCAGATCCTCTGGAAAAGCAGTGTGTGCTCTTAACTGCTGAGCCACCTCTCCAGCCCCAATTAGCTAACATTTAAAACTTTTCTAGAGCTGCGTGTACAAATGCAGCTGTGAATGGGATAAATAAGGAAAAGACGCATATATACAGAAGTGTTCCTCAGTTCATTCATTTGAAGAGAGGTAGAGGAAGGGAGATAGGCCCACTGAGTCTTTTTTTAACTCTTATGCATTCCAAACAATAACTTTCAAAACTATAAACTCTTGTTTTCTCTTATGTTTTAAAAATTAGTTATATGGGGCTGGGAAGACGGCTTGATGGTAAAGTACATGAGGACCTGAGTTTGAATGCCATGTAAATGCCCAGAACCCATGTAAAGCTGGGCTTGGTGTCATGTGACTGTAATCCTAGTGTGCCTACGAGGACATGGGAGACAGGAGACTCTCGGGAGCTCAGGGACAACTAGCCTGGTGTGCCAGGCCGTGGGGGTAGGGGATAGGATGGTGGGATAATAGATCCTGTCCCAAACAAGGTGAGAGTAGGGAGTACTGACACCTGAGGCTATCCTCTGACCCTCACACATACGCCATGGTGTGTGTGCATCTGCACACACACACACGGATGTGTGAGTGCACAGACACAGGTTTAAAATGCTAATCATATGTACCACTTCTGCTGGTTTTGCTGTAACATCTGCTATGTGTGCCATTTGAAGTAGCTACATTTAAATCACTTTTGTGTGGGGAAGCGACGTATTTACTCATGTACTTATGTACATGTATAAACACGCAGAAACACACACAGGTATGGAAGCTGGAGGTTGACGTCAGTTGTCTTCCTTCCGCTCTCTACCTTACTTTTTGGAGACAAGTTCCCCCTCACTGAACTTGGAGCTCACCAATCAGATAAACTGAGCATCAAGCCCCAGGGACCTCCTGTCTCTGCCTTCCCAGTGCTGGGATTCCATAGGTTGTGTTTTTATGTATGTGCTTCCGGATCCAAACAGAGACTGTCATGCTTGGGAGGCAAGTATGTTTCTCGCCATCTCTCCAGGCCTGTAAAGTCACTTTCAATGCGTCAATTAGAACATTATTTTGGGATAGCCAACATGCTGTGTCAATTTAAGTAGCTCTGTGTTTTAATTAGTCTGAGTGACGGGATTGCTTACGTTCAAGGTAACAAGGCCTCTGTGGTTGTAGGTACTTCCTAACCAGGCAGCAGGTTCAGGACCCCTGCATCTGGCTGGCAGGGATGCGGCTGTGTGGGTTCAAGTACTGTTCAGCTGTTGAGGAGAGACTTTCTTCAAGGTGCCTTCTAACCTGAGACCCCTGATTCTAATCTGTTTGATTAAGTTCCCATCAAAGCCCGGCCGAGCTTTTGGCAGGCAAGTGTTAAGATGTGGGAAGGGGCAGGGTGTTCTGTGAAGGGGACAGCTGACCATCTGGGACCATTTTTAGCCAGAGCATCTGGCAGTGGCTGCCTGTTTAACAGAGAGTGATGTGTCCAGAGGGCAGTAGGTTAAGGGAACCCTGTTTGTGCCTAGCCTGGTGAATGCAGGCTTTCACAGAGCCCTTGCTAGGGAAGGATGCTCAGAGTGGAGCCGGCTCTCCTAAGTGGGCTTGGAAATGAATTCACACGCTTCTGCTTACTGATCGAGTGTCAGTTTTGTATAACAAACTGCTTTCTCAGAATTTCATTTTCACACCAACCCCCTCTGAACCTCCCCCCCCCCATCGTTGCTGCTTTCATTTCTGGTAATTAAGTTTTCACTTTAGACATGTTCTCCATGGAAATATGCACAATTATTTGTTCTAAAAAGACAGAAAAGCAAATGCGTTTATATCTTTAAGCTAATTTAAGTGCTTAAAATTTAAAAAAAAAAAAAGATGATGAAAAGCTGCGAGGGTCCAGTTTCCGCTTAAAACAGGAAGGATGAAGCCAAATGATGTTTAATTGGCTGGTTTGCCCAGTGTTCCTGCACGTACCCGGTTAACTAAATTTAATTGGTGTTATTAGTGGGAGGCATTTTACATCATTTTACTCTAATGCTTCAAAGCTGGGGTCCTTTAGAGGTGGAGTTCTTTGTGGGTTGAAGAAACTGTATGTCTTAAATTATTATATAATTTAATAGTAAATTATATAATAGTGCATATATGTTATAGTAATATAATATATAAAACATATAATGTATAATAACATACTATATGATAGTTTAATATAATATGTAACAACTTTATATGTACAAGGTCTGGTGTCCAGTCCCCAGCATTTAGTAGTAAAGTGTGATATGAATTTTAATAGAGCAGAGGAAATATTTGAGTGTTTCTCGCTTGTTCGGGTTGACTCTGAAATGCAGCTTGCTTTCCTGGGATCTGGCTTACTTTGTGGGGAGAGGCAGAAGGAAGCATCAGGCTTGTGACTTAGTCACTTTTGGGACCTGTTCTGAGTGTTGTGCTCATGACCCTTCAGGATTTACTCATAACTTTTTTCCTTGCCTCTTTGAGTGTTCATCTGAGTCACAAGATAAATGTTTACAGTATTTATCACACAATAGACAAAAAATAATAAGCCATCTATGTCCCCTGATAGTAGATTGAAAATAAATTCCTCTTAATTATTTATTTAAAAAATAAATTTTACGATTATTTGTTTTTATTTTGAATGTGTGTGTTGGTGTGCGCGTGTCACAGAGTGGATGTGGAAACCAGAGGACAAAGTCAGTTTTTTTTCTTTTTGCACCATGTGGGCTCTGGGGATCAAACTTAGCTTGTCAGTCTTGGCAGCAAATGCTTTTACCTGCTAAGCCATCTCATCAGCAGAGAGAGAGAGAGAGAGAGATAGATTTTAAATCCTGACTCTAGTGGCTAGGTAGTGTTTAATCCCAGCACTCAGGAGGCAGAGACAGCTGGATCCCTGTGAGTTTGAGGCCAGCGTGATCTACAAAGTGAGTTCCAGGGCAGCCAGGGCAGTTACACAGAGAAACCTGTCTCAAACAAACAAAAACAAAACAAAACAAAAATCTGGCATTAGTGTGTCTGACCACAGTAGGACTGTTTCCACAAGCCAATTGCAGCTAGAGGCATATCTTTATTATTTCAGTTGGAAACAGTCCTGCCCTGTCCGGTCTTCCTGTGGTTGGCTTGGGAATCCAAAGGTGCCCGTCACCACTCCCTCACAGTCTGTCATTTCCAGCATTCTTGCAGATCAGACAAAAGTACCAGCTGTAAGCATTGTCTCTCTTGCCTAGGATTGACTTCAAATTCTGCAGCTTGATGGCAAATCCTGGCTCTTTGCTTAATCTTTTAGCTGGAGACAGTATGAACAGTGTCTGTTTAAGAACACAGGAGAATGGAGTGAAATGATGCAGACGGAGGTTGGTGCCGCACCCTGCAAACGGCGTCCAAACCCCACAAGAGGTGCCAGCTGTTCCTGTTTGTAACTCTTCCCCCAGAGCTGAGCGCAGCTTGGCGGCAAAGTGCTTGCATAGCACAAATCAAGCCTTGGGTTGGATTCCAGCCCTGAGAAAAATAATTGATTTCCCAGGGTGGAGCCTGTATTTTAAAAAGTTTTTCCCGAGTTTTGTTGTTGGTAGTGATGGTGTAGAGTTGTGTTTTCTGAGACACAGTTGATCTGGAATTTGTCCAAGGCTGGCCTTAAACTCCTGGTCCTCCTGCTTCCGCCTCACATGCACTAGAGTTACAGGTATGTACCACCTCAAACCAGCTTTCCTCAAATCAAATTCTATCATGATTATTAAATTTGGGCACAAATGTTTCTTGGGACATAATGTGTTTGCATACATGTGCGGATGTGGTGTGTATATGCATGTGTGTGTAAATTAACAATAGATCTTGTTAAGCCACAGATTTTATTCAGTGAGTTTAGATGCAGCCTAAAGTTTTTTATTTCTTCCTACTTTTGAGAATAGAGAATCTAAGCCAAGGATCAGCGAAGTTTTCTCCTAATAAGGTGGAAAGCAAATGCTCTAGCTTTTGTGTGTGTTATGGTCTGAAGTCTTTTGTCTTCACAGAACCCCTGTGTTGAAGCCCTAAGCCCTAATGTGCTGTGTTTAGAAACAGGACCTGTGAGAGCACCATGAGGGTTCAGTGAGGTCCTGAGGATGGGGTCCTACTCTCCTTTTTATTTTTCCAAAGAAAGAAGGGAAGGCATGTATTAAAAAATAATAGAAAATAGGAAGGCTTGTTAAGTATCTAGAAAGAAAAGATTCAATCATGAAATAAAGAGCCCAGATATGGAGCCACCAGAGCCTAAGGTGGTTTAGTCTCATGCAGTTCTGGAAAGAGAAGGAATGGGGGTGGGGGGTGGGGGGTTGGGGAGGACAGACACACTGGGACTTTCCCATTCTCCCTTCCCTGCCCACCCTCCCCCCATAAATTCCAGATTTCTCATAGTCTTTGGTTTCTCTTAGTGAACAGAGGTACATTTTGACTTACATTTCTTGCAGCTACATAAGAGTCTCTGTGTCTCTTGGATCCCCATATTCCCTTTCCTGGTTATAGGCCTGACTTACTACACAGTTGGCTCTTTTCTTCCCAAGCATTACAATGAAACAGACTTGACATTCAAAGTGTTATGCTTGGCAAGGCTTTCATCAAGAAATGGTCTTTGGGCTGGAGAAATTGCTCAGTGGTTATGCGCATTGGATGTTCTTTTCAGAAGGGCTGGTATCAGTTACGAGCACCCAACAGCAACTCAAAACCGTAGTAACTTTTAAATCCAGAGGACCTGATACTTTCTTCTGGACCCTTTGAACACCAGACATGCATGTCAGGCAGACAAAACACCCATACACATAAAATAAAAACAATTGAAATCTTTTTTGTATTTTTTGTTTGTTTTTGGTTTTTTTCGAGACAAAGTTTTCTGTAGCTTTGGAGCCTGTCCTGGAACTAG
>JAQHUG010000010.1:12451403-12461796 GCA_028555095.1 Dicrostonyx torquatus
CTGTGAATTAGGGGAAACACTGTGAGACCCTTAGTAGGCAAATGTTTTTGTCTTCACCTTTAAAGATAGTTATGTGTGTTTATTTTTTAATGAAATAAAATGTGTGTCACACATACATGTAAATGAAAGCCTATATAATAAGCACAAATGGTAGTAAAAATATTACTGGGGCTAGGGTTCAGCCAAGTGACCAGATCTACATGCTAGCCAGAAGATATGGGATATTCTAATTATTAGGAAAAGGCCGTGATAGATTACATTATTAAAATACAGTGTCCTAGAACAATTTCACTGGGAAATTGTTGGAGATCTCTCACATCTGTGACATCTCTACCTGATACTTGATAATGACGGACATTGCTGAGGACAGACTCCCATGGTCTCCAGGGTTATCCAACTGGGTGCAAGATTTTGGGTGACCTAGAGATAATCACAGATGAAATGATCAAAACCACTTTTCTTTTTTAAAAGATTATTTTATGTGTATGGATGTTTTGCCTGCATGTAGGTATGTGCAGCATGTGTGTGCCTGATGCCCCCAGAGGCCAGAAGAGGGCATCAGATCCCGCAGGGCTGAAGTTACAGATGACTGTGAGCCTCCATGTGGGTGCTGGCAACAGAACCCAGGTCCCCTGGAAGAGCAGCCAGTGCGCTTACCTGCTGAGCCACCTCTCCAGCTCTCAAATAATTGTTTTTGATGTTCACATTCTCCATGGGCAGGCAGGGTGAGCTTTAGCTTGGCTCCTTCTGTCAAATAGTTATGTCCTCCTGCTTCAGAAAGTGCCCTTTTGTCTAAGAAGAAAAAGCATGGCATGTGGGCTTCCAGACTGACCTGACACAACTTCTGAGATTGCATTCAGACTTGAGAACTGCCAGGATGAAGAGAGACTCGGCGGTTGTGGCGCTTGCTTTTGCCTTTTTCACTCTACCATGGATTGACTCTGTCACTCACTTGTTTGGCCCGGCGCTTGGTTCCCTGTTGCCGTCTCTGTGCATGTAACACACTGGTGAGACCCAATGAGAATTAGTGTGTGTGAATGAGGATGTGTATAGTGCAAATGTGTGTGGGTGTGTGAGCCTGTGTGAGTGTAATTCATGTGGGGGGTGTGCATGTGTACACATGTGTCAGGATATCAGGTGAATGTAGTTCATAAGTGCATGTGTACACACGTGTCAGGATGTCAGGTGAGTGTAGTTCACATGGGGTATGTGGGGTATATGTGCATCTGTACACATGTGTCAAGATGTCATGTGAGTATAGTTCACATGGGGTATGTGTGGTATATGTGCATGTGTACACAAGTGTCAGATGAGGTCAGACATCCGGTTCTGTCATTCTCCACCGTACTCCTTTTAGACCTGAGACAGGATCTCTCTCTGAACCTGGAGCTAGCACCCCAGTGACCCTCCTGTCTCCACTTCCCACAGCTCTGAGGTCACAGGAGCACATGGCCCTGCTTTTTATGTGGGATCCAAATTCAGGTCCTCAGACAAGTGCCCTTACACTAGCCCCTGCATTTTCATCTTAAATAAAAAATGACCCAAGACAGCGGAGATGGCTTAGTGAGTAAAGGTCCTGCCGTCCCAGCCTGAAGACCTGAGTCTGACGCCGGGGACCCATGTGGTAAAAGGAGAGAACTGATTCCTAAGAGCTATTCTCTGTTCTCTACATACACTATGGCATGTTCCCCCATACATGTACTCACAAAATGAAAAAATAAATTTGAAAATTAAAGTACACACACACACAGAAAACCTTCTGCTATCCCAAAGGGTTTTGTTGTCATTAGGTATCTGACAGATTGATGATTTGATTAGGATTTGCATATGCTACTTAATAACCAATTAAAATGTTTGCTTGCATCAAAGAATTCTCTTGTTAGGTGCTAACATTAAAATAGATTTCCCAGTGATGTGCTCAGCGTGGTTAAGTAAGTTGTAACTGCGAGCCTTGTAACTTCTGAGGGAGCATAAATAGCAGTGAGGGGTTTACGCCGTGATTGATGAGGCTGCTCTTTCTTCAGCGTGCTTCCCACTTGGGAAGCAATTGAAGAGTGGTCTCAGGCCGTCTTCCGACATCTCTCCCATCCTGTAAGCGTGCTTTGAACTACCAAGGGTTGCATGTTCCAAGATGGTTACCAAACTACAGATGTTTTCGCAATGCATCTGTGCCCCTCTGCCCAAGTCCCTGTGGCTCCAAGAATGATGGATGATATTTTCACATTGCTTCACAAAAGGGTCAAAATGCCATGGCGAGTCCGTGACTGGGAGGTGGAGAGGTGTTGGTCCTGGAAGGAAATTTATTTCATGGCTTCAGGGGAAGTTGGGCTGTCATGAATAGGCTTCCCTTGCCAGTCTATAAAAATATTGTTTGTAAGGCACTGATGTATGTGGGGCAGACAGAGGAGCTGCTTAAACAAATGCGAGGTAGGTACAGTAGTGTGTGCAGCTCCCGGCAAGCTCTGCTCGTGGTGAAAATACCAACATGATTAAAGAAAAGACCTTATTCCTTATGTAACAATTTTAAGTAAACCTCACTTGTAAATTTGATAGCCTCCAATTGACCTATGAGATATGCCAAAGTTCTTTACCTTGTTAGAACTGAAATTTATTTGCCAGGCAGTGGTGGTGCATGCCTTTAATCCCAGCACTCAGGAGGCAGAGGCAGGTGGATCTCTGTGAGTTCGAGACCAGCCTGGTCTACAAGAGCTAGTTCCAGGACAGGCTCCAAAGCTACAGAGAAACCCTGTCTCGAAAAAAAAAAAAAAAAGAACTGAAATTTATTTATAATAAGCCATCCATTCATTTCACTTGTTTGGTTTTTAGGCAGGGTCTCACTATGCAGTGCTGACTTATCTAGAACCCACTGTGGAAAACAGGCTGACCTCACACTCAGGGAGCGCTGCCTAGCTCTGGCTCCTGAGTGCTTGGACTGAAAGACTGTCCCAACCACTTCTGGCCCATTTTCCTCTTAAGTTATGTGGGAGCTTGTACGTGAACACAGCCTCCTTGACACTACTCCTGTGCTACTGTTGTGAATTCGGGGACAGCTAAACTGTTCTAGTTTTGAATTGTCATTTTATTTTATCTTCTGCGTGTGAGTGCTTTGCCTGCATGTATGTCTGTGACCATGTGTGACAGTGGAGTTGAGCTGCCTTGTTTGTGCTGGGACTCAAACCCAGGTCCACTGGAAGAACAGCCAGGTCTCTTAGCTGCTGAGCCATCTCACCAGCTCCTCAACTGCTGTCCTCTTGGAATCTTCTTTTTCCTCTCCTTGCCCACAGGAAATAATTGTCCTCAGCGTCTCTCTGTTTGATGACAGTGTGGTGGGAGACTAACCTTAGAAAACAGGACTGCTGGGCTGCCTTTCTTCCGTGCTGACCCACAGGGAAAGGTGTCTCCCTAGACAAGAGAGAGACCTCACCCTTCAGTGGCAGCAGTGGGGGCAGGGTTAGTCCCTCTTAGGTTAGTTGTCCAGTGTGCCTGTAGTCAGGTTTTCTTCTGGCAGTGTTTGATTTATCATGCTGTGGGAAACCGCACCTTCTGAAAATGACTATTTCAAAAAAGAAGATGTCTTGGCATCTGATATATAAAACTAAAAATACATGATCCCAAAAAAAAGAACATGATCAAACTACTGCATACGCAGCACCGTTGCGGAAAGCCTTTTGCCTCTGTCTGGGTCTCGAACAGTTCCAGCCGTAATAGAGAGGTTTTTCTGATAGAGACTGCCAGTAGTGTATCCTTATTTTGATAGGAAATTGATTCTAAAATGTCACATGGAAAGGGGATGTTGTAGCTGGCAGGGAGAGGTTTATTTGTCTTTAAGAACCTTCAGGAAGCCAAAGGAAAGAACTGCAGTCTCTTCAGGTTTGGACACATACCCTCCCTTTGGCTTGCAGGAAAGCTGTGTGGGCAACTTACGCACTTCACCTACAAAACAATTCTGTAACCTTTTGGCACAGTAGTTAGAGTAAGTGTGAAGTTAGTTTATAACATAAACAGGTTGAGAAACATTCGTGAGAAACAGGCATGCAGAAGGTCAACTTGTAAATAAGAGGGGATGAATTTTTAATCTCAGCTGAAAGCAAAATTGACATTCTTAGCTAAAACCTGACTTTAATTCAGCACACTAACTAGCACGTTTGAGGAAAACATTTGAGACTGAGTTTTCTCTACCCCATCCTAATAATAATGTGTTGATCATATAAGAATGGGTCCTGTGCTGATGGAAACTTAAAAGCGTAACATAGGTGTGTGTAAAAATAATGAAACCCATTATATTTGCATGCTCACTAGAAAGATTTATTTAAAAAAAGGACCCACTCCTCGTGGAGAAACTGCAGTCATTTGGGAAACTTGACGCCAACCCACTGTTGAAATGCGATTTGGGCTTTCTGTGCTGCTCCGCCTGCCTTTCCCACCCATCCCCCTCACCAGTTTTCCTGTCTCTCTGCCGGCTGGACCAGACTTGGGCTGGCCCCAGATTCAGTGTCAGAGGCCACGACCCAGGTGTCACAGCAGCCCCTACTGCCGGCCTTCTCTCTGAATAATTACATGGGTGGTATTGTTCGGAAGGGGCAGGCTCCAGGGCAGTGCAGTCACCCTGGCTAGGCAGACCACGGAGAGCTCTGGTCAGCGTTCCTGGGGAACAATGGGCCTGAGCAGGCTAGCACAAAACCTGGCCACACAAAAGATTAAATTAAAAGTGGACATTCGGTGGGGTGCTGGGCTCACCCCACGGCGCCTCTCACCTTCCTGACTCATTCCCGTGTCCTCATTTAGTATCTTCACACGCGCTGACCTCAGGCCAGCAAAGTTTGAGAGTGCCCTTTACCTTTGAAAACATATTCCGGCTTGACTCGCTTAGGCTTTGAAGCTGTCTTAATTGAGGCATATTGTGGTTGCTATCAGCAAAGCATTCTCTGGAGGCCCTTTGAGTAAATAATGCAAAGCAATACATAGTGATTTTTAGAACAACACTATTTTCTTTTTAGAAGCCTTCCCCTCCCCACACAAACTATTTAAATAAAAAAACCACCCCCCCCAAAAAAAAAGAGCCACACACTGAATTGATCAGACCCCAAAACTATAACTATTTCAGTGAACTTCTGTTTGGTTAAAACAACCATTCTAAATCTGTGGGACTCCGCATTCGCTCTTAAATACATTTGTGTACACTTGTTCACCTCCAGAAACGAAAGTAACTTCCAGCAGTACCTAGTGATTTGTAAAATACCGCTCAACAGGGTTTTCTTGAGGGTGTTTCATCAGGCCACTCCAGTGTGCTGCAGCTTGGCAGTTGGCGTGGAGGCAGAGACCTGCCGTCTAGTGGATTACTTCCTGTTCCTTTGATGCGAGAGGATTACTTTCCCCACCACCTGGGAGCTTTCCATAGAAAAATAGGCAATTAAAGCTCTCTGCACTTTAGGTTTGAATTTGAGAAATGGCTGGAAGGGTGGATTACTCTGGTCCTGTGAAGTCTTCTCATGATCTTGACCTGAGGTTTTCTCCGAATTTTATCAAATCCTGACCTCTGGCTCTGGCCTGGCTCTTCTGCAGGATGCCGGGGGCCCCATGAACAAGCAGCAACAGCGGAAGACAAAGGCTGGTCTTCATAACCCTGCCTTATCTGTACATTTGGTCCACGGCCCATGCTTTGTAAATAATTGTTTTCTGGTGCGGGATTTCCAGGACTCGAGCCAAAGGGATGCTATCATACACGTTCATATGGTTTGAGCTCAGTGCCCTCTGTGTTCCGGCCTTAGTCCATCCCTGAGGAGCATTTGATGGTATTTGGGAGTAAAGTATGAAACCTCCTACTAAGTGAGCCTTTTTGTGTTTTGTAGGTTTAAATAAAGCTCAAAAATAGAACAATCAGAATGCTGTAGAACTGGTTTTTTTTTTTAAAAAAAAGAACCTGTTTATTTATTTATTTGTTTATTTTTTTGACTCTTGAGATAAGGTATCAGTTGTGTATCTAGAGTGGGCTGGAACCATCTCTTGCCTCTGTCTCCTAAGTGCTAGAAATAGAGGCCTCTGCATGCCTGGCTCAAATGTTTTCTCCTTAAAGTAATTTATGCCTTACTATTTGTGCTAGTTAGTTTTTTTTTGGGTTTGTTTGTTTGTTTTTTAACTTGACACAAGCCAGACTCATTTGGGAAGAGAAAACCTCAGTTGAGAAGGTACCCCCATCAGATTGGCCTCTATATAGGCAAGGCTATGGGGCACTTTTTTTTTTTGATTAATGATTGATATTGTTTGGTTGGAAGGGTCACCCCAACCCCTGACATCCATATACCCAAAGAGTCTGGAATGTTTGGGTCAAGGCCACACCACAGCCCCTGGCATCCATATATCCAGAGAGTATGGAATGTTCGGATGGAAGTTCCATCCCAAGCCTCCTCCCCAGGGAGTTGCCTCAGTCCAGACTCCACCCCCAAGAAAGCCCACCAAATAATAACCTCTCCCCAGAGATGCTCAAGACCACTCCCACAGGGCATTTAAGCAGCACCCTAGAGAACAAACACTTGGTTTTCCCGTCTTCCTTTCCCCAGCTCCTCTCTAGGGGGCTGGAAAGCCATCTGGGAGCGTTGGGCCTTTTCTTTTTTCTTTTTTTTCTTTTTGGTTTTTCGAGACAGGGTTTCTCTTGTGGCTTTGGAGCCTGTCCTGGAACTAGCTCTTGTAGACCAGGCTGGTCTCGAACTCACAGAGATCCGCCTGCCTCTGCCTCCCGAGTGCTGGGCTTTTTCTAATTTGGTTGATTTGGTCTGATTTGGATTATTGCGTCGGTGGAGAGTCTTATGGGGTGCAAAAGCTTTTCAGATATGGGAGGGCACAGCCCACTGTGGGCAATGCTACCCCTGGGCAGGTGGTCCTAAACGGTATAAGGAAGCAAACCCAGCAAGTCATGGGGAACAAGCCAGTAAGCTGCACCCATCCATGGTCTCTTCCTTGACTTCCCTTTATGACAGACTATAAACTGTTAGCTGGAATAAACCCTTTCCTTCCCAAGTGGCTTTCCGTCAGTGTTTCATCACAGTGGAAAGCAAGCTAGGACTTTATTTCTGTTTTTGACTTCTGTTGCTTTGCTGATACATATTTGATTGTCCTAAAGAAGCACACTAATCTCACTTATGCAGAGCCGATGACACTTTTTAGAGATAACCTCATCTAAAATGAGGAAAAAGAGAAGGGGTTCCACCCCATAGCCACTCGGGATGTGGGACTCCTGTGTTCTCCTCACTGCACACTCTCAATCATCTTACTATCCGACTTTTCAGACATGAGCGGCCATTCGTCACTGGGTTTGTAAAATGGGCCAAAGCATGAACGTTGAAGGTCAGCAGCCCTTTGCCCCGTGGGTCCTCTTCCGTTTGTGCCAGTTACCCCAGGGTGAAACAAGGAGTGTCCTTGCTGCTTCTCAGTGCCTCTTCTCAACCCCATTTAGCCAGCTGCCTTACTGTGTTTCCGATACAGTTTGCAGAGCCGAGCCTGGCTGCTCTCCGCTCTCCCAAATCTGTCCCCAGCCCGACTGTTGCCTGTGACCACCCTTATGTAACTTCACTGCTGCAAACCTGGGCTCCTGCCTGCATCTCAGCTTCCCCTGGCTTCCTAAGGGGCAGCTGCCTCTCTGATGATGCTGCACGCTGAGTTAGAGCTAATTGTTCCCACTTGTGAATACTGTTAGGGCTTTAATGAATTACTTTGCATCAGTTACTCCTATCTTGCATACCTATTTATACTGCCCTCACAGTTCCTTAATATCTGGTGTCTAAACCAATTTGAGACCGATAACCCGTTAGTTTTCTAATCTCACAGATAGTTCGGATGAGGAAACCCTGACTTTCACAGCCACAGAGCCGTTAAGCCTGAAACCTGAATCCCCCCCCCCAGGGCCCAAACTGCGTGTTTGTTGTTCAGCAGTAAACACAAGAACCAAGTCTTTTTCTGAACAGTTTGCAAATATAAACTCCTTTAATCCCTACCTTCCTTACAGGTGAGGAGCCATAATACAAACTTAAATAGGTGTATCTGTGAGTTTACTGTACTCTGTGTGTGTGTGTGTCTCCTCGAATGCGCGAGCACTTGCGGGAATGCGCAGATGCTTACAGAAACAACAACAACAAGGGATTGAATCTCCTGGAGCTGGAATTACAGGAGCTGGAATCAATGTGAGCGTTGGGTACAAAGCTCAGGTCCCCTGAAAGAGCAGCAAGCACTCTTAATCACTGAGCGATATCTCTCTGGCCCTCTTTTTTATTTAACTGCGTGAGAGTTAATGCTGACTGGTTTGATGGACCTTACTCAGTAGCTGAATTCTGTTTGGACCTTCCTTCACTGACCTGTTTATCAGCTGGTGTGTGAGTCCCTCCAGTCCTAGGTCCTAGTATGGGAGCATCGCGCTCCTTGCTGACTCACACACAGATGCCATCTAGTGGTGAAAAGAGAAAATGCAGGTTTTTCTCATAAACCTACCGATAGGCCAGGATTTTAGTTATATTTGTTTTATTTATATTTAGACACATACATAAAAATTAAAGGAAAAGAGATGTCGTTGGCACTCCGTTATTGTTAAGCCATGTACCGTTACGGTGGAATGGGGATGATTTCCGCTGAGTTTGTCTTACAAAGATTTTGGCATTGCAGACTCACTTTCTTGGCCTCTGCTTTTCTTGTTCTGGCTTGAAGTTATTGAGGGTTGTAACTAATTCTCAGAACCGGATACAGCAAACAGATTGGATTAATCTCGGGGTCTGTCTGCTTGCTGTTTCTAGTGCTAGCCCTCAAACGCTTCCATATTTCATTCAGTAAACACTTTACTGCTTTTTATTCTTAGGAAGACAGTTATTGACTTGTTTTCCAAAGCACTTATTGTCTTTAGGGCTTAGGTGAGAGCTCCCAAGATTCCTATGGAAGGCACTGGTGATGGTGGATTTGCTCCTGAGAGGATTAAATGCCACAGTTGGAAAGGCGACCCTTCAATCTTTTTTATTTTATTTTATTTTATTTGGTTTTTTGAGACAGGGTTTCTCTGTGGCTTTGGAGCCTGCGCTGGAACTATCTCTTGTAGACCAGGCTGGTCTTGAACTCACAAAGATCCGCCTGCCTCTGCCTCCGGAGTGCTGGGATTAAAGGCGTGTGCCACCACCGCCCTACTTCCTTGTGGCTTCTTTACTTATAAAAGTAAATATGATAAACAAACACGACCAGAATGAAAGCAGTTGCCATTGGAGGCGATAGCAGAAGACTGTGTATGAGACTCACAGTTGATCACGGTGTCCATACACTGTGCTGCCCAGACCATATTTGAATGTGCCGTGAGACTGCCCACTTCCCCTTCCCCCAAATCTTCCTCCAGGACACTTAGGATCAGAGCCAAGGACACTCTGACCCCTCAGAGTCTTGGCAGCCCCTCCTCTCTTCACACTTCCATCTCTTCTGCTGCTTGTGCCACCTCTGCTTCCTTGTCCCTAGCTGGAGCTCTGTAGCCTGGAGACCTTAAGATTCCAGTGCTTCATCTCGCCCACACCTGGAAATCATACTCTCCCTCAGTAACATCACTCCTTCAATGACACCTTTCCAGTGGGTTCCTCAGGCACACGTTTGGAAAATCACATCCCTGCTTCATTTCCTTGCCTCACTGAACCCAGAACCTTGTATTCTACTTCTCAGGTTTCATGGTGCCTCTCTCTCTCTCAGAACCATGTAAACCCTGTGAAAACAGATGCTTTGTAGGTTTTTATTTTTATTAATTTTTTTAAAAAATATTTTCTTATATCTGTCTCCCTAGTGTACAGAATACCCTTGGGAAGAAAACAGTCATTGAATTAATGAATGAACATGTGAATGAATGCTCAAATTAACATGCAGCTCTTGGATTAAAATTTATCTATTTTCTTTCATTTTCAAATTTTAAAGGATGCAAACTATTAAGTGAAACTGTACGCCTACTGTGAGATGAAAGGACCACCTTCGAAAACAGGGAATAAGGAAGCTTTGTGTCTGAAAGAGAGAAAGCTATTTCTTCTCAGAGAAGAGGATTTTTTTAATAGTAAAAGTTTGGATTAAATATCTTTTTATTTTATTTTATTTTATTTTATTACTTAAAAATACCAATCCAAATTTTCACTCCTTCCCCTCCTCTTACACCCTCCACATTTCTTCCCACTCCCCACCCCTTCAATCCTAAGAGAGGGCAAAGCACTCTGCCCTATGGAAAGTCCAAGGCCCTCCCTACTACATCTAGGCTGAGCAAGATATACATCCAAAGGGAATAGGATCTCCAAAAGCCAGTACATGCAGTAGTGAAAATTCCAGTGGCCCCTCAGTCTGCCCCAACTGTCAACCAAATTCAGAGGGACTAGTTTGATCCCATGTTCACTCCCAGTCC
>JAQHUG010000010.1:12462167-12472525 GCA_028555095.1 Dicrostonyx torquatus
CTGGAACTAGCTCTTGTAGACCAGGCTGGTCTCGAACTCACAGAGATCCACCTGTCTCTGCCTCCCGAGTGCTGGGATTAAAGGCGTGCGCCACCACCGCCCGGCTTAAAGCATTTTTTTTTTTAAATTTTTGCTTTTTCGAGACAGGGTTTCTCTGTAGCTTTGGAGCCTGTCTTGGAACTAGCACTTGTAGACCAGGCTGGCCTCAAACTCACAGAGATCCGCCTGCTTCTGCCTCCCTAGTGCCGGGATTAAAGGTGTGCGCCACCACCGCCCGGTCTTTTAAAGCATTTTAAAAAGGGTATTTAATTTTATTTTTACTTGTGTGTGTCTGAGTGTGTGGTAATGAAAGAAATGAAAAACCGGTCAGAGTGACCTAATTGCTTTCCGTCTGTACCACGCTGCTTAGGCATTTCCTGTGTGACAGGGGCCAGGAGCCAGTAACAACTAGGAGAGCATTGCCTCAAAGATAGCCAAGAACTGACCAGTTAAAAATGTCTGTCCACAGTGTGCTTCATCTACACACCCCAAGGACAGCTAGGAACGGGCCAACTGAGAACATGCTTATGTCCATGCTTCATTTGCATAATGATATCATGCTTATTGAACTTCCTGCCCTTTTGTAATCGTTTGCTGTCCTCAGTTAGGTCTGGGTATGCAAATAAGGTGAGAACTGGTGGTCCTGCAAGATTGTCTATAAAAAGTCCTGTAATCTCTGGAAGGCAGCTTCTCCTACCCTCGTTGCTTTGAGTGTGCTGGCCGCTCCCGCCCTCGCTGTGTTGAGTGTGCTGGACGGATGAGTTCCGTGCTTAGGCTCGCACTGTGCTTTGGAATAAACCATGCTTTATGCATTCAAGTCCCCATTCCCTGGTGGTCTCTTTGGGGGGCAAAAGTCTGGGCACATTATGTGTATGTGTGCAATTACCTATGGAGGCCAGAAGAGGGTGTCAGATCCTCTTTTTGTTTGTTTTGGTTTTTAGAGACAGGGTTTCTCTGTGTAACTTTGGAGCCTGTCCTGGAACTCACAGAGATCCACCTGCTTCTGCCTCCTGAGTGCTGGAATTAAAGGTGGGCATGACCATGCCCAGTAGAGCTGAAGTTATATAAACGTCGGTGTGAGCCTCTAATGTGGGTACTAGGAACGGAACTCTGCAAGATCAGGAAGCATGCTTACCCATTGAGCCATCTCTCCAGAGCCCTTTAAAGCAAATTTAACCCACAGATCAAATGCTACCTCTTTGCTCCATTACGGTGACTCATGGCTGTGATTCGAACTGCTTAGGAGATTAAGGTATAAAGATGGTGAGTTCAAGGCCAGCCTGAGCCACATAGGGAGACCCCATCTCAAAATAAAATTAAAGAAATAGACCTGAGAGGTGAATTTCTGCCCCTTGTATTGAGTCCTGGGAACTGGCGTTAGTTCTTTCTGTCCTGCTTCCTCTCTTCCTCCCTTCCTGAGAAAGCTTACGGTATCCTTTGTGGCTGCTCTCCTCACTCCGCCTAAGCTTGCCCAGTGTCGTGAGACCAAGCGCTGTGTGTGTGGCAATACTTAACTCCAGCAGGGTTGGGACAGCCTGAGGACCTGTTTCTAAGTAACATCTAGTGTGGACTCCGTTCTCTGTTTTGCCCCCCAAGGGGGACATCTGCAGAACTCGGGTTTAGAACTTGCACTGTTTGGTCCAGTTTAAGTCTGTTTTTGCCTCTAGTTTTGAATGTTAGTCTTCCATGCTTAATTTATTAGTCTGTACCCTTTCTTCCATTAATGAGGTAGCTTTCTGTTTTCTTCTTTAGCTGATAAATCTCATTGCCTGGTAACTCTTTTTTGTTGTTGTTGTTTGCATATGTATGTGGAGCCAAAGGCTGTCTTCCTCCATTGCTTTCCACTATGTCTTTTGAAACAAGGTTTCTTGCTGAACCTGAAATTCACTGGATGGGTAGACTGGCTGCCCAGCTCTGCCTTCCCGGTGCTGGGATTACAGGAATATGCTACTAGGCTCAGTTGGTAAATGTTTACCATGCAAGCATGATGACCTGAGTTAGGACCCCAGCACCCATGTGGAAGCCAGGAGTGGACCAATTCAAGCGGATCCCTGGAGCTCACTGACCAGCTATCCTAGCTGAATCAGTAAGCTCTAGGCTCTGTGAGAGACCCTGCCTCAAAAAATAACATGGGGAGGTAACTCAGGAAGACAGACACCCAGTGTCAACCTCTGGCCACATGAGGACACATTTGTGCACATCACCTTCACACTTGAATACATGTGTACACACATACACACACACACACACACACAGAGAGAGAGAGAGAGAGAGAGAGAGAGAGAGAGAGAGAGAGAGAGAGAGAAACCATCCCAGAGAGCAAGAAATGAGCTCTCCAATCATTCGAACATCCACTTTCTTCTGTGAGTGCTCTGAGAATGGCTGTACCATGTTGGGCTCTGAGGCAAGCTGGTCTCATCTTCTCTTTCCTGGGTCTACCCATCCCTGGCATGGCATTCTCCCATCAGCAGACGTTCCCAAAGACCCGACCTCTTTCTCAGTACAGAAAGATTTGCCAGTGCTGCACTCTGAATTTACGGGGATCTAGCACAGCATTCCTCTAGTAGCAACACAGAATAACTGCAGGGTGGAACCTGGGATTCAGTCGATTGACAGATTCAGTAGATGGGTTGGAAAGAAAGACAAAAGAAAATAGATTCAGATTTGAATCGTCGTTAATCTAAACCAAAACCTTTGGAATTTTGGTGCTGAATGCTGGAAATTATTTGGGTCGTGAAATCCCGATGTTCTTTGTTTTGTCTGCTGCTGGAAAGATGGCTCAGTGATTGAGAGAGCACTGGCTGCTCTTCCTAAAGGACCCAGGTTCAATTCCCAGAACCCACATGGTAGCTCATAACTACTTGTAATTCCATTTCAGGAGATCTAACACAGACATGTAAGCCCACAAAACATGAATACACATGAAATAAAAATAAATTATTAAAAAACTTTTGTCTAATAGCTCTCAGTTCTCTGTGTATTCTATTTTGAAATTGTCTGTAACAGACATTACTTTTTTAAAGATTTATTTATTTATTATGTATAGTGTTCTGCCTGCATGTATTCCTGCAGGCCAGAAGAGGGCGCCAGATCTCATTACAGATCGTTGTGAGCCACCATGTGGTTGCTGGGAATTGAACTTGGGACCTCTGGAAGAGCGGACAGTACTCTTAACCTCTGAGCCATCTCTCCAGCCCCAGACATCACTTTTCTGTTGTAGAAACATGTATTTGTGCAAATTTAGAGGCCCTGTGCTTTGTCATAGATTCACAGGCCAGACTGAGAGTGATAGTGCATGCCTTTAAACACTGCACGTGGGGGCTGAGGCAGGAGAATTGTGAGTTCAAGGCCAGCCAGAGCTTCCTAATCTGGCCGCCTCCAAAGGGGACAGAGGAGAACATATGTATCTATTCATAAGTTCCCAGTTCTCGGTTCAGCTCTGTGTGGCCTGGGCCGTCTTCTTACCACCTTGTGCATAGCTTATAGAAGGGGATCGATGTATGCTTGTGTTTTCAAGAGGGTTTTTAGGTGGAAAAAATCTTTCTGCATTTTTTGGTTGGTTGGTTGAGTATTTTTCTGTTGTGGTTTTGTTTTTGTTGTTGCTTCTTGTTTCTTGAGACACAACCAGTGTAGTTCCGGCTCTCCTGAAACTCCCTGTGTGGACCAGGCTGGCCTCGAACTCACAGAGTTTTTTGAGATGGTGTTTTCTGTCCTACTGTGTGGATCCTGGGGATTGAAGTCAGGTGGTCAGGTTTTGCAGTGGGCACTTTTACCCACTAGGCCTTCTTGCCTGCCCAGGACATCTTCTTAAATATATTTTAATAATATATTTGATAATTATTAAATAAATAAAATAAATAAAGTATCAATATCAATTTCTACAGTAAATATGTAAAATCTTAAAAATTACTTTGGAGAATTTCAAAAATGTGTTTATTTTTCAAGCTTTATATATTTTAATTCACTGTGGAGTTATTTTTAAGAGTTTTTTTATGTGTATATGTGTGTACCCTTAAGACAACTATGAATTTCTCAACTGTGTTGTGAATGACAATGTGTTTTATTTGCTTAAGGAAAAATGGTTTAGGGCTGGAGAGATGGCTCAGAGGTTAAGAGCACTGGCTGCTCTTCCAGAGGTCCTGAGTTCAATTCCCAGCAACCACATGGTGACATACAGCTATCTATAGTGAGATCTGGTACCCTCTTCTGGTATGCAGGCATGCATACAGGCAGAACACTGTATATGTAATGAATAAATAAATCTTTCAAAAAGAAAAAAATGGTTTAAATAAATATTCATGTACATTGAAAAAACTATGGAATGGGTTCCATTTTAATGTTGTGATAGTTAACAGGCACCAGTAGAGGGCGCTCCAGCACGCCTTTCCAGTAGAGGGTGCGTCATTGCGCCTGTCCAGTAGAGGGCGCTCCAGCGCACCTGTCTTGAATTATGTATAAGCTTGAAAATGGAGGTTTCTTGAAAGAGACCCACTTAGAAATATTCAGAGGTTCTACTGAAAGGTACTTGTCCTAATTCTCCCTAACTCTCTAATTCTCCCTAATTTCTCCCTAATTCTCTGAGGGAGAAAACGCTACTCTTGAATGTAATTGCCACAGCAAAACACATCTGTATAAAATAAATTTGGGGGACCTATCATGGAGTGGAGGCTGAGTCAGGAGGGAGTAGAATTCCAAGCCAACCTGGACTATGTGGGAGATGTAATCCTAGCCTGGGGTACATAGTGAATTTGAAAACAGCCTGGGTAAGACCTATCCTTAAAAACATAACTAAGGCTGGTGAGATAGCTCAGCCGATGAAGTTGCTTCCCACCAAGCCTCATGAAACTGATTTCCAGAACTCCCAGGAGGGAAAGAGAAAAACTGACTCAAAGTTGTTCTCTTACCTCCGCCTGTGTATGGTGGCATGGACACACGGACGTGCAAAATAAAGAAATAAAATATAATTTATAATAAAAATAAAGATAAAAATTTCACTGAAAATTTGGCCATTTGAAGAGGAATGTTTATAGTGGTTTGAAATTGGGTTAAACACATTAACTTTAAGAATAACTAGTCCCTGTGGCGGTGTCACAGCTAATTGTGACAAGAAGAGAGTCTGGATGGGAGGAAGGGGACAGGGTCATTGTTTTAGAACGGTCATGTTTGGAAAGTGCTCGTGCCAAACCTGCGCCTCTGTCTGGGCTTCTGGTCAAAGTCAGAGGGCTGGTCTGAATGAGTGCCGTGCATTCCCTTTCTAGATCCCAGAAGAAAATACCACGTGCGGCTGCTGGCTTACAACAACATGGAAGATGGCTACCAGGCTGACCAGACCGTCAGCACTCCCGGATGCGTGTGTGAGTGACAGCCACACAGCATGATGCTGTGTCTCAGACACACCCCTGACCCCACCCTTGTTGGAAATTCAGTTTCTGCTACTACTTGGGGACTGGGGGAGGGGAGGGGGGTAATTTCCTTACACTCTCCAGCTGCTGGGCACATCTTGAATAAGTGGGTACTCAGCAAAAGAATTTAAGGGTGCTTAAATTCTAAGTGCCTGTTTTAATAACTGGGGAAATAGCATTGATTACCTGCAAACTGAATTCCTTTTTGTCTGCTTCTGCCTGGAGGCCAGCTGTTTCTCTGATTGCTTCTGTGTGTTCTTCTAGCTCTGGCTTTCTCTGCCTTTGACCAGTACCTCACTTTTCCATCTAGTTTTTTGTTGTTATTGGGGATACACTGGAGTATTTTTTTCCTTTCTTTTTTTTTGGGGGGGGGCGAGCATTGTTTGTTTGTTTGTTTGTTTCCGAGACAGGATCTCACTATGTACCTTTGGCTTTTCTGAAACTCACTATGTAGACCAGATTGGCCTCCATCTCAGATCGGTAGTCCTCTGAATGCTGGAGTTAAAGACAGGCACACTGAGTCTGTCTGGAGCTATTGTTTTTCCGTCAGTTAAGCAATTGATTGCGTGTCTTAACTCACAGAAGAGTCTGTTAGCTTGAGCGAGTCATGGATAGACCACTATGAGACTGGTGGGAGAAAGGCCTCAGATCTGCCGACAGTGGGGTTTCTCATTTTCCCTTATACCGCTCAACTACACCAGCCCTTGCAGTAAATCGTGTTGCCTTTCTCAATAGCTGTTCGCGATCGCATGGTCCCTCCTCCGCCACCACCCCACCATCTCTATGCGAAGGCTAACACCTCTTCTTCCATCTTCCTGCACTGGAGGAGGCCTGCCTTCACCACGGCCCAAGTCATTAACTACACCATCCGCTGTAACCCTGTCGGCCTGCAGAACGCCTCTCTGGTTCTCTACCTGCAAACGTATGTAGCTTGTCCTCCCAGCTGTCTCCTTGACGTGCCTGGCTGCCCACGCTTCTTACTGACTCAGGTTCAGCGTGGGCTTCATCTGGGAGCAATCATTTCAGAGCCGATGATCTCAAACATCTGGAAGTTTCGTTTCCTATTGTTCATTCAGTTCTGGAAACTGTGCTTCCTTGACATGAATTGATAGACTGACTCTCGGAAACTGTCACTGGCACTAACGACCCCCTTAACTCTTTAACACAGATCAGAGACCCACATGCTGGTTCAAGGACTGGAACCAAACACCAAGTATGAATTTGCTGTCCGGCTGCATGTGGATCAGCGCTCCAGTCCCTGGAGCCCCGTGGTCTACCATTCCACACTTCCAGAAGGTAGGAACCACAGCTTTCCAGTGGAGTTCGTCTCTTAAACTTTATTTATTCAGGTGTTCATTCTTTTATTCATTATGTGAATGGGTGTTTTGGCTCATCCATGGTTCTCTGTTTGTCAACCAGCATTGGGTGCTTGTAACCCTTCTAACCCTGCTTGTCATTCTCATGTCCCCACAGCACCCACGGGCCCCCCAGTGGGGGTGAAAGTGACACTAATAGAAGATGACACTGCCCTAGTTTCTTGGAAACCCCCAGATGGCCCAGAAACAGTTGTGACACGCTACACCATCTTGTATGCTTCCAGGAAGGCCTGGATTGCAGGCGAGTGGCAGGTCCTGCACCGAGAAGGTGAGTGTTTCAGATTATTAAGGACAATGACAGCAAGTTATCAGAGTCACAGGCAGACCAAGGGAGGTGGTGCGAAGCCCGTGTTGGATTTACATTCTTCTATAGAAAGTAACAAATTACTAAAGGTTTTGGTTTTGTTCAAAGAGCATTGGCAAGCCGCCTGTCAATGCAGCTAGTCAATCAAATAATTGTTTGTGCGAGCAGGCATGCGAGTGTCTCAGTGCACATGTGGTGATCAGAGGACGGCTTTCAGGCAGGGTTCTTGCCTTCCACCTTATTCAGGCAGGGTCTCTTGTTCACTTGAGGACAGCTGACCAGTCGGTTCTCTTTCCACCTCCCATCTCCCCATAGGAGTGCTGGGATTACAGATGCGTACCGTAACATCCAGCCTTTGGCATAGGCTCCAGGAATCAAGCTTGGCTTGGCAGGGTTGCTCAGCAAGCCCTTTGCCTTCTGAGCCATCTTCTTGACCCCAGTTTTTTTTAAGTACAGAGAAAACCTGATTAGGACTTAACACTGCTTAAGATTTTTTTTTTTTTTAAGCATTAGTCTATTTTTATCTAAGGAATGATAAATTGCCAAATCCTTAATATTCTCACTGCATGCTTTTAACATTACGTTCTTTTTAAAATCTCCCATTTGGACATGTTCCATATGGCAGAGTTTAGTAGGGAATTAAGTGTTATTCTGGCATGCCCTCAACTCACACATGCAGGGGGAAAGGAGGGTTTGCCAAGCAATTAAAAGTTTAAGAAGGAAGAAGTGGTAATCTGTAATCATGGCACTTTTGAGATGAAAAAATTCCAATCTTAGGCCAGCCCAAGCCTATCTCATGGAAGAAAAACAAAAAATGATTTTTTTTTTCAAGACAGTCCTGCTGTCCTGGAACTCGCGCTGTAGACCAGACTGGCTTCGAATTCACAGAGATCAGCCAGGCGGTGGTGGCGCACGCCTTTAATCCCAGCACTCGGGAGGCAGAGGCAGGCAGATCTCTGTGAGTTCGAGGCCAGCCTGGTCTACAAGAGTGAGTTCCAGGACAGGCTTCAAAGCTACACCAAAAAAAACCCTGTCTCGAAAAACCAAAACAAAACAAAACAAAAACCCACAGAGATCCACCTGCCTCTGCCTCCTGAGTCTTGGGGTTAAAGGGGTGCACCACTGCCAGCTGGCAAATTTTCTTTTTTTTTTTAATATTTATTTATTTATTATGTATACAATATTCCGTCTGTGTGTATGCCTGCAGGTCAGAAGAGGGCACCAGACCCCATTACAGATGGTTGTGAGCCACCATGTGGTTGCTGGGAATTGAACTCAGGACCTTTGGAAGAGCAGGCAATGCTCTTAACCACTGAGCCATCTCTCCAGCCCCGCAAATTTTCTTTTTTAAAAAAGATTTAAACTTTATTTTTAATTAGATGTAACTGTGGGTTTGTGCATATGAATGCAGTTCCTCACATAGACCACAAGAGGGCTCCGAAAGGTAGTAACTGGCTTCTGAGAAAACTTGAAGGTACTAAAGACAGGACAGTTAGGTGTCATTATATTGTGAGTGTCTCTTGCGACTTCACAGATCATTCTAGAGCTTCAAGCAATTGTTACATTGTCTTATTGATTCCAGGAATCTCGATTCTGATAGGGGTAAGGAGTCTGGGAACAGTGAGGAGGGAGGTTTGGAGTCTGGAAGGAAAGATAAACCTTTGGAAACAAAGTGTCACCAACCTTGGCAGTGTCACATTTACTGATGTCCCATTAGACACAGTAAATTACATGGCCATGATAGTTAGGGCTACTCAGGAATGTGAATAGTGGAAACCCACTGGGGACTCTTTAATATCAGTGAAGCTTATGTTCTTTAAAAATAAAAATAAACATGGGGAGTGGCAGCAGGTGTATATTAGTTAGAGAGGTCAGAGGACAGCATGGAGGGGTTGCTTCTCTCCGCTATGTGAAGTCTTGGGAATCAGACTTGGTTTGTCATACTTGGTGGCAAACCCCTTTAACCTCTTTGCCCTTTTTTGGGCCCCACCATGTGTCTTGTTTTAGATTTGTCTGTGTCACGTGTATGCAGTGCCTACAGACATTAGAGGACAGTGTTGAGTCCTCTGGAGCTGGACTGACACAGGCAGTTGTGAGCTACCAGGCGGGCGTGCGGGAAGTTGACCTTGGGTCCTCTAGAAGAGCAACATTTTTTAACCTATGAGCCCTCGCTCCACCCACACTGCACCATCGCTCCACCTCCTACTACGCCATTGCTCCGCCCCCAGTGCCCCTTTGCTCCACCCCCTACAATGCAATCATTCTGCCCCCTACAGCAGTTCAGTTTCAGTCTGTCGTTTCCAAGATGGTTTATTGACACAACACTTGACCAAATGACAGACCTGATTTAATGAGATGACATAAATATTAATAAGGAGCCGGTTGAGCACGTAGCTTTGAATTCTTCGTTCTTACCTTTCTAAAAGGAGACAATAATTTTCTCTGCCTGCTTTCAAATTGACCCATTCGGGAGTTTGAGAAAAAGGGCTCAGAAATGAATATCCTACCTCATTTCTGGCTCCATGGAGACGCGGACAGTAATTGCAGGCTTTTGCATCTCTGCAAACCTTCCTAACTACATAATTGTGTGCAGGAAAACATGATCCGCTCGCCGCTTGGTGAGATTTCCAGGAACGTTCTTGTGAAAAGCTTTTGTCATTCATTACATGTAGAGAGCTTTCTTTAGCGTTAATGCTGTGGCTCAGAAAGGACAAGTAAATAATGTAAGAAAAGCAACTGAGGCCTGGTTTTGAAAGAGAAAATACAAAGGAGTCAACCTACAATTACTTAAAAAGCAAGGGACACAGCTTGGAATAAAGAAAGCCTTAAAATGGAAAATCATCTTTTGTGTCTGAACATAGCAGGCTTAGAAAGATAAGAGCATAGGAAACTATGGGGAAATAAGGATTTTGACATATCTGATATTATTTTTTCCCCATTTTTTGAAACAAGGTTTCTCTATGTAGCCCTGGCTGTAGACAAGACTGACCCTGAAATTGCAGATCTGCCTGTCTCTGCTCCTCCCCACCCCCTATGTCACGTGTATGCAGTGCCTACAGACGCTGTAGAGCTGAGATTGGCGTGCATCACCTCTGCCTGGCTGACAATCTTTAATATGTGTAAATTTATACATAATGTATGTTCATAGACCAAATAGACCAAGAATTTAATTTTTTTCATGAATCAAAATAGTTGTGGTAATGGGCTGGTAAGATGGACCATCAGATGAAGATGCTT
>JAQHUG010000010.1:12476488-12504269 GCA_028555095.1 Dicrostonyx torquatus
TATTTCTATTTCTATTTATGTTTGTGTGCATGCCACATGCGTGTGGGGCCTGTGGAGCCCAGAAGAGGACATTACATCCCTTGTAGCCGGAGTTACAGGTGGTTGCCAGCTGCACGATGTGGGTGCTAGGAATTGAACTCAGGTCATTAAGTGAAGACTCTTAATGGCTGAGCCATTATCTCTCCAGACCCCCAGGGGGAAAAATATTATTTTTTAAATGTTATCTCAGAAAAATACTTCTTAAATGTTGGTCCATGTTTGTGTGACTTTAAAAGTTTACTTAATTTGTATGTTTCTAGGGGCAATAACCATGGCTCTCCTGGAAAACCTGGTGGCAGGGAACGTGTACATTGTCAAGATATCTGCATCCAATGAGGTGGGAGAAGGGCCCTTCTCAAATTCCGTGGAGCTGGTTGTCCTTCCCAAGGACACTTCAGAATCGAACCAGAGGCCCAAGCGTTTGGATTCTTCTGATGCCAAAGGTCTGGATGCTGCCACTGCCGCTTTGTTTTCATTCCCTAATCCTTGACTTCAGCTCCCACAGTTGCCACACCCCTTAGCCTGCACTTGGTTTGCTGAATTGTTGCTGGTAGGGTTCTGGGCTTTCTGGGTTGCATGGCTCTCTTCTGTGGTCCTAGAAGGCAGAGGGGATATCACCTCAGAATGAACTTTCAGGTCCCAGATCACTGTGCTCCCAGACTTATATGCTCCCAGACCACTGTGCTCCCAGACTTCTGTGCTCCCAGACCACTGTGCTCCCAGCTGTGTAGCTGCTGGGCTGGATGAGCCCCACGCTGGTGGGTGTGAGCATCCTGGGAGGTTCTGATGAAACCAACAGCAGAGGTGGTTGCCGTCCCAAGGCTGGGAGGAGCCTGGCTTTCATTAAGAAAAACAACTCTCCCAGACAGAAGGTTGTTTTTACCCTGAAAAACAGTTGGGAGGAGGGAAATGTGGCTAAGCAGCCACCCTCACTCAGGACTCTTAATGTCCACTCAGTCTGAAGGGAGCCAGTGCCCCCTGGGGTCTGGACCGAATGCTTCACTCTGTTTTCCTATGGAGAAATAGAGGGCAGCTTTAAGGAGAGAAGCTGCCAGTGGAACACAGGTTAGGGACTATGGAACCACAGAGCACTCACTCGGTGGCTGGTGTGGAAGAAGGCAAGAAGAGCAGACAGAATTAAGAAGAGAAAGGGGTCAGGTATGGTGGCACACACCTTTAGTCCCAGCACTCCAGAGGCAGAGGCAGGCAGATCTATGTAAGCTGGTCTATGCAGTGAGTTCTAGGACAGCCAGGGCTACACAGAGAAACCCTGTCTCGAGAAACAATACAAAATAAAAATTAAAAAAAGAACAAGAAGGAGGTAGCTATTTTGGTAGAGCCAAATCAGAGTTTGGTTCCCAGCTTCTGGGAGATCTGAGATTGCATTCTGGTCTCTGTGAGCACTGCACACATATGTACATATGCACAGATACATACGTGAATTAAAAAATAAAAGAAATATTTAAAAATAAATAGATGTGCTGTGCAGTGGTCTCCGTGAGCACTGCACACGTGTGTACATATACACAGATACATAGTGAATTAAAAAGTAAAAGGAATATTTAAAAATAAATAAATGTGCCGTGCAGTGGTGATACATACCTTTAGTCCCAGCACCCAGAGGCAGGCAAATGTCTGTGAGTTTGAGGCCAAGCTGCTCTACAAATCTAGTTCCTGAATAGCCAGGGCTGCTACACAGAGAAACCCTATCTCAAGAAAAACCAAATAAATAAATAAATAAAATTCTAGATTGGTGTTCATTGATATAATAGTTTGCTGTCTAAGTATGGTCTTGATCTTCAGTACTAGAAAATAAATTGACTTCTGTAATCACTGGCCAAAATCAGTTCATGACTTTTCTGTTTAGATGGAATGTTAAAACTTTCCTGTGAGATAAAGACAAATTACAGAAAAGCAACCATCTGAACTGTGATATGTGAAATATGGTTGTTTCTTTTTGATGTGGGAAGCCCTTCTGTATAGGTGTTGTTTTTATTGGTTAATGAATAAAGAAAGCCTATAGCAGGGCAGAACAGAGCTAGTCAGGGAAAACTAAACTGAATGCTGGGAGAAAGAAGGCGAAGTCAGGGAGAAGCCATATAGTCCTGCCAGGGACAGATGCTGGACGGAACCTTGCCAGTAAGCCACAGCCACATGGCAATACACAGATTGATAGAAATGGGTTAAATTAAGATGTAAGAGCTAGCCTACAAGAAGCCTGAGCTAATAGACCAAGCAGTGATTTAATTAATACAGTTTCTGTGTGGTTATTTCAGGGCTGAGCAGGCAGGAGCAAACAGGTGGCCTCCTATAACATCTTCTGATTAAGTAAATGTGCCGTGTTTCTAGTTTATGCAGGTTATTACCATCTGGACCAGAAGTCAATGACGGGTATTGCAGTAGGCGTTGGCATAGCTTTGACCTGCATCCTCATCTGCATTCTCATCTTGATATACCGAAGCAAAGCCAGGTTCGTTTCCCTTGTAAAGATGCTGCTGATGTAAGCCGGGCGATGGTGGCGCAGGCCTCCCAGCACTCGGGAGGCAGAGGCAGGCTGATGTCTGTGAGTTCGAGGCCAGCCTGGTCTACAAGAGCTAGTTCCAGGACTGGCTCCCAAGCAACACAGAGAAACCCTGTCTTGAAAAACAAAACAAAACATAAAAAGATGCTGCTGTAGGCTCACAGGTAAAGTGCCAAGTGTGAGAGCCAAAGATCCCAGAACCCACAAATGCCAGTCGGGAGTGGTGCCTGCCTATCATCCCAGCTTTCATGAGGCAAAAGCAGGAAAATGCCTGCAGCTCAACAGCCAGTCTGGTGGAAATGGTGAGCTCCAGGTTCAGCCTCAAATGTAAGGTGGGAAGTGATTGACACCTGGGTCAACCTCAGCTCTCCACACATGCATTCCACACGCACACATGTGTATGCAAAGAAAGAGATGCTATAATGGTTAAAGACATTTAAATGACAGCAGCTGCAGGAAATGCATTGAAATCAAAGCCTTGTAGAATCAACTGGGTTATTTTCCTCCTTAAAAGGAGTGTAATGTTATGGGGTTTTTATAGCTCAGAATGTGCTGAATTTACACTGAGATCATTTTCCTGCCATTTGGAGAAAAAACTGCTGTGCCAATAAAAACCCCTAAATGAGAAGTTGGTTTCTGCATTTCTGAATCATTTTGAGAAAATGAGAAGTCTCCTTAAGCCATTTGTTTTTGCTTCTGCGTCTATTTTAATGGCACACTTGATCTGGTACATGCCTTCCCCAGAGGATTCCTCATGATCTCATGTTCAAGTGCCAGCAGACATGCATTAGTTGCCAATGAATCACAGAACAAGCGACCGGAATCACAGGCTAATGCAGTAAATAGAGATATGTTAGCCATCAGGCAAATCACAAACACTACAGCAGTAACGCTAAAGATCTAGAACGTATATTCCAAAGGTATCTGAGATGTAGGCATTTAAGAAGCCACTTGTTCCAAACCTGTGGGCTGAGGAGCCAGCTCAGTTAGTAGAGTGCTCAGCTCAGATCGCTCAGCCCTGGGCTCATTCCCAGCACTGCAGAAAGCCAGCGGTGGCTCTTGTGGTGTTGTGCAGGAGGCGGAAGCAGAAAGATTAAGGTCAGGAGGCTTTCAGGAAGGTTCAGGATGGCTCGGTGGATACAGGTGCTTGCTCACAAACTACCAGAGTTCAGTCCCACATGATAGGAGAGAACTGAGTCTTGAAAGTCGTTCCCTTACCTTCACATGTCCATAGGCATGTGTGCACACACACAGTAAATAAATAAATGTAAAAGTTTTTTCCGAGACAGGGTTTGTTAGCTTTGGAGCCTGTCTTGGAATTTGTTCGAGGCTGGCCTTGAACTCACAGAGGTCCATCTGTCTCTGCCTCCCAAATGGTGGGATTAAAGACGTGCACCACTACCGCCTGGCAATAAATGTAAAATTTTTTAAAACAAAAAAAGTAAATTCGCTGGGCGATGGTGGCGCACGCCTATAATCCCAGCACTCGGGAGGCAGAGGCAGGCGGATCTTTGTGAGTTCGAGACCGGCTGGTCTACAAGAGCTAGTTCCAGCTCAGGCTCCAAAGCCACAGAGAAACCCTGTCTCGAAAAAAAAGTAAAGTCATTCTTTTCTACAAGTTTGAGGCTAGTCTGAGATATACAAGTTACTGTCTCAAATAAAATAAAATAAGGTTATGATTAAATGCCACATTTGGTACACTTGCCTGTATCTTCCATGAGATGAGAAGGCTTTCCTTACTAATATTTCAGGAAGTCATCTGCCTCCAAGACAACACAGAATGAAACCCAGCCCTTATCCCGAGCCAGCACGTCTGTAGTTGCGGGGAGTGACACAGGGAAGAACCTGGAGAGAGCTCCAGAGAATGAAGAGTCCCTGATACCCATGATGCCGAGCAGCTTCATTGATGCGAAGGTACACGGCATAATGCTTCTCTCCTTGTGTGAAGTTAACTTACCAGGAACGTGTGTTGTTGATCGTATGATCTTGTTGATCATAATTATATAAACCACCCATGGTTTGGGGGAGAAGTTGAGGACACATGAAAGAACAAAGGATGGAAGATACAGGAGGAGTGGGGACAGACACACACTAGACAGGGCTCTGGGAGTTGGGATTCCCATCATTAGTTATTGTGTAGTATAATTTGGGCTTCCTTGCACTTCTAGCGTCAGCACCTCTATTTTTTTTAAGATTTATTTATTTATTATGTATAGTGTTCTGTCTGCATATGTGCCTGCAGGCCAGAAGAGGGCACCAGGTCTCATTACAGGTGGTTGTGAGCCACCATGTGGTTGCTGGGAATTGAACTCAGGACCTTTAGAAGAGCAGGCAGTGCTCTTACGCACTGAGCCATCTCTTCAGTCCAGCATCAGCACTTTTATTAAATGATTTTACCTTGAGTTTGATGGCTGCCTGTATCGATCCTCAGAGCACACCAGATATAAAGAAGGTTTTAGAATTAACTTTTATGTAAATCTTTTATATATGCGAGTGTTCTGCCCTGCATGTATGTCTCTGCATCATGTGTGTGCCTAGTGCCCAAGGACAGCAGAAGAGAGCATCAAATCCTCTGGAACTGGAGTTACAGATAGTTATGAGCTAACATATGGGTCTAGGGGATTTGTCCCTGATTCTCTGAAAAAACAGCCTGTGTGCTTAACCATTGAGCCATCTTTGTCACCTCCAAAGAATATTAAAAAAAAAAAATAAGAAAGACACGGGTTGGAGAGATGACTCAGAAGTTAGGAGCATTTTTTGCTCTTCTAGAGGACCCAGGTTCCATTCCAAGCACCCACATGGTGACTCACAACCACCTGTAACTCCACTTTCAAAGGATCTGACTCCTTCTTCTGACCTCCTTAGGAACATGTACACATACATACACACAGGCAAAACACTTGTATGCATAAAATTTAAAAAATAATAAATAAGTAGCAAATAAGCAAAGATCTGCACCTAAAGAGCCTTCTCTTGCTGGTCTGAGGAAGTAGACATTACAATGAAGTGTCAATAGAGGGCGCTACTTCGTGTCCTTATCAAGGCTTGTTAAAGCACTATGGACACCAGCTAGAACTGTGTCTCGCTACATTCTTTTGCTTTGTTTTTTTCGGAGACGGGTTTCTTTGTATAGCTCCAGCTGTCCTGGAACTCTCTCTGTAGACCGAATTGCCTCAGACTTATCCACCTGCTTCTGTCTCCTCAGTGCGCGCCACACCGTGGCTCTGTCTCGCCTCGTCACATTCTTCCTATAGCTGCTCTGGAACTAATGTGACATGTGTCAGTCACCATTAACTGCAGACACCCACAGCTCGGGGGGTGTGTCCACTGTCTCAGCAAAGAAGGTTTTCTAGATTGTTTAAGGATTCTTTGAAGAGACGATGACCTAGCACACACACCCCCGCCCTCCGCCCCTTCCTCCCCATATCCTAAAAGAGCCAGCCCCATGGAAGAGGTTTCTCCCTGTGATCAGCCTTCCTTCACAGACCCTTTCCTGAAGTCTACAACGATGAAAACATTTTCAAGTTTTAGGAGCATGTATATTAATTCTTTGCATTTCTTTATTTTATGTTTCTGATGTATGTGGGCACTTGTATGTCATGGTGCTCATGTGGGGGTCAGAGGACAGCTTGTGGGAGTCAGTTCTCTCCTTCTGCTGGGTGGGGTTTGGGACTTGAATTCAGGTCATGAGACCTGTGGCAGGGTGCCTTTCTCCTGCCCACAGGTTTCTGTTAAGTTTACATTAACATTTAAAAGGTATTTGATTTCTCCTGTTGCATTTGTGTTGCTTGCAGCCTGTCTTAGCTCTTACTTTATAAGTAAAAAATCAAGCCCTATTCAGCTTATTTCAAATCAATATAGGACATAAAATCTAAAAGGTTGTGTGTGTGTGTGCGTGCACGTGCATGTGTTTTCTCAAGGCATGTAACACATACTGACTGCACCTTACTATGTAGACAAAGCTAGCCTTGAACTAATTCCTCAGCTTTGGGTCTTGGGGATCAGAGCCTGGGCTTCCTTCATACCAGCCAAGCATCGTACAAGCGAACTTTGTCCTCAGCCATAGAGTCCAAACTTGGCAAATACTAGTATATATTATGGTTCTGTTATCATCAGTTTGGCAGCAGATACAAGAAAAGGTAGGGGAGAAGCAACATGAAGGAAAAGATGGGGAGAAAGAATCTAAAGTCAAAGAAGCGGAGAGCAGCTGGAGGCCTGGTCGGTCCCCTTGGTTTTCCTGCAAATGGCACCTTACTTTTAGGTGAATGTTGAGTTCATGATATTGTTTCTCTCGACTGCTTTTAAACTATTTCAGTCATGCAAAGAAGGTTGAATGGAGAATATAATGAACAAATGCACAAATGATCAATGATATCTTGTCATAATTCCGTACTTTTGCTTGCTATAACAAAAACATGTCAGAGAGAGGATTAGAAGGCAGGTACAGAGTGAACCAGGCTAGGCGTTGGAGTGCATTCCTGTCATGCCTTAGTACACAGGAGGCTGAAGAGGAGCCAGTGAGTTCCAGGCTAGCATAAGCATCATTAAGAATAAATAAATAAGCCTGACATGTTTTTCTTGTGATGTGTATGGCTGTTTTTTTCTTCACATATGTCTGAGCACCACGTATGTGTCTGGTGTGTGTGTAAATCAGAAGAGGGCATAGGACCCCCTGAAGCTGGAGTTATGGATGGTTGTGAGCCACGATGTGGGTGCTGGAAATTAAACCTGGGTCCTGTGGAAGAACAGCCAGTTCTCCTAGCCGCTGAACCATATCTCCAGCCCTGATATGATTTTGATGGCAAACAAATGCCCTGAATATGTTTTCTCCTGTGTACAAGAGGTGCCATATGTGACCTTTGTCTCCTTTAGACATTTAAAATTTCTGTTTGCTTCCTGCAATGAAATCAAATCTCTAATTCTGAGGTATTTTCCCTTTGTATTTCCTCAGGGAGGAACAGACCTGATCATCAATAGCTATGGTCCTATAATTAAAAACAACACAAAGAAAAAGTGGCTTTTTTTCCAAGACACTAAGAAAGTGAAAGTTGAGCAGGTAATTCACTCATGTGAGAATCACTTACTGTCCATGACATAAAAATGCTAATTAAAAGGGAGATAAATATGGGAACGTGAAATCTTTGACCGACATGACTCAGTTCTGACAGTAACGAGCTGTGTTGAGTGACAGCCAAAAGGATAATTGAGACAGTCATCAGAGATGTGGTTTTCAGCGGGGCGTGAGGACCGTAAGAAAAGAGAGGGACATGGGCTTATATCAAAATAACCAAGGTTTTGGGTTGTTTGTCTTAGATTTTTATTTTTTATTTTTAATTATGTGTGTGTCTACCTGTCTAAGTAGAGATATGCACATGGGTACATAGGCCAGAGGAGGGTGTTGGATCACCTGGAGCTGGAGTTACAGGCATGTCAGTCACCTGATGTTGGGTGCTAGGCACTACACTCGGGTCTTCCGCCAGAGCAGAATGTGGTCTTAACCACTGAGCCATCTCTCCAACCCCACCAAGGAAGGCTGTAGCATTTCAGTTGGTATAGTAGTTCAGAAATGCTCCCAGCTGTCCGTGGGAACCAGGGACCCAAACAGTCCGTTCACAATGGCAACTTCTTTATGCATGCACGTGAACTAGTCGCAGCCTCATTGCTCCCTCATCTGTTTTTGCCTAGACTCAAAGAAGATTTACTCAGCCCGTGTGCTTTTACCAGCCAGGCACCACTGTGCTGATCAGCGATGAAGACTCCCCCAGCTCCCCAGGCCAGACTGCCAGCTTCCCAAGACCCTTTGGGGCTGCCCTTGATGCTGAGCATTCGGCGAACAGTGAAGGCAGCCACGAGACGGGGGATTCTGGAAGGTTCTCCCACGAGTCCAATGATGAGATCCACCTGTCCTCGGTCATCAGTGGCACACCCCCCACCTCGAAGTCTCTCGCCGGTGGCGATTCTGATGGAGATGGTGCCGTGAAGAAACGCGGAGACCCTGCAGAGCCCTTGCCAGCTGAGCAGACCTCCTTGTTGGTCCCACAGCCACCAGAGCCCGCGGGGCCATGCTTTGCTGCCGAGGGGTTTCCCATCTAAGACAGCCATGCTCAGGGATTCACAAGCATCTGTTCGAAGGACAATGAACAGGGAGCCAAAGCCTTTTGTGAAAATCTTGATGTCTTACTGTTTATTGGGGTTTTTTTTTCATCTTTAAAAAAAATTTTTTTAATTATTTTTTAAGCGCACGAATTTTGAATGTTTCAATTGTCAACAATGTGAAAAAGGGCAGTCAGGATGCTTGACTGGGTTCTAAGCTGTATCACTGGAGCGGAGGGAAGACTGCCCTAGCCCTCTGCTGAATAGCTACCTCAGTTTGCTGTTGGCGGACTCTGAAGAACTGTGCTGCCTCCTCCTGTGCTGGCTTCTCTCAGCAAGCGGCGTAGCCAGCAGGACTTCCTAGTGACGCCGCCGTGTGTCCGTTGTGTGTGTGATGTGTGTCTGAGGAGTCCGATGGCAAGACGAGGAAGAATGTTGATCTGAAGCTCTGTTTTTTAGTTTTTTCTTTTTCTTTTTTTCTTTTTAGAGCTGTAACACCTGCATGATTTGGATAATGTGACCTCTGGCTGTGAGGAGAAAATACGGCACTATATTTATTTGAATGAATGAAACAAAGATTTCTCTTTGGAGAAGCAAACCATTCCATAGCACGTAGGGATCATATCCTTGCCAGGCTGTTGGGATTGGAGCGCCAGAGCAGGAATCTTTCGCTCCAGTCCACACCAGCCTGCCTTCAGCCATCTTCTCTTTGGCCCCACAGTCGGTCAAAGGGCAGAGCTGTCTCTTTTGCAGAACAACTTCAGAGTTTCCGAGCTAGCTGCAAAACACAATGCAGAAAAGTGGATTTTTTTGTTGTTGTTGTTGTTGAATGGTTCAGATTTTCTTTTAAAATCCCAGTTTGAGCCGGGCGGTGGTGGCGCACGCCTTTAATCCCCGCACTTGGGAGGCAGAGGCAGGCGGATCTCTGAGTTTGAGGCTAGCCTGGTCTACAAGAGCTAGTTTCCAGGACAGGCTCCAAAGCTACAAAGAAACCCTGTCTCAGGGAAAAAAAAAAAAAAAGAAATCCCAGTTTGGCTTCAAATGGGGCGAAGAAATGTCATGAACTATTGAGAATGAAGATACAAGAAGCAGTAGAAAATAAGATGAACTTGAGGTTTTCGTAATAACAGTGCCTTCCAGGATATTTTATGAAAAATTTTGCCTTATACCTTTTTAATATTCATGAAGATGTTTAGGAAAAAGGGTACCAAAAATTTGCCTTAACAAAGCTTGGCTCTCACCGATAGCTCTGACGTTATCTGGCACCTTGCTAGCGTTGTTCTCCTTTGGAAGCTCAGGGTGGCCCCTGGGATGTTGTACCTCAGCAACCCAGTGGCTGACCTCTTGGCTTACTGTCCCACTAACTCCAGGAGTGAGTTCATCCTCTGCCTGGTTTGAAATCAGCAAGCCCTTAGAGCAGGCCTTCTCCGCCATGAGGCAACAACTCCTGTGCTGAGCCACATGGGAGGGACCAAAAAAAAAAAAAAAATGAGATGCCTGAAAGAGAGGCGTGTCCTTAGCCTTTTAGAATCGTGGGGTTTACTCTCCCCCAAGTTTTTGGAAATGAATTTTGAGTTGCATTTTAAAAGAAGGACCCTTTATGGGTTTTTCCCTTGAAACCCTCCCTCCACAGATGGGACAAGTCCTGCCAAATGGAGTCCTAAAGTCAAGGGAACTGCTGGATAATTACCATGCTCTCATCTCCCTTGATGACCCTACCATGTGATTCTAAGTTTTGTGCCAAATTGGGCATGCTTAGAACCTGACCCACAGCTGCCACTTCTGAATGCAGTTCTGTCCCTTTCACTGTGGGCTTTTTTGGCAAAATGGGGGGAAAAGAAAAAGAAAAGAAAAGAAAAAACAGAGCTTTAGGTAAATGACGGGAGGCTAGAAAAAGGGCTTCCCCTGCCTTCGCACTCCTGTTTATACTACCTCTCTTTAAAGTTATTCTAGTGTTATTGTTCTTTCCTGTACTCAGGGAATTTTGTTTTGTTTTGTTTTTGTTTTTCTTGAGCTCATGACGCATGGGCGGGCGCACTGACAGGGTATAGTGTTGTTTGGTTCCTAGTTAAGTATGTGGGCCAACTTCTCTCAGTATCTAAAATGAAGAGGTATAATGGGATCGGTTGTTTTCAATCTTCAAAAGCAAACAAAATGTAAAGGTGACACTTCATGTAGGGCCATACACATTTGAACTGTGTTCTCTGCCTGGGTCCTCTGAAAGGGTCCCAGAAGAAGGTGCCCTGTGTTTTGATGAATTGGCCCTTAGTACAGTAGCCTTTTAGCTTATAGCTATTTGCTAGTTCATCTTTTAGCCTTTTCATTCTATTGTTATGCAGACTTTTCTGTCACAATCCTGTTACCAAAGAATTTCCAGTAGAAAAGTGAAATTTCTATTATAATTACCCTAAATCAAATTCACTAGAAACAGCTACAAATAGCCTCAATTTCAAGTAATTTCTACCCTAACCTGTAGGGTTTATATTGATAGTTACAGATAATTAGACTACCTTACTGTCTCCAGAGTGTTTAAAATAAGTTGTAATTTCCTTGCCAAGAGATGGTTACAAGGTATTTCAACTGTAGCTTTTTTTTCCTTCAGCAAGCAAAGAAATCTTTAACTCTATAGTATTAATGTATTTTCAAATTTTTGAAATTGCTTGTTGGAGAGGAAAAAAACAAATCTTACCACTAAGAATAAGTATTTTGATCTCATGGAATAAGGTATTTAATGTTCAACAGAGGCCTTTGGCTTGATGAAAGCAAGCTTCTTTGAAGTCTGAAATACGAAATTCTAACTAAAATATTAAGGTTATCATTTCTTTCTTATGGTACCATTACTTCATCATATTTCAACTCCAGATAAGCTGGTATGCAAATAGGTAACTTTCATTTTCTAAAGACATATTTGCTAAAAGTACTGATAACCTGCCTGTCATTTTTAATGTCAAATATTACAATATACTGCTCATCAGTATTTTCATACCAAAGATCATTAAAATATATAATCTAGCCTGTAAGTAAAGGTGAGCAGAGTTAAAATAAATTTATTTAGAAGCAGATAGGGAATCTAGCTTTAGTGGCAAAAAGAAAAGGCGAAAAGCTAAGTTTACATAGTTAAAGGCAATACAGTTATATTGGTATTTATCAGTGTTTTTATCCGAGTACTTTATATCAGCAAATTAAAAAGAAATTAAAAACCAAAGATATTTAAGGTTACCTCTGAATATAGGGAAATTTAGCTGTACATTGAACTGTTATTTGTTGTTTTTTATGTTAATGAAACATCTCTCCAGAACCTCTCCTCTGTGTCCAGATTTTCAGTGAATTCCACTGGTTCAGCCACAGGGATATATTTTTACTAAATGATGCTGTGCTTCTTCCGTAAGGCCCCATGAGTGTGACAGTCACCAGGTAGAACATCAGACTCCTCTGTCCCTGGGTATGTGGGAGCCCCGAAATCCGCCTGTATAGTCTGCATTCCTACATAGTCATTCTCTGGCTATTCAGGCAGCTGGAGGAAGGCAAATGAAACGAGCCACTGGTGGGCGGTGCTTTGAGTTAAAATGGGGTTCCTAAATTGTAAGGTTTTCATTGCACCAAAGGAGCTGAGCTTTAATCTCAAGTGGAAACCTGGGTGAAGAAAATTACTTTTTTTAAAATGTAGAATCTAGAGATTTATAAAAGACACATTTATCTATTAAGTGATGTTTTGAAAAGTACCAAGAGTTTAGATGCTGGTGACATGTTACAGGCTTTCTTGCCATTACCGCAAACACAAGCCATGCCAGCAATGCGGCAGTGCCTGTGTGTGCATCATGTCTATGCTTTCTGGAGGGCTTCTTAAAAAAAAATTAAAAATTTTTAAAAAGGCTCATGGCCGATGACTCAGGAGCACCATTAAAGTATTTAGGAAGACACCATCGGAAAGAGTTCTTTGTGTCCTCAAAAACGAGCATGGCAGCATGGCGCACTCCTTTGATCAATCGCAGTAGGCACATATCTGAGGTCCAGTTCTGCCTGCTGCCAATAGCGAAACAAGGTGAGGGGTGCCATTTCAGGAAGCGTTACCACCCATGGGTCAGTCAGACTGTTGTGACCGATTCGCTTCTGTACACTTGCATAGCAGATGTCCATTTCGAATTCTGGTATTCAAAAGTTTGAACTGCATTGTCAAAAGCTGTCATTTTTCTTAGGCCAACCATGTGTTTTGCATATTTTCTGTCTGAACATTTACTACATGTGTCTCTGATAAAATTGCTTTGGTTGAAGTCAGAAATCACCCCTGCAATCTGTGAGCACAGAGCGGTGGGTTCTGGGGACCGCCATGCACAGCCGTTCATCCAATTGTGGATTTTATTGATGTTTAGAAGGCAACCGTAGGTTCTGTGCTGGGTTGCTTTGCTCAGGATGTGAATTCCCAGGCTAATGCAATGTGTGTGTTACAGGCTTTTCCACCAGATGGGTTCTGTACCGCCTTTCTGGCAAACCATCACTAATTTAGTGTCTGTGAGCAGCAGCACCTAATTATCTTACAACTCTGCAGGTCAGAACTCTTTCTTTTTGAGGAAATTTTTTTGCTTTGAAATTCTGCCATCCTGGAACTTGCTATGAAAACCAGATTGGCTTTGAACTGGTGGCGCTCCTCCTGCCTCATACTCCTGAGCTATAGGATAAAATGAAGGTTGCCGATGAGGCGGCATTCCCCCTGAGAGCCGAGAGAAGAAGCCGGTCCCTTGTCTTCTTCAGCTTTTAAAGACTGTGAACTCATTTTTCTTTAGAACCAGAAACATAGCCCCTTTCCTCCTCTTTTTCTGACTCCAAGAAAGAAAGGTTCTTTGGTTCTAAGTATTCATTTTGGTTAAATTATTCTGGCCTTCATCATCCAAGATGATGTCCTTAGTTTCTTCTGTCATGTGTTGTAGGATTTTCACAGGTTCTGAGGGTTCCTTTGTAGACTTCTCTGAATGGTCATTGCTTTCCCACTATAGCTCTGTCAATTCTGCGGAATTCCTCTCGGAAAGCATGGTACTATGTCTTCAAGATATAGCAAATCTGACGTTCCCTTGCCCCTGGAAGACCTTTAAAATGTCAAAGTCTGGAAAAAATAGGCCCTGTAGTTTGTTCAAAGTGCATTAAAATCTGTCTCTAAAACCCTTCAAAGCCAATTCAACTTTTTCTTTCCTTTTCTCTCTCTCTCTCTTAAGTGGGGATTTGAGACCGGGTTTCTCTGTGTAGCCCTGGCAGTCCTGGTTCTCACTCTATAGACGAGGCTGGCCTGAACTCAGAGATCCATCTGCCTCTACCTCCCAAATGCTGGGATAAACGGTGTACGCCACCATCACCTGGCTCCTAACTCCACTCCAGTCTTATCTATGTTTTCATAGGTAAAAAAAAAAATCTCATAATTATTTGCCTTCAACTATGTTGGATTCATCAGAAAGTTTTGGAAACCTTTTTTCTCTCTTCAAATGATCATGTTGCCGGAGAAGGACTGAGTGAGGAATCCTGGATAGATGAGCAAGACAGGGCCGAGTCATTCTTTGCTTTCTTTCCAAAACACACTGGTATGTACAGCCTTGCAGCCTGGTTTCTGCCTTCACTTAAACAGTGACGGATGTTCCACCTTCTAATTGGTCAGCTCTGAAGCTTCCGTCGTCCTTGCTTCTCTTCACTCCATCAGCACGTGTAGCTCCTAGGATGCGCTGAACTTTATCACCTGCTTCATCTTTTAGTTGTTCTGTTCCTGGATGTCTTAGACCCCCCAAAGCTCTAGTTCGTTCTAATTTCTGGTTCTCTCAAGCTGGCCTCCTTTCAGTTTTGAAGGATGACTTCGAATTCTACCCTGACTGATATTCAGGATTTCTTTAGCAGAGAGAGAAAGCTGTTTCCATTCACAGGATGCTAGCCAGGGGGAGATGCTCAATACAGAAAAGCTAACTATCTTGAATACAGCCTCTGAGTGCCGAGATTAAAGGTGTACCTCCCCCAACAACCTCATCTTTCATTTTTAACAAATGCACTCTTTCCTTGTTTGCATCGGCCAGCATCACTTTGATGACCTGCAAAGTGTTACAGATTTCCTCAAGTTTCTGATAAAGACATTCTTCACTTAAACCTTTAGAAAGAATGTTAGTTTTCCTATCAAACTCTCTTAAACACAAAACAAGACAAAAGCAGAGCTACTCTTCCTGCTGTCATAGAGTTTCTTATTTGCCACATTCTGTGTTATCTGTTCCAGTTCCGAACTAAATCCCTTTCCTGGTGGTAAACCTGACCACAGACATTGCCTTAGCCACTCGGTAGTGTAGGACAGGTGTTAAGAAAATCTGTCTGTCTGTTACTGTCACTGAACAAAAGTTGATGTCTGTACGTGTAGGATTTTTTTTTTCTATTTCAAAGATGTGAATTTAATGAAGTGTGGGAGCCAGTTAAGTTATTTTCTGCAGTGGGTGTTCTGGGTCCTGCCACTCTCTGCTTCCTTGTAAGGGCAGCATTTGCCAGCTTCAGCGTGGACTGTGGAGCTGAGCTACATTCGATTTCTACTTGACTCAGGGGACCAGCTCTGCAGACTCCATCGCATGAAGAGGGTGAATGTTTGTCTTGATTTTTGAATGTATTTTTTAAAATGTCTTCTTAAAGCATGTGTTGTTTAATGATGTGGGTTTGCTTTCTGTTCCTAGCATGATAGCAAATATTTCCTAGTATCCGTACACTTCCCCGGGTAGTTTGTATTCTACCCTACAGGTCATGCCAAAAAGTGAATAAAAGTTTAAATGCCAAAATGTTTATGAAAACTGCTGTCTACATACTGATTGATTGCACAGTTTAAATAAAACTTTTCCTCAGTTAAAAAGCAAATGGCATGCGTTTTCCTTCTTTGGAGACTAGAAAGTGGACATCAGCAGTTTATAGAACAGTTGGAGGGAATGACTTATTAGGTGTGTACTCCTGCGTCAGGCCTCCCTTTAAGAATTGTAGTCACGTGGCGTGTACTGCATAATGGCAGTACAATACACCTTTCCTGTCCCTGTTGATTGGTGCACGTTCAGGAAGCAAACATGAGGTGACCCAAAGGCTGTGGGCACGTTCAGGTCCACAAAGCATTGACTCCATGAAGAAGATGCTAGAATGAGGGTTTAGGATGACAAAAGGAGCCTGGAAACCTCTTTAAAAACATCTTAAGTTGGAGCTGGAGAGGTGACTCAGTGGTTAAAAGTGGGCAAGTCAGATGACCGGAGTTTAATGCTGGGACCCATGTAAAGGTGAAAGAGGAGCGGTGACTGGATGAGATTGTGCTCTGACCACCACATGTGTGCTGCCACTGTACTCACACACATCTTAAACACACAATAGTAACAGTAAGTTTTTTTGTTTTTTGTTTAGACGGGTTTTCTCTTTGTAGCCCTGGTTGTCCTGGAACTCACTCTGTACACCAGGCTGGCCTTGAACTCAGAGGTCACCTGCCTTTGCCTCCCAAGCATGGGATTAAAGGTGTGCGCCACCAACTACCCACCAAAATTTTAATTTTTTTAAATTTAGGTATATAGAAATTTTAACAAGCTTGAATTAATGAACATAAAGCCCTGAAGTAAAGAGAAAGTATACCCTTTATTATTTTTATTTTTTAAGGATGCATGTTTTTATTTTATGAGTATTTTGCTGCATGTATGTGCCTAGTATCTAGTGAGATCAGAAGAGGGAGTCGGATCATCTGTAATGAGTTACAATTAGTTGTTAGCTACCATGTAGGTGCTGGGAACTGAACTTGGATCCCCTGCAAGAGCAGCAAGTGCTCTTAACTACTGAGCAATCACTCCAGCCCTGGTTTTATTATTTTTAAGTGTGTGTGCGTGTACATGTGCACGCTCTTACGTGCAGGTGCCAATGTAGGTCAGAGACGTTGGACCCCCTAGAGTTAAAGTTTTAAGTAGTTGTGGGCTGCACAGTGTAGGTGCTGGGAACGGAAGCTGGGTCCTCTGTAAGGATAGTATACACCCTTAACCACTGAGTCATCTCTCCAGTCCAAATACTTTTGAATACACAGGATTGCCCTTGCTAGAAGTCTGAACAATTGCCGAGTAAAAATCCTACAGGCCATGTTCTTTAACCCCAAGGTAATGAGATGAAAAGTTAATTATGAAAAGAAATGCTAGACATTTTGAAATTTTAAGCACTCCTAAATAATGTATGAACTTACATATCGAGATGAGAATAAAATAAAATTCAATGAAACTGAAGCACCAGGGCTACATCAGAAGAGCAGTGACTGAGCATGCACAAAAACAAAAAGAAGGAACAAGCGCTCATGGGTACAGCACAATAGTACCTGGGCATATAACTTAAACACTTACATTAGGAAGAAATACAGGGCCTGGAGAGATGGCTTAGTGGGTAAAGGTGATTGTTGCCATCTTAACGACCCTGAGTTCAATCCTCAGAACCACACAGTGGAAGGAGAGAACTGACTCCTGAAATTTGTCCTCTGGCCTCCCCATATGTGTGCATGTGCCCACACATACACAAAATAAAATAAATATACAAAAATGCTTTAGAAAGAAGCTAGAAAAATCAATGAAGTAAGCATCAAAGAAAAAAGGTTGGAGAATGACACTCCAACACCTGTAATCCCAGCACTGGGGAGGTGGAGAGTCAGGAGTTCAGGGTCATCCTGGGCTACATAGCAAGTTCAAGGACAGCCTGGACTAAATGAAAATCTGTCTCTAAATAAATAAAAAAAAGTGAAATGTATTGCTCTGTATATACAATGGGATATTTCTCAGCCTCCAGAGAAATAAAGTGTTAGCACATATACTGTAAGAAGCAACAAAATAGCCATTTTAGATACAACTTCCATTTTGAATAAGGGTCAAATAAAGTTCCTAAGACGTCCCCAGGTAACTATATCACTGACATTCTGGTTGGCAAGATGAGACAAGAACGGTGGGCAAGTCGCCTCTCCACACGTGAGTAACCCAACCAATGAGAACAAGAGAAATTCCTCAGAAAGTCCCTAATCTTTGAATCCTGATTGGATTCTGTCACTTGACACAGATGTTTGTGATTTTCAAGCTTAAAAGCTCTGTGACAGTGGTTTTTAAACATAAAGCAAAGAAAGCCAGCCTACAAACCATAATCCCAGAGAACTTAGACAGCAATGAGGACACTAAGAGAGACTTACATAGACCTAATATACATGGGAAAGTATTAAAAGACAAGATCTCCTAAATAAATTGGGAGCATGGGGACCTTGGGTGAGGATTGAAGGGGGAAGGGGAGAGGCAGGGAGGGGGGAGCAGAGAAAAACGTAGAGCTTAATAAATATCAATTAAAAAAAAAAAAAAGCTCTGTGACATTCTGGCCCAAGTCACAGGTGAGCTCCTGGGTCTGTTCTGTGGCCCTGATCATCAGTAGTGGCTTGATTTCAATACATTTTTCTTTTCTGCATTGACTTGGTGTGTGAATTGTGTTGGCTCCAAGAGGGCCCCATACGAATACGACATTGATGAATCATGAAAACAGGCTTTTCAAGGCTTAAACTTAGCATATCCTGTCTCTTAAAAGAAATTTCATGGGGACTGGAGAGATGGCTCAGAAGTTAAGAGCACTAACTGTTCTTCCAGAGGTCCTGAGTTCAATTCCCAGCAACCATATGGTGGCTCACAACCATCTATAATGAGATCTGGTGCCCTCTTCTGGCCTGCAGCATATATGCAGGGAAAACTCTGTATACATAATTAATAAATAAATCTTTAAAAAAGAAAAAAGAAATTTCATGGGCTGGAGAGGTGGCTTGGCTGTTAAGGGCTCTGGCTCCTCTTTCAGAGGTCCTGCATTCAATTTTCAGCAACCACACCTTGGCTCACAACAATCTGTAATGAGACCTGGTGCCCTCTTCTGGCCTGCAGCATATATGCAGGGAAAACTCTGTATACATAATTAATAAATAAATCTTTAAAAAAGAAAAAAGAAATTTCATGGGCTGGAGAGGTGGCTTGGCTGTTAAGGGCTCTGGCTCCTCTTTCAGAGGTCCTGCATTCAATTCCCAGCAACCACATGGTGGCTTACAACCATCTCTAATGAGATATGGTTGCCCTCTTCTGGCCTGTAGGGATACATGCAGAACACTGTATACATAATTAATATATAAATCTTTTAAAAAAGAGATTTCATAAACTGGAGATGGTGACGTACACCTTTAATCCCAGGACTTGGGAGGCAGAGAGGCAGGAGGGTCTCTATGAGTTCGAGGCCAGCCTGGTCTACAGAGCGAGTTCCAGGACAACCAGGGCTACACAAAGAAACTTTTTCTCAACAAAAAGATTTCATAAAATGCCTACCATTCCATATTTAGAGTATTTCCTTTTTACATTAAGCCTTGACCTGTTTCTTTGCTAGTTCTACCTAGCTGTGGTTCATTCACAAATACTCATACATCTTGCTGACTTGTTCTTAAAACATTTTCTCAAGCTGCAATGCTGGCAGTATTTGTGTCCTGAAAACAAACAAACAAACAAATAAGCAAACAAAAAGACCGTCTTTTCCTATTGCTGTAAAACACAGAGCAGAACAAGAACCCGACTTGACTGCCATATTGATGTCATCAGTGGTCATCAGATGTCATCAGGGTGTGTATTTTCTTTCTCTTTTTAATTTTTTACATTGTTTCATGTATTATATTTTGATTATATTCTTTCTCCTCCCCCAAGCCCTTCCAGGACCTCGCAATCTCCCCAGCCACCCAACTTCATGTTTTTTATCTCTCTCTAAAAGAATGAAATAGAGAAAGGAAGGAAAACAAAACATCAAACTATAACGACAGCAGCAACAACAAAAGGCACACAAAAAACCATGGCGTCTGTGTTGTCACTGACCCTGAGCATAGGCCTGCCCTGGAGTGTGGTCACATGAGGAAAGACGTTTCCTTTTCTGGATGCCCTGAACCATCTGCTTTGCCATCTTCCATAGGTTTCTCTAGCTCCACCTAACCTTGAAAATGTATGTTGGCCTGAGTTCTGTTCTTGGCTGTCCCTATTGGTTCTGGATGACTCTTCATTTGTCTGTCTGAGCACTGAGACCGTCACTCTGAACAGTGAAGCCTGATTGCTTTTTGCACATCTCTGAATGAGAGGTGCAGTGAAGATCAACTCTGGAACTCATAGCCAGGTCTCTCGAATTTGACTATAGCAAGGTAAGGGACATTTTTGAGAGGAATTATTATCATACTGGGGAAATGAGGAGAGTTGGGTGGGAAACGCATGTATTAATGACTTTTCTATGCTGTAGCAAAATGCCTAACCAAAGTGGTGTGAGAAAGGCGGGGCTTGTGGCTCACAGGCTGAGCGCACCATCTATCGTGATGTGATGGGTCACGAGGCTGGAGCATGAAGTGCCCAATCACATCACATCCCCAGTCAGGAAGCAGAAAGACAAGCTGGTGCTCAGCTCCCTTTCTCTTCCTTCAGTCCAAGACCCCGGAAAGTAGGATGGCGTGGCCCATGGCTAAGGTCTTCCACCTTAGTTAACATAATCTAACTCATTCCTCACAAGTGTGCCCTGATGCTGGTCGCCTAGCTGATCCTAGATCCTGACAAATTGACAGTTTCTCCATGTCTGCATGACGGTGTCAATATGATGCTAGGTCAGCTTTGCTTTGACACTTAAAGGTTTGTATCCATGATGCTTGATCAGTGTGCTGAGGCCAAGTGACAACTCTTCATAAGCATCTGGCATCTCGCAGGGTCGACAGGAGTGGAAGAACATGACAGACATGGAAGTGTGAAGAGTATGTGTCTATCTGTGTGAAAGCAGTATGTCTTCCTGTCTCCCTTCCCTATCCCCACAAGCCTCAAGGACAAGGACACAGGTATGCCTTGAGTGAGAGTCCCAATTTGCTCTGCGTTTCAGTGTCTGTGTAGTAATCCACTCCTGTAGTGGTTCTAGCATTGACCAAATAAATCTCTTTAACCACTGAGACACAAGCCAAGACTTGGAAAATGCTCACATACTAGGGTTTACCTGCCCTTGGTACTCTTGCAAATCATGTAAGCATTATCATCAGGAGGAGGGCAGACTGGCAGGCCGGGCTACCCTGCACCCAGTTAGGGTGCTTGCTCATCGCTCCTGCACAAAGCCAGGGACTTACCAGGAAGTAAGGGCTTTCGCCACCAATTGACCACAAATTCCTGAATCACTTTGTGGTACTACAAAAAAACATTCTATCAAAGCCCACCACAGATGGCCTGTCCACAGAATTATAAAGAACTAAATGATGATGGGTGGTGGTGGTGCACGCCTTTAATCCTAGCATTCTGGAGGCAGAGGCAGGTGGATCTCTGTGAGTTCGAGGCCAGTCTAGTCTACAGAGTAAGTTTCAGAACAGGCTCCAAAGCTACAGAGAAACCCTGTCTCAAAAAACAAAACAAAACAAAACAAAAACCCAAAAACCTAAATGATAATTTAAACCACTGAGTTTGGGCTATATAACGCTGATACACAATTAACTTATAAATGCCGTCAGTGTAGATGTGACTGCTAAATCCTGGTACACATATGACCTGAGGTATTATGAATTCAGTAAGTTTATCTCGCTGTCATCCAACCTCAGACCCAGGCCATCCAAAACTGAGCTCACCTTCAGCCCATGTCATCATCACTGTCTTTTCTGCCCATGTCCAGTCTCACAAAGACAACAAGGCCAGCACAAACTCATGAGTGGTGCCTCCTGCAATGTAGCCATCGATCTGTCCAATTCCCCGAACTCCTTTACCCCATTTCAGTGGATGTGGCCCTCACTCACTCCTTGGATATCATTTCAGAATTGGTATTGTTTAGCACGTGTCTCCTTCATAATTCAGGTGTTAGCGCGGTAGCATTAGGAGACCTTTAAGAGGTCATCAGACCATAAGGATGCCTCCTGCACAACTCCAACGAGGTGTTGTTTTAGCTGCTGTGATCAGATGTCCCAGCAAAAGCAACTTAAGAAAGGAAGGTTAGCCCTGGCTCATAGGTCAAGACACAGTCCACCACGGTGGGGAGCTTGGAGCAGCAGGAATCTGAAGCAGCGGGTCACATCCTATTCACAATCAGGAGACAGCATGGATGCTTCCTAGTGCTTAGCTCTTTTTCCATTTTAGTTTGGTTTGGTTTTTAAGACAGGGTCTTGCTGTATGATTTGGGCTGGCCTTGAATACTGAGTAGTGGGAATAAAGGCTTGGGCTACCATGACCAGGTTTTTTGTTTTTTTAAGATTTATTTATTTTTATATGTATGAGTGTTTGCATGTATGTGTGTATGTAAACCATCTCTGGTGTCAGGTGCCAGGTGCTAGAATAGAACATTGGAACCCCTGGAACTGGAGGAATGGATGATTGTGAGCCAATATGTGGGTACTGGGAAGAAGTGCTTTTTGTTGTTGTTTTTTGAGACAGGGTTTCTTTGTGTAGCCCTGGCTGTCCTGGAACTCACTCTGTAGACCAGACTGGCTTCAAACTCATAGATCCACCTACCTCTGCCTCCCGAGGTGTGCACAACGGCTCAGCTAGCAAGCTCTTAAGGAATCATCCCCCTCTCCAGTCCATGCCTTGTTTTTTGATAGGGTACCTGAATGAGCCTTGTTATTGCTTTGGGTAGACTGGCTAACCAGTAACCTCCAGGGACCCATCACTCAACATCTTCCCAGTCCTGGGACTATAGACACAAACCAATACCCGGATTTTATGTGAGCTTCGCGGATCCTAACTCAGGTCCTCGTGCTTATTTGGCAGGCAATCTTCAGTATTCTGCTTTTTGTTTTTTTTATATTTATTATTTATTTTATTTTATTTGGTTTTTCGAGACAGGGTTTCTCTGGGGCTTTGGAGCCTGCGCTGGAACTAGCTCTTGTAGACCAGGCTGGTCTCGAACTCACAAAGATCCGCCTGCCTCTGCCTCCCAAGTGCTGGGATTAAAGGCATGCGCCACCACCACCCGGCATATTCTGCTTTTTGAAACAAGGTTTCAGTATGGAGCTTTGTCTGGCTTGGAGCACAGATATCCATCTACCTCTGTCTCCAGAGCGCTAGGATTAATCACGTGCACCATCACCGGCTAGGGCTAGGCTATTCTTTTTCTAAAGCAGCTTCTACTAATGTAGGGTTTTACCTTGGGCGTTGCCTGGGCACTTGAATGCCTTGTCTGTAAATTCTGTAAGTCTTGTCTATAAAAAGATGAGACTCCCATTTGGTTAGTTATAAGCCCTGTGCTTAAGGAGTACTTGTCTATGGTTAGATGTAGAAACAAACCGTGTTTTACCTGACGGAAGAATAGTCTGCACCTAGTTTCTTAGTACAGTAACCAGAAAACCACCTAACAACAAACCAGGAAACCTCATAAAAGTTCATCAAAGAATTTCAGAGTTAGAAGACACCTTAGAGATGAAGTACCACTCACTTGATAAATCAGAAACTGAACGTCAAGAGTGCGTGCCTCATTTGTCCCAGGTCACATAGCCCAAGGGGAAAATGTGGACTACCAGTCAAATCTAATTTACCGTCTCCTTGGGTTGGCATGGGGGAATCCCCCTACAACTTGCCCATGTACGGTCCCCTTTCCCAGTGCTCTTCTACTGTTAATTCCACACACACGCCCTGTTTTGAAGAGCCCAGTTATTACATCTCCAAGGCAGGGGGCGTTGCAGAAACACGAGTTCGAACCACGGGCACGGGGAATGTGGGGCGTCCACACACCTACCTAAGAACTATACTTTCTCTGACAAAGTTTTCCTGAAATCCGACTGCGAGGCCAAGATGCCTGCTGGGGCTGGGATGAAGTTGGGAGCTGCTGTTTCCTTGGGGAAGCTGTGGCTGGGCGTGCAGAGAGGCGTGGAGCCCGGGATCTTGGGGACTGGAGGGCAGAGAGCAGCCCGGGGCGCAGAGGAGCTGGACGCAGAATTGGAGGGTTTAGGGCCTTGGTTGGCGACTGGGAGCGCAGAGCAGGACATTGCGCCCTTGCGCCTTGCACGGGGTGCGCGGAACCAGGGAGTCTTGGGCCTTGGAGGGCAGCGGAGAGCGTGAAGCCCGAGCTGCGGGGCGCGGACAGGAGACGCAGAGCTGGGGATACTGGGCCTTGGAAGGCGCAGGGACGTCGGCGCATAGGGGTGCGGGGTTAACGCAGGGCCTGGCGCGCACGGCCCCGGAGCGCAGCGCATCCTGCAAGCGAGGCCGCGGCCCCGGAGCTCCGTGTGGGTGCGGGTGAGGGTGCGGGGCTCCGCGCGCCGTGGGTCCCCGCCCCCGAGGCCCGGCCCCGTGCTGGGTTGTGGAGCACAGGCGGGGCGGTGAGGCCGCGGGACCGCGCCACGTCCCCCGAGCGGCCACTGCAGGCCGGGGGCTTTTGTGTCCGCGGAGGCCGCGTCTCCCCCGCGCGCGGGCGGAGCGCAGCGCAACGCGGCCCAGGGCGCGCGTATTCTGCGGGCCGGGCGCGGGCGCCGCCCCCAGGCCGCGGCCCTGAGCCCGGCTGAGCCCCGCGTGTGTGCGGAGCCCCGAGGCCTCGGCCGCCTCCCAAACTTTTCAAAGTCGGTCCGCAGCCCGGCCGGCCTGGGCTCCGAGCTCGGCCAGGAGGACCCCGGGGACCAGGAGGAGGACCCGGAGGACCAGAAGGAGGACCCGGAGGAGGAGGGGCCACCGCATCAAAGACGCCGGCTTCCCGCGGCCCGGGGGCGAGCCATGCGCGGCGGTCGGTAATGTCAGCGGAACAGGACAAGGAGCCCATCGCGCTAAAGAGAGTTCGAGGTAACCGAGCAGGGTCGGGAGGACCGGGGGAGTGCGGGCCCACGGGGAGGCCACCGGGGCGGCCCGGGCCTAAGTGCGCGGCCCCAGGCGCGGGGTCTCCACTTTGTGTGCAGACGTGCGGCGCTCAGCATCCCTTCCTACCCGACTCCTCTCCTGCTTCCCACCACACAGCACAATAGACACCTCGGGGCGAAAAAGAGACACCCGCGAACAATACCCACTCCCCCTTACCCCCTAGAAAACTAAGTTGCACTGCTAGAGAGTTGAGACGCTTTAAGGAAGCACCCCCCTCCAAAAGGCAACACATATTCGCTATATTTTTCTTTAGTTTAGGGAGAGAAACTAGATACATTCAGAAGGCGTTTTCTTTATTAACCAATAAGATTAAGAATCGAATCATCCAGAAATCAGCTTTCTGCATCATTGGTTTTCTTCCTTGCAAACTAGTAAGGAATTTGAATGCCTCGTACTGTCTCGAAAAAAATCAGAGAGAAGGATGTACTGAACAAAAGGTACTGCATGTAAGTTTAAAACACACACACACACACACACACACACACACACACACACACTACCAAATACCATCTGGGAATGTGTGGCTACCCGCCAGCTCTTATTTCCAGCTCCGGATGGGTTTCTAAGTCTGAGCGTCTCAAAGTTTGTTCATTGTGCAAATATTTGTTGAACATGTACTATGTGCTAGGTACTGCTCTTGGCACAGCTTAAAACACTGAATAAAGAATGTAGATAGATGTTCTCCACGCAGGAGTGCACGCACTCAGTAAACAACATACATGGTCAAGTACTGTGCAAAATATGAAACCATGAATTGGGGGTAGAAAAGACCAGTGGGAGGGGAGGCAGGATGACAAAAGGCTCACCTGGAAGACGGCTGAAAGGAAGATCACACAATCCCAGTCATACCTGGGGGAAGGAATGGCACTCCAGGCAAAAGGAAGCAAAGTCTGGTTAGCCCGTGTATCTAAGCACTGGAAAGGAAGCTGTGGTAACTGTGGCAAGGTGAACCAGGACAGGCAGAACTTCCAGGTATTGTGGGCTAAGGTTAGGGGAGTGTGTCTTGAGAGTCATTAAGACTTTGACTTTTGCTAGGTGTGGTTGGTAGGCCTTTAGTTCCAACCCTGCAGAGGCAGAGGCATGTGGATCACTGTGCGTTTGAGGCTAGCCTGGTCTACATAAGTGAGTTGCAGGCCAACTAGGGCTGCTTACTGAGACCCTGTCCAAGAGAAAGACTGGCTTTTTCTCTGAGATATCTGAGAAAGGACTGAACAGGTTTGCAAACAGAGCAGTGACTGAGTTTCTAATAGGGCTTATCTGAGTGTTATATAGAAAGCAAGACTGAGGGGAAGGGAGGCTACTGCACTAATCCTTTCACCCAAATAAAGGGAAGGTGCCCATCCATCAGTAACTAGTACGACAAATTCCCGCTTGACTTAACTGACTTAGGCATCCATTGATGTTTTGGTTAGTGTGACTAGAGGAAACGTAATTGAACCGCCTCGAGATGCCAGATCTGTGGGGTCCAAAAGATGTTTTCTCAGCTTTTTAGGTAGAATTCCCCTTTCTGGAGCTTGGGGACAAAGCGCTTGCGTAACAAGTGTGAGGTTCCCAGCACCTAGGTAAAAGCCAGGCGAGTGTCCAGAGTTCCTGTCATTCAGGCAGGTGGAAGGGAAGACAGGTGACCCCCAGAGAAGGCTAGACCAACTGACTCAGTGAGCTTTGGGTTTCAGGTGAGAGACCCTGCCAAAATACATAAGTTGGAAAACAATCAAGAATCAGTTCTTGGCCGGACAGTGGCGGCACACACTTGATCCCAGAAGTTGATCCCAACACTTGGGAGGCAGAGGCAGGCAGATCTCAGTGAATTCAAGGCCAGCCTGGTCTATGAAACAGTCCCAAGACAGCCAGGGCTGTTACACAGAGAAACCCTGTCTCAAAAAACCGGTGGGGTGGAGGGATCATCCCCTGACCTCCACGTGCACAGAGACATGCAGAAAAAGAGAGATGGACTTTTCGATCGTTTAAGCAGAAGTTTTAATTTATAACAGAGCATTTCTTTTAAAGGCTTGTTGTCCAGACAGCCTTCCATTTGGTCAATTTTGTTGTGGTGGTGGGGTTTTTGTTTGTTTGTGTTTTGTTTTGTTTTTTTGAGACAGTGTCTTACTATGTAACCCTGGCTCTCCTGGAACTGACTATCTGTGTAGATCAGGGTGATTGGAACTCACAGAGATCCACCTGCCTTTTCAGGGAGCTCTGGGATTAAAGGTGTGTGCCCCAATGTCCCGACTGGAGAAATACCATAGCCCTGTTTTGTTTGTGATTATGAGGTGCCACAGCCTTCAAGGCTTAAGCCTGAGATGCAGTTTTCCCCTGAGATTTTTGCAATACAATTTCGTCTATTATTATAAATTGCTTTGGGATTAAAGGAAAGAGCTCTCAGGTTTATTCCTGTGATCTTAGCTGTCAGTCCTAGCCAAATGTCAGGCTAAGTAGAATCTGTCAGTATCTCCTCGTGTGGGCAGGAGTACAGGTGACCCTTTGCATTAATTCCCACATCAGCGGTAGGGAGTGGGCTCAATTCTCAGCTCAAGAGTAGTCGAAGAATTGAATCCCAAACTACAAGAATCACTTTTAAAAACACACAATCAATATTTTTACTTCATGGTGAGTGTTTTTATAATAACTTATTTCCAAATACATCAGTTTTAACAGACATCTTGGGACTGGTTCATAGTTCATAAAGGTTTTGTGTTCCTTTGTTGTTGTTGTTTGTTTGTTTAAAAAAAAAAGGTTCGTGTTATGTGGTCCAAGCTGGTTCAAACTTCAGGCAGTCCCCCTGCCTCAGTCTCCTGAGTGTGAGGACTGCAGGCATGAATGAGCACATGCAGCTACTATCTGAGCTTGTCTGAAGCACAATTCTATTGAAATTAGCTGCTCTGGGTTGTTGTAACTGTACAGTTTTTTGAGACTGCAAGCTGTGGCTTTTATAGGGCATAGACTCTTGTGTAGAGCTTTTCAGAGCCTCCCAACTACTTGTTCTTTACTGACAGACCTTTGTAATGGTTATGTGTTTACTTCATTATGTTACAAACACTTCATTAAATTCCTGGTTTAGGAAAAGATTTACATGCATATATGTATGTAGCTGTCATATATATATACATATATTTCAATTGAAATAAATTTTTAAAGAGATTTATTTCAGTTTATGTATAGATGGGGAGTGTATGTGCACATGAGTACCAGTGATCTTGAAAGCAGGAGGGCATGTGATGCCCTGGAGCTGGAGTTACACTCGTGAGCAACCTTATATGGGTGACAGGAACCGAACTCCTGTCCTCTG
>JAQHUG010000010.1:12526841-12545554 GCA_028555095.1 Dicrostonyx torquatus
CTTTCCATTTGAATTCCTGTAGGAGTAATCCTGGAAGGCAATATGACTAGAATACAGTTAAGATTTGGATTCACCCTATCCATATGTGCCTTCTGTAATATCTCCTCAATAACTGTCAATTCCTTTTCTGCTTCAGCTATTAATTTTCTGGGACTCTTTAAGTCTTTATCACCATCTAAGGTTTTATTTAAATAAACTATTAGGTCAGCAGTTATCCCAACAGCCAGTCTTAGACTGGAAATGTATCCCAATAATCTTTGAAAGTCATTAAGAGTCTGCAAAATGCAGTCTACCCATCTTGTGCTTTTTTTTTTTAATCTGAGGTAGGGTTCCAATTCCTAGGAACTGAACATCTACCTCTTGAAGAGGCCAATTCAGATGCCAAGATTCTGGATTAATGATACTTACATCTGTACCCGTGTCTAGTAGGCCTTCAATAAAAATACCATTTATACACATTCTTAGCTTTGGTCTTTGATCATTTATAGAAGTCTGCCAGAATATACATTTATTATGTCCTACTTGAGTTTTTGACTCATCCTCCACATTTATTTCATCATCCAGACCAGTATTTTTTTTTTACAGTAGGCATTGGATTTTGTAACTGGGAATGACTGGACCACATTCGTCATAGGGACCTGCAAGAGGCCTCCCACAGTATTTCCAGATGGTATCGGGTTGCCTTGACTGTCTTTCATTGACCTACATTCATTGGTTCAATGTCAGCCTTTGCCACAACTCCTACATATACCTGAAGGCTGAGTCCTCCTATTCTTTCCATTCCCAAAGGAGACATTATTCCTAGGACTTCCTTGTCTCCAATCCCTTTTTAGATGTCCTATTTTACCACAATTAAAGCATTTGGTCTTTTGATGTCTCCTCTTACCATTGGAAATTGCTTCTCCTACCCAAGCTTCAGTACCATAGTCAAGTGTCTTGACATTCATTGTATGCAAGACCCATTTATCCATGGATGCTGATCTGATCTTTAAAGGCACAAGGATTCTTTTGCATTTTGAGTTGGCATTCTCATAAGCCAAAGATTAGATTATTAATACATCTAGCTTCTGGGGCGGTTACCCCTATTTGTACAGCCTTAGTTAATCTTTGTAAAAAGTCACTAAAAGGTTCTCTCTGACCCTGTTTATCCCTAAGATATGATTTAACTCTCTTTCTTGGTTTAACTGCTGTCCCAAGCATTTAAAGCTGCTGTGCTTCATAGGGACAAGGTGTGTTCATCGTAAAGAGCTTGATCCTGAGGATCAGAGTAAAGTCCCTTGCCCAGAATTTGATCCAGGGAAATCTCAAGTCCTTTTGTTTTTCCCTGTTGCTCTAAAATTTTAGCCTCTTCCCTAAAATACCAGCAGCAAAGCAACTGTGGTCTACTTTCTAGGACTGCTAAGATTAACTGAGTCCAGTCTTGTGACATTGCTTTGTTACTGGAAGCCTATGTTTTGACTATTTCCCTAACAAAGGACTAATTTATTCCGTAAGATACAGTTGCTTGTTTAATTTCTTTTAGATCAGTCATACATATGGGCTCCCATGTATATTCCTAGGGTATTTTGTTCCAGAAGCTCTTTCTGATGATATCACTGGAAAGGCATGTAGAACTCTGGGTAAGCTATCCTGGAGTTTGGTACATACTGATGAGGCTAAATTTTGTCTTTGTATCCTTTGTCCCTAGTCATCAAATTAGATAAGTTTTTTTTTAATTTTTTTCAATCTATTTACCCCTGCCTTTTGTAGAGTCTGAATCTCCTGTCCAGTGTTCTGTTCTAATGCCCTCATTGAGGATTGCAAAGTGTGAAGTCTGTCCAGTAGAGATAATGTCTCATCCTTGGACATAACCTTCATAGCATGCACATTACCTTCCTGGAGAGACATTCTCTCAGTCAATCTGCCATACCCCTTTGACAGAGTCCAATTATTACATTCAACAGTGCAAATTCTCTCAGACAATGTCACAGCACTCTTTGTCATAGACTGAGCTTTGTTTGACAAATTGGCTGTTTTCTTCTCCAGAGTGTCAAATTTTCCTTTTAATAAATTACTGTTAGATTGTACCATTTCTAAAAGCACCTTATTTGACTAGGTCTTGTTAGTCAAATCATTTGTATCCTTCTCCAGAGTGTTGAATTTTCCTTTTAATTGAGCAGTGTCAGTCTGTAAAGACTGAATTATTTCTAAAAGTGCCTCACTCTTGGCCCTATTATCAAACCATGTTTTTAAGGAAAAAATATAGAGGACAAAACTAATCCCCAAAATCAAATATAATGATGTAGGAGGGAAATCATTTAAGTCTCCTATGACTTTGTACATGGCATAAGTGAAAAGGCTATTGAATCCCTGGACAGTTAGGTTGTCTGCAATGTTGCCCTTTTAAATTATAAATTTATAATTAATATTTTTGATATTAAATCTTACCTTTGGTTTGTTAGCTGGAGTAGGTGCAATAACCATTACCTGCCAGTAGGTGTCTCGGTGCAGTTGGAGTTGCGTGACTGGCCTGAATCTGATTTTAGAGTTAAACGCTGAAAGATATGCTCAGATTGAAAACAGTTATTTAGTATAAATCACAGACAGTGTGCTCCGCGGTGGTCTCTGATTGGTCAGCAATCGCCCAGGCGGTAGAATAGCAAATACAGGCAAATTGTTAGAAGCGGCGAAACAGCTGGCTCAGACCTGGGTAGCCTGCATCTTGTCTGAGTTTCCACAGTGCAGAAAAACCGGACCCAGAATGGCTCCTAGTCCTCAGGCACCCTGGCCTCCTGCGACTGTATGGCTCTGAAGCGTTTAAAGAGGAAATATAAAGAACCACCATTCCTTAGGGCCGCTGTGTGAGAGTTCTATGCCCAAGTGAACTACTGACTGTGTGCAGAAGCCAGGGCTAATGTGGGTTGAGAGAGGCAGCGTGGGCCATACCAAAGGAAGATGCATGGGCACTCAGGGCCAGGAATTCTCTATCCAATCATTGGGCACTAAACGTTGAAATAACTAGGCTAGCTAAGGATAAAACAACTATATTTTATTATAAGGGGATAACTCACGAAACAGGAAATGAGAAATCCAAGCACATCAATGTCCCATGGGAAAAGGCACAGAGAGAAAACACACCTGGAGGTGCACACCTTTTACCGTAGGTCCCAGCGAAGGCATGCCTTAACTAAGACTTACCTCTTAAAGATGATTGGCTATCACGGTTCCCCATCAGTAATAAGGACAAAGCAAAACTGATAAATAAAATAGATAAATAAATAAAATAGTCTAGGGATGTTTCCTTTTATTTAATCTCTTAGAGATTTTGACTTCGGCCAAACTGGGATTGGTGGCTTTGGTGCTGAAAAGGATTTCAGGGTTAGCCAGCATGAAATAGAGTAGAACTTTCTTTTTTTTTTTTTTTTCATTTTTTGTTTTTTGAGACAGGATTTCTCTATGTAGACATGATTATCCTGGAACTTGTTCTGTAGACCAGGCTGGCCTTGACCTCATAGAGATCCACCTGCCTCTGCCTTTAGGGGGCTGGGACTAAAGGTGTGTGCCAACATGGCTGGCTAGAGTTGGAGATTTTTATTAAAGCTATTTTAATGTAGATGTGAAGTGTGAAAGTTAGGAGAAAAGAGGAGCTCGTAAAAAATTGCTGACTCGTGGTGTAGGAGGTCCTTCTGTTTGTGTTGCTTTCATTGGATAATGAATAAAGAAACTGCCTTGGCCTAGTTGATAGGGTGGAACTTAGGTAGGCAGAGTAGACAGAACTGAATGCTGAGAAGAAGGGCAGAGTGAGAGACACCGTGGATCTCCTGCTTGAGATGGATGCTGGTTAGAATCTTGCTGGTAAGCCACAGTCACGTGGCGATACACAGACTAATAGAAATGGGTTAAATTAAGATGTAAAAATTAGCCAATAAGAAACTAGAGCTAATGGGCCAAGCAGTAATTTAATAAATACAGTTTCTGTGTGGTTATTTTGGGTGTAAGCTAGCTGGGCGGCTGGGACGGAACAAGGGCCCACTCTCCATGCAACAGACTCGCCCAAGAGTGGGCACGGGCTGCTCAAGGGAGAGTACAATAAATCATCTTTGCCTTAGTTACATAAAAGCCATTTTAGTGGCTCTTGTTATGTCTCAGAAGGTTGACTACAATCCTTTTGTTCCTTCTTTCTCCTTTGTCTTTTATAAGTCAAATTATAGGATGTTCCAGAGATGCCTTATGTGAAATTATACTCTGATGACGGGAAACCAGGAGCCAATAGAGCAGCAAAGGGGCTGAGAGCTTGAAAGGAAGACTGCCTGCAGCAGCTGATGACAGGGGAGGGCTCCTTCCCAGTTTCCTGTCCCCATACTTTGTCTTTGTATCCAGCGTTAATAATATTACATTGAGATGTGCCGGGCAGTGGTGGCACACACTTGGGAGGCAGAGGCAGGCAGATATCCATGAGTGTGAAACTAGCCTGATCTATAAAGCAAGTTCCAGGGGAGTCAGGGCTGTGACACAGAGAAACTATATCTTGAAAAAAAAAATTGCCATGAGATGTATGAAACAGTTTCACTTCCAAGTGGGAATATTATCAGGATTTTTTTTTTTTATAGGTGGTGACAGTGGACTGGATGGGTTAGGAGGACCAAATATACAACTAGGAAGCCCAGATAAGAAAAAACGCAAGGGCAGTGCACAGGTAAATTGACTTTTTTTTTCCTTTTAAAATTATTTGTTTATTTATTTTTAAGGTCTGTTTTGTTTGTTTGTGTCTGTCTGTGTGCATGTGAGGGCAGGTACCCAGAGAGACCAGAGGAGGGCGTCCTATCTAAGTCACAGGCAGTTGGAAGCCACCTGAAATGTGTGCTGGGAACTGAACTTGGCTCCTCTGGAAGAGCAATAAATGCTCCTAACCACCAAGCCATCTCTCCAGGTCTAGTGTTCTCCTTAGTGACAGTTCTCACTTGTTGGTCTGATCAGATGGATAAGTGAATTTTTACATTTGGCCAGGTCCTTTGCTTCTGTCTGCTTCAGAGCCTAATGAAGAGTTTTGCACTCAAGTGCTGCTTGTCAGTCTATCCTGTACTTCTATGTAAAGATTTTTAAATAATTTTAACTTGAAGTAATTGCTCTGTTATTGTAGTAATCAATATTGTGTGGCTATCATAAAGTAATTAATCATAGTGAAAGTCTCCTTTGTTGTAACTTGTGGTTGTAATAAAAATTATACATGTAGGCCTTTATGCTTTTCAATTTATTTGCTTGTTCATGGTTTTATTTCTATGCGTATGAGTGTTTGCATGTGTGTCTGTGTACCATGTGTGTGCAGTGCCATTGGAAAGCCAGCAGAGGGCACTGAGTCACCTGGAACTTACTTACACATGGTTGTGAGTGCCGTGTGGGTGTTTGGAGCTAAACCCCAGTCCTCTGCCACAGTCCTCTGCCAGAGCAGCAGGAAGCACGGAGCCCTCTCTCTGGCCCTACTTTATGGTTTCAGTTGCTATCAACTGAAGTACTGTCTGGTGATAATGAGTAGGAGTTACTTTGAATCTATTAAAATATTTTGTTTCCCTTTTGGTCACTATTATATCTGAAATGTAACAATTATTTTTCTATTAAGAGAGGTAGAGATTAGAGCTTTGAGAATGCTTTAATTATGGCTCCCTTGATACTTTAAAAAAAAAAAAAAAAGGAGCCCTTGGACTCTGCTTACCATTATCCAGCTTTCCAGCTATGGGGTAAGAAAGAGTTGTGATTAGAACACTTGTGTTTTAAGAGGGAATTTAGCTTTAGACAAGCGATGCATGAAAGCTGCGGTAGGCTTTTTAAAAAAAATGATGTGTTCGGACACAGGTTCAATTCCCAGCACCCACATGGCAGCTCACAACTTTCTGTAACTCAGGATCCGACACCTGTACATCGATGCACATAAAATAAAAATTTAAAAAAATGATGTTTTTATTTCATGTGTGTGAGTGACAGTTTGCATATATGTCTGTGTACCACATGCATATCTGGTGCCTATGAGACCAGAAGAGACATCAGTTACAGGCAGTTGTGAGCCACCACATGAGTGCTGGGAATGGAACTGGGGTCTTCTGGAAGAGCAGCCAGTGCTCTTAACAGACGAGCCATCTCTCCAGCCAATGGTATGCTTTTTTTTTTTTTTGAGAGTTAAATGGAATTTGAAATAGCAATGGGTTTGAGCTAGAAAAGCATGCCTCATTTCCATTCCTAAACATGTGTTTTTTAAATGATTTAACTTGATTTCGATTCTTTGTATCTGTGCGTGATATTGTGGGTATGCCGTGCTGGTAGAGGCCTGAAGAGGGCGTCAGATCCCCTGAAGCTGGACCTACAGATAGTTGTGAGCCACATGCTGGGCAACAAATTTGGTTCCTCTAGAAGAGCAGCAAACTCTCTTAACCACTCAGTCATCTCTCCAGTCCCATATTTTTTTTACTCACATGTAATTAAGTATAAACATTGGGAAGGGCAGTTGAAAATACTAAATTTTCTTAGTGCTGTAAGAAAAAGCCAGGTTCTGGGTGCTGAGAGCAACTGTTAACTTGACCTCTTGCATCAAGACTATTTTTTCCTTTGCATTCTCTTTGCAGGGACCTTCCTTTCCTCCATTGTCTGAGTATGCTCCACCACCCAATCCAAACTCCGACCATCTAGTGGCTGCCAACCCCTTCGATGACAACTATAACACCATTTCCTATAAACCACTGCCTTCATCCAATCCCTACCTTAACCCCGGTTATCCTGGCTTTGGAGGCTACAGCACATTCAGAATGCCACCCCACGTCCCCCCAAGAATGTCTTCCCCCTACTGTGGTCCCTACTCACTCAGGAATCAACCACATCCATTTCCTCAGAATCCCTTGGGCATGGGCTTTAACCGGCCACATGCTTTTAACTTCGGGCCACATGATAACCCGAGTTTCGGAAACCCACCTTACAATAATGTGCTGACTCAGGACATGAACATGCCTGGTCAGCATTTTAGACAGAGCTCTGCCGAGAACTTCAGTCAGATTCCCCCACAGAATGCTGGCCAAGTGTCTAACCCTGAACTGGCATCTAATTTTGTCCCTGGAAATAATTCAAATTTTACCTCTCCGTTAGAACCTAATCATTCTTTTATTCCACCCCCAAACGCGTTTGGTCAAGCGAAAGCACCACCTCCCAAACAAGACTTTCCCCAAGGGGCAACCAAAAACACGAATCAAAATTCCTCCACTCACCCACCTCACTTAAATATGGAGGATACAGTCAATCAGAGTAACGCTGAATTAAAAAATGTCAACAGAAACAATGCCGTGCAGGAGAACAGCCGTTCGGGCAGTGCAGAGGCCACCAACAGCCACGCCAATGGGACCCAGAACAAGCCTCGGCAGCCCAGGGGCTCAGCCGACCTGTGCACCACCGATAAAAGCCGCAAGTTCTCCCTGCACCCCAGCCGCCACGGCCATTCGTCATCCGACCCGGTGTACCCATGTGGGATTTGTACGAACGAAGTGAATGACGATCAGGACGCCATCCTGTGTGAGGCCTCTTGTCAGAAATGGTTTCACCGCATCTGCACTGGAATGACGGAGACAGCCTACGGGCTCCTGACGGCTGAGGCCTCGGCAGTGTGGGGCTGTGATACGTGCATGGCTGACAAGGATGTCCAGCTCATGCGCACTAGAGAAGCCTTTGGTCCACCCGCTGTGGGTGGTGATGCCTAACCACGGCTGTCACCTACCGTGGGTTCATTTTTCTGTGTAGAACAGAGATTTGGTGACATGGGATTTTAATGTTTGACATTTTTTGAAGTGGCACACACAAAAATAGTACATCTTAGTTCTTACTAACGTTGTGCTTCATTTCATTGATGTGTTTGTTGTCTTAAATGAGATTAATGTGTGTGGGGTTCTCTAGAGACACCTATAAATAAATGTTCAATGTTATTTATCATAAACATAAAAGCCTCTTGAAGCTCCAAAATAGTATATGACAAAGGTAAGCAAGTTTTAACTTTCACAAGTTAGTCATTAAAAATGTCTATTTCACCGCTAAATTTTGACCATACAACAGTACACATTTAGGTCAAGAGTAGACTGATTTAACATGTTATCTGAATACAATCTGTGTAGTGATAATATGGGGAGGTATATGTTGAATGGATTTTAATGTTTTTTTTTTTTTAATGTTAGAACTTGACCCCTGATCCTTCCTCTGTGAGGGTCTTTGAAATCTGCAAGTTTCATTGTTCGAATCAGTCTTTGCAGGATACTGTGTAGGACAGACAGACAAGGGTCATGGTATAGAGTCTATTTCCAGTAGTAGTTGCTAATTAACTGGTGGGCTGTGCCTCATGAAATTGCTAATCTCAGCTCACTGGTTTTAGTAACATTAGCCTAAGGTATGCTTCCAAGTGTACTGGTTAGAATTAGGCTGGCATTACACTCTCAGTTTTTAACTTATTGGGTTTTTTTATTGTTGTTGTTGATGTCCCCCATATGATAATTTAGTAGCTTTAGAATTGTGAGCTTTCTTCTACATGCTTTTTAACTGGGACGTACTGCACAGAGAAAAACAGAAGCATCAGTATGATCTTAGCATGCTCTGTGCTCTGCTGCTTTGGGAGCCAAGCAGTGGTGGTTTGTGGGTGTTCTGGAGATCTGAGCTTGCAAAAGGAGCCTAAGCGAAGTTCAAAGTCCATCTTAAGTGAAGGCCAGGGAAGAGGCAAAGCCAAAAGCTACTTGGAGAGCTGTGCTTTAGTCTTAGTAGTTTCTGCTGTAACTGGGGACAGTGAGAGAATGCACTGGAGAAGACCTTCCCTCTGGAGGGATGCTCTAAGATCCAAAAGGACACACATGTGTTTTAGGAACAGATCATAACCTGTGATCAGAATAAACAAATGGTCTATATGACAGTAGGTAGCAACTTAGACTATGGTGGGGTATTGATAACCATCTCCAATAATGCTTTGCCATTCATTCATTATCAGTGTGACCATAAAAAGTTCTGAATGTGGGACCAGTAGCCTGGCTCTGTAGACAAGAGCCTTTGCTGTTCTTGCAGAGGACCTAGGCTCAATTCTCAGAACCCAGATTGGTCAGCTCACAACTGCATGTATCTCCAGTTCCAGGGGATCTGATGCCCTCTTCTGACCCTTGTGGGCACTGCACACACAAGGTGCACATACATAATTCAGGCATGCACAGATACACATAAAATAAAACACCTTAAAAATACAATGAAAATATTTAAAAATGCAAAGCTCTGAATACCATGGCAATAATCTAAGGAGACGATTACTACAGTCAGCTTCATGGGAGGGAAAACAATGACAGCAGCTACACATTATCAAGAAACTTAAAAGTGTGCGGAGATTTTTAATGTAGGGCCGAAGAGATGGCTCAGCAGTTGAGAGAGTTCTCTTAACTCTCAGCTGCTTTTCTGAAAGACCCAAGTTTTATTCCCACCACCCATGTGGCACAACCATTTATAATTCCAGTCAGTTCCAGAGGATCCCACACCCTTTTCTGACCTCTACCCCAGGCATTCATGTGGTACACAGACATGCATGCAGGCAAACACCCATATATAGAAGAGTAGATAAATTCAAAAGATATTTTGACTTAAAAAATCTTTTTGTTAATGAATAGAAACCATACTTTGACACAGGTGGACTGTACCTCACGTGTTTCAAAGCACCAAGGCATAGTTAACTGGCTTCGCTGTGAACTTTGTCACCCATCCGCATTCCTAGACCATTATCCAATGGAAAGCTAGCTTTTCATCATCTGGCCCATTTTCTAAGAAACAGTTCCCCAATTAAGTAGTAGTAACTATAGGATTTGAATAATTTATATAGATGACAAAATTATGGATTTTGTGAATATTAGACATTTAATATCCTGTTGGTAGAAAACAGTGCTTCTGATATAGATTATCACTGACTTAAACTTTTTTTTAAAAAAAATATAGTGCTTTGGGGTGAGGGGAAAATAAAAAAGATATATAAAAAAATACAATGCTTTAATTTTGACATACAAGACAATTTTGTACAAGATAATGCAAGGTTTCTCCATCTACTATTGGGCAATCCTATAATACATATGTTCACAGTTTTAGGAAATGAAATGACAAGGAGTTTTTAAACTAATGTCTCTTCATGTGCAAACTTGGGCAGTTGCAGAAGGCTAGGAACAGGATGGGGGCTGCCCACCATGTGCTGCTGTTCAGGACAATGTGCCCTGTATTCTCAGGCTGTTATTTTTGTTAGAGTTATGTTTCTCAGTGTTTAAAGATCTGGTTTTGTTTTTCTTGAAATTCTTTTGAGTGCTGACTTTTTGGAGATTTGTTTTTAATTCTGTGTATGGGTATGTGCACATACATGTAGCACCCATGGAGGCACAAGGAGGGCCTCAGGTACCCTTTTGGAGTGACAGGCAGTTGTGAGCAGCCTGTGGTGGCTACTGGAAGCCAAATTCTGGTCCCTGCAAGGGCAGTCAGTATGTATGCGTAATCTCTGAGCCATCTCTGGCCCCTTGAGTCCTGACTTGAAAACTTATATACTTCATGGTATGTGCTCATCCCTGGCACCAGGTCCTGACTATGACTGAATGGGGCACGATGGCCAGTGCCCTCAGGACTTATGCTTCATTGTGGTAGTATTGATTTGGTTATTGTTTAAAATGGGTTATGCAGCTCTGTAAGCCCTTCATTGCTGATGGTTTCAATGGTTAGCTGTCTTTGTGAAGATGAAATGACCTCTCTAAATCAAGCCTAGGGACGAGACGTATAGGGTGGTTATTTCACTTTATTTCTAAGCTGTTGCTTTAAAAAATACAGATGAATTTCAAGTATTTTACATTTACCAAACACCATGGTAAAATATGAGAAAAGCCAGTTGGTGCACACCTTTAATTCCAATTCTTGGGAGGCACAGGCAGGAGGATCTCTTAAGTTGGAGGCCAGCCTGGTCTAAAGAGTGAGTTCCAGGATAGCCAGGGCTACACAGAGAAACCTGTCTAGAAAAACAAAAAGACAAAGATAAAAACAAGAAAGAAAAGAAAAACCACTGGAGACAGAGACAGGAGGATCTCTGTGACTTCCAGGATAGCCAGGCCTACATAGTGAGATCCTATCTTAAAAAATAAATTTAAAAAAAGGAGAAAAAGGAAAGAAAAAAAAGAAAAGCCCCACATTTGTTTCCGCCGTGAATCATGGACAAGCTGTTATAGCTGATGAATATCTTCACAGGTTTGAATTAATTTTCATACTAGTTTCATATCTGTCTCTACAAAATACTAAGTCAAAATGTATAAAATGTATATAAATGCTTTTGGTGATGTATTCAGCCCAGCAGTGGTGGTGGCGCACACCTTTAACCAGCACTCAGGAGGCAGAGGCAGGCAGATCTCTGTGAATTTGAGGCCAGCCTGGTCTACAGAGCGAGTTCCAGGACAGCCAGGGCTACACAGAGAAACCCCGTCTCGAAAAGCCAATGAAAGAAAGAAAAAAATGATGAATTATGAGCATGGCTCAGAGATTTTGTCTCATTGTCTCAAAGATGCCTGCTACACAGATTGACATGGATTTTCTTAGGATGAAGAGCTCCCAACTTTAAAAATGTGCCAGAGATGAAGAAGTACGGGTAAAGGTGTGTTTTCTGGTATAACCCTTTTCTTCACTGAAAGGCCTCCTTATCCTGCCCCCACTCCTCACTCTACTTCTTCAAGCTCACTGTTAATGCCGTGGCTCGCGCAACAAGGCCAGGTTACTGATGAGGCTTTAAAGCATCAGTTCCAAGGCTGGATGGCCCAGTAGTTAAGAGCATTTGCTGCTCTAGAGGACCCAGCTTCTGCTCCCAGCACCCTCATTAGCTCTCAAGCGTCTGTAACTCCAGGCACAGGGGATCTGATACCCTCTTCTGGCCACCGAGGGTAGTGCATGTGTGTGTGACTTTTGAGCCTCCATATGGATTCTGGGATTTGAAACTGGGTCCTCTGGAAGACCAGCCAGTGGTCTTAACCCCTGAGCCACTGCTCCAGCCCTGTGTGTGAATTTTTGAAACATGGAGCACACAGAATAATAATGATAAGCCTTAAAAAAAAGCATTTGCTGTTTTCTAGGAGGTTTCCTTGCTTGTTCACTAGAGGATTTCTGGTCCACATGCTTCAGAGATCCCAGGATACACAAACACTGAAGCAACTTAGCTTATCAAAGAAAATAAACTTGTCTTCAAATAGAGTGCTCAGAATAAATTTGTGATCAGTGTCTTCCTCTTGGGTGGAACAGTCCTGCTCCTGTGATCCTTGTTACCCCAATTGGAAGGTTACATACATACAGGAAGTGAGGTTTTCCTTCTCTGGTGTTTATTCTTTGTAAGTAAGCAGCATATACTTTAGATGACAGTCGGGTTTTGAGTTGTGCTTTCTTTTGTTTTTCAGACATCCAACTCTGTCTAATGATAGGAAGAACTCTTAGTAATACTGGTCACCATGCAAGCTGATTGACATCATCCTAAAAGAGTACCAAGCATCCTCATCTAATAGTCTTTCAAACTTACTTGAACAAATTAGCACACCAGTATTTCCCCCATACTCGGGCTGGTAGAACACGAAGCCGATGAGCAAGCAGCAGTTTTAAAAGGGTCTTCTTAAGTGTGCAGAACTTCTTTTTTGTAATGTAGAGATGTTTTGTGTGCATGTACATTTGTGCTGTCTTAGGCTTTTCTAATTAAGAAAGTTGAAAATCAACCAGACTCGCAGAGCTCATTTGTAAATAATAGTTGGAAAGTCGATGTGAGATAGTTAGCTTCCTAGGGACCTCATGAAGGCTCATGATCATGTCTGTGTAAGAGAGAGAAACTGTGATCTTCCATTCTTCCTCTGTGTTTAGGGAAGGCTATGTTTACTGGCATGGGTGATTCGTAGTTGCCCTCTTAGCATCTGCTGAAGAAGCAGGTTTGGTTTTTTCCCTTTAGGGTGTTCCAACTTCTCTGCCTTTGCTCTGATCAGAAATTGCTTTGTGAGTTGTGGATGTGGCTCCATTAGTAGAGCACTTGCCTAGCCTAGCATTCATGAAATCCAGGTCCCATCCCCAGAACCACACAAAAACAGGACATGGTGGTACCCACCTGAAATCCCAGCACTTGGGAGGTGGGAGGAGCAGAAACTCAAGGTCATACTCAGCTATGTATAGCCAGTTTGAGGCTAGCCTGGGATACATAAGACATCTCGAAAGAAAGAAATGACTTCGTCGTGTGGTGTTAGGTGGCTAGATTTTAAGAAAAGAGCATTTCCTTCTGAGATATGGAGAATGTGATGTTACATTTCCTTTTGCAAGGGTCTTCAGAATATAACATCTAACATTTCAGACTGGCCCAGTCCTGGGCGTATTTTTTTGCAAATCAGCTGCCCCTGTCTTTGGACTACTTCCTCCAGAAAAGTCTGGACCTTCACAGCTTTCCTGAGCCCAGAGGTTCCCTTCTCATCCCCAGATTTCAACAACTTCCTCTTCCTGTTTTCTCCACTTACTCAGGAGTGTAAAATCATGTCCACTTTTACCGATTCTTGGTAAATTCTGGGATGGGGTTCAAAGGCACTGGAGCACCGAGGCCAGAGAGAACCCTCACATATCCCAGGGCAGATGGTCAAAGGGAGACGGAAGAAGGTGGCCATGTTTAAGCCAAAGCCTCAAGACATGGGACACTTGCCTGTGAGTAATTAAAAACTCAGTAAAAAACCGTGGGAGACCTTCCCTGTGTCCTGTTTTCCCACTAACACGTGACTTGCATTTATTATCAACATGTCTCTAAGTACATGTATGTACCTCTTGTTCTGTGGTAAGTGATATTGCTTGTTAGTTACATGTTATCTTTTATAAAGGAGTCCTGCTTCTTATCATGATGTATGCGACTTGAACAACTGTTTCATATTAAAACTATCCTCCCTATGTACTGTTGACATATGCCTCTTTTTGGGATATCAGCTCAGTACCTTTATACAAACTCAAGTGTGTTCCACATTGGTGACATGTATTTTGCAGTAGATTGTCCTTTTGTTCTTAGTGTGTATCTTAAGTCATACATACACCAGTGCTGTGGTCTGTGGCAAAATGACTGTAATTCAAATTGGAAAAATAAAAGGTTTCCAGACTTTGTCCAACCTTTATTCCTATGGCAAAGGAAATTACTATGTAATTCTAATTATTTCATATGCTGGTATGTTTTAATCTACTCTATGAAGTAAGAGAAACATCAGTGTTTATGGGTTAGTTAGTAAAGGCTCTGAAGTCTTCGAGGCGTGGGAGGAGTAAAATGTGTTAGCAGTTCATGGCATCCATAATGCAATAAATACATCTTAAAAGTATTAACCTGTTCAGCGTGGTAGCGTAAATTCCTAATCCTAGTGTTCGGTACGTGAGACTGGAGACTCTGGAGTTGGATACTACCCTCGGCTATGTAGCAAGACTGTATGGAGAAGAGAGAGAGTCCATCCGCCTGCAGGGAGGATTCCTGGACATTCTCCTCGCGGACGTCCACTGATGGCTCACAGCTAACAGCAATATTCATTGCACCATAACCGAAATATGGCAATAGTCACCAATCTTTATTAATTAAGAATTTACTGAGGTAATCAAGACAATTATTAAAATAATAAAACTCTCAGCCAGGTGGTGATGGTGCATGCCTTTAATCCCAGCACTCGGTGGGTGGGCACAGAGATGAGCAGATCTCTGTGAGTTCGAGGCCAGTCTGGTCTACAGAGTGAGTTCCAGGATAGCCAGGACTGTTTCACAGAGAAACCCTGTCTCAAAAACCTGAAAAAAAAAACAAAACAAAACCCTCTAATCTGCTTAAATTTTGTGACCATGAACAAGAACATGGATGTTATTTAGTCTGTAACTATCTGATGGCAGGATCTGATAATGAAAGTCATAATCATGATTTAAAAATATTGAACCAGGAAAGCACATTTTCATTTTTTATTTTCAAAGCACTTATTTAAAAACACTAGTTTAAAAACATTCTTTGTTGGGACTGGAGAAATTACTCAGATCTTGAGAATGCTTGCTGCGCTTTCAGGTGACTCCAGATCAGTTCCCAGGACTGAAGTCGGGAAGCTCATAATCTCCTGTAACTCCAGTTCCAGGGATCCGAAACCCTCTGCTGGAGTCTGCAGACATCTGCACACACACACAAAGACACATAACACAAATAAATGCATATCTTTAAATAAATTTATCATTAAAATTAGTACCCAAAGAGGTTGTAGTAAATAAAAAATATTTGGACAGCTGGGCGGTGGTGGCGCATGCCTTTAATCCCAGCACTCGGGAGGCAGAGGCAGGCAGATCTTTGTGAGTTCAAGACCAGCCTGGTCTACAAGAGCTAGTTCCAGGACAGGCTCCAAAGCCACAGAGAAACCCTGTCTCAAAAAACCAATATATATATATATTGGACATTGCAAAGTTGCATATTTGAAATGATATGCTTAAAGTAAAAACAAATGCTGATGTGTACTTAAGTTGTATATCTTTCTAAAATATTCCAGTTTAGACTTTATCAATCAGAACTGCTCGAGTTGAAAGGATTTCCTGATCCAGTGACTATTTTTCCGAGTGTGTATGTATGCTCATGTTTCTGAGGCTGCATCAGAGCGCAGTATGCCAGTCATATATAGCATGTGTTTTTATTATTTATAGGATGGTACAGCAAGAACTCTCATCCAGTCTTAAAGATTCCACATGATGTCATGATTCCATTCTATTTGACGTGAGTGACCATACTTTCATAGGCACATTTGTGTTAAAAAGTTTAGTACCACATCTTAAGAGTATATTTGTCTAATATTTGACAAATAGTCTAAATTTTTTAGAGTTGAGTATATTTCTGTTTAAATCATAGAGTTTTAAGGAAGTACTATGAATTAATAAAGTGTGCAGGGCCAGGCGTGGTGGTACACACCTTTTCTCTCAGCAACGGGGAACAGGCAGGAGGATCTTAGCAAATCTGAGGCCAGCTTGGTCTTTGCAGTGAGCTGTAGGCCAGTGAGTTATAGGTGCAAGGTGAGACACAGACTCAAAATAACAATATAATAATAATAATAATAATAATAATAAACAACAAAATAATAAAGAAACTAGTGGAATCATCCCAAATTATTATCTTTGCATGATTTACACAGAGGTTACACTTTTCAAAGAAATTGAAACTAGCATGGTAGCAGGTTGAATTTGGTCAAATGTGGATAGATTTTAAAAGGCTTCCAAGTGTTAAGTCTGTTACATTCTCAATTATAAATATCCCTCCTCAGAGATACTAAGCCTGTACAGTGCCTCCCTTCTGCTCACTTCCCTTCTGTTCCACACACTGTACTGGAGTTGAACATTGAGCATGTCTCCACGCATTAGTGTTTTATGCTAAAGTTGTAAGACGAGCAGAGATCCTATTTCCCCATCTGCCCGTGTTCCTGTCACCATTGTGTTCAGTGTGTCATCTGTGTGCTGTGTAAGGACTGTCAGTCTGTAGACTCCCTTCGTGAAAATGATGTATGTAGGCTTTCTGGAAGAACTTGTAAGTTTGTCTCCTATGCTGTCATTCTACTTCAGATTCTTTTAAATAAAGCTAGTTTTTAAGGAGAAGGCCTGGTGTTTGAACTTGATCTCTCATTCGGAGGGGTAGATGTGACTCTGTTGGCTTTGGGTAAAACAGAGCAAACAGAAGGTTAAGTGAAGCTCTGGCCTGGAATTTGCCAGGAGTGTTTATGCTAATGGAACAAATCCTTCTGGTCAGGTCTATACACACACACACACACACACACACACACACACACACAAAGAACAGATGGGGAGTCGAAGGTTAATAAATCTGTGCAACTTTATGCGGGGCGGTGGTGGTGCACACCTTTAATCCCAGAGGCAGAGACAGGCAGATCTCTGTGAGTTCGAGGCCGGCCTGGTCTACAGAGGGAGTTCTAGGACACAGAGAAACACTGTTTCAAAAAACAGAAACATAAACAAACAAAATCTGTGCAACTTTAACATTGTAAGCAATGCAGAAAGATACAACTAAATACTCACCTTTCGGGAAGCCATCATGATTAAGAAAATGGTTTGGGCTAGACGGTGGTGGCGCACACCTTTAATCCCAGGTGGATCTCTGTGAGTTTGAGGCCAGCCTGGTCTCTAAGAGCTGGTTCCAGGACAGGCTCCAAAGCCGCAGAGAAACCCTGTCTCCAAAAAAAAAAAAAAAAAAAAAAAAGTTTGGGGTGTGGGTGTGGTGGTGTGGTGGGGAGGAGCTAGGGAGAGGGGCACTGGTTGTTCTTCCAAAGATTGGAGTTCAAGTCCCAGCACCAAAAAGGCAACATACCACCTTCTCCAGTTCCAGAGGATCTGATGCCCTCTTCTGGCCTCTCTGGGCACTACATGAACATGGTACACAGACATAAAGGCAAAAACACCCAAACACATAAAATATATACGTTTAAAAGAAACTACTTGGTGAGCATGGTGACACACACTTTTAATCCTAGTACTTGAAAGCTGAGGAAAAGGCATGCAGATCTCTGTGAGTTCAAGGCCAGCCTGGTCCAGGGCTACAAAAGATGTTATATCTTTCGTTTTAAAATTTTAAAATTTGGCACTGGTGAGTAGGATGTGGGGTCACATAAGTATAATCCCAGCACTAGGGAGGGTGAGAAGTTGAGACTGGAGGACTGAGATGAAGGCAAGCCTGAGCTACAGAATGAGAGAAGGGGAGGGAGGGAAAGAAAGGAATCTCAACAGATCAGTAGCCTGGGCTATATAGCACGTTCTAGGTCAGCCTGAGCTACATGGTGATACCTTGTCTTCAAAATGAATGAATGAATAGTATTTTTCTTTAAGAAGCTTTCTTTTATATATTTTGTTTATCTGTTATATGTGTAGAGGACAGAGAGCAATTTGCCAAAGTTAGTTCTCTCCTTCTACCATGTGGGCCCTGGGTCTTGAACTCAGGTTGTCAGGCTTGGCAGTGAGCTCCTTTACCTGTGCCCTTAAGAATCTTTTTTGACTTCCTTTTTTCAATCATACATTTACTGTATAGTGATAATTTGCTTGTTTTTATTGCTATATAATATTCTGTGGTGTATATATACTTGAGAAACATTTGAATGCTTTCCAGGTTTAAAATTTTAGATTTGTCTATTTATGTGTGTGAGTGTTTTGCTTGGAGTATGCCTGTGCATTTGCCCTTAGAGTCCAGAAGAGGGCTTCAGAGCTCCTGGAACTGGAGCTACAGACAGTCATTAACTGCCTGTGGGTGCTTGGAATTGAGCCTGGGTCTAGAGAGCAGCAAGAGCTCCTAACTTGTGAACTGTCTCTCCAGCTCTTCATGAGGACATTTTCCACATAAGGAGCTTATGCTTTGTCTCAGAGATGACTGGGCTGCAGATAGTTAGAGTCTTTCTTAGATAACTTCAGTTTAAGCCAGGCTAGGGTGTTGTAGCACACACCTTTAATCCCTCCGGAGGCAGAGGCAGAGGCAGGTGAATGTCTGAGTTCAAGGCCAGCCTGCTCTAAAGAGAGAATTTCAGAACAGCCAGGGCTACACAGAGAACTCTGTCTTAAAAAACGAAAAATTTATTAAAAAAAGGAAAAAGTTCCTTCAGCTTAAAATAGTCAATATGCTAAGAAATCCCTTTTGGTATAGCATGACATGGGTGGTCAGTAGGATTACTTTTAATTTTTTT
>JAQHUG010000010.1:12590769-12612005 GCA_028555095.1 Dicrostonyx torquatus
GCTGGTCTCGAACTCACAAAGATCCGCCTGCCTCTGCCTCCCGAGTGCTGGGATTAAAGGCGTGCGCCACCACCGCCCGGCTTTTTTTTTTTTTTTTTTAAAGATTTATTGTTTTGTGTTTTGCCTGCAAATTTGTAAGGGTAGCACATGTGTGCAAGGCCAGACTTGCCTACGTGAGTGCTGAGAACTCACCTTGTAACATTTGCTTTCTTCAGCCCTGTCTCAAATAGCCCAGGCCAGCTCAAATTTGCGTTGTTGTTGGGGGTGGGGGTAGTGGGGGTAGTGGGAGGTTGAGACAGGGTTTCCCTGTGTCACAGTCCTGGCTATCCTTGAACTCATTCTGTAAACCAGGCTGTCCTTGAACTCAGAGATCCACCTCCCTCTGCCTCTGGGATTGAGGTGTCTGTTTTTAGATAGTGTCTTACTCTGTCCAAGGACTTGGGGCTTGTTGCAGTTATCCTGCCTAAATTCCTGAGTGCAGTTGTGAGCCAGCTTGAGTTCATATTGCCAGTGAGCTCCAGAGAGCCTTGCAAAGGAAAGCAGGGTTCAATGATGAATAATTAACTGAACTTCTGAGACTTTCCACTGATAAGTTGGAAGTAGCAGCTGTGCATTTTCAAGGTGGATTTATGAAGATGAAATTGGATATGCAAATGAAATCACGATGATGATAGATTTATGTCTATATAACATTATTGACCTTAGTAGGTGATGTGTGAAACTTCACATTGGTAGTCTGAAGACAATGCCATGCATGTTTTTTGGTTCATAATTTTGGAGAAGAAATACCATGGCTTTTTGGAGCTGGGTAGCCTGTTCTAGTTGGATGGCCAATTGGTTTCCTTCCTCACCGTGACTTTACTCTTCTGAAGAACCTGGGATCGTAAAACATTGCCTCTGTGGTTGGGCCCTTCATGTTTGTCTTGGTCTCACATTTAGAAGTTTGATTTCATAGGAAGTGGCTTTTTTATTAATGTTGTCCTCCTGAGCAGCAAGACTACATTGAGTCTGAAATCTTCCAGCAGATGTGAGAGCCCTCCTGGGTGTGGTAGAGATGCCTCCTCCTGGGAAAGTCAGCTGTTGCCATTGGCATCTGACTCCGAGGTTGACCTCGTTAGGTTGACATAAAGCATTAATATCAAGCAGTGTTTAGAAATTTCTAAGTTAATTTGAAAGGCTGTATCAGAGTACATAGGTGTGTGGAGGTAAATACTTGAATGAAACGTACTGTGGAGGGTATGGACAGCTCAGGTGATCCTCATCGGGTCCTAGTGCTGCTAGATGACAGTGGATGCCTTTCTCCCCGTGATCAGATACGAGTGGCAACAAGAACGTATGTATAGAATCCTTGGATTATCAGCTTTTCTTTCTGAATAAAGAGACAATAGCTAGGAAAAGAAAATTAGAGTAAATTATCTTTTTGTGAAAATGTTTAGAACTAAAACAGTAGTTTGTGTGTATGTGTGTGGAGAGAGATTGAGAGAGAGAGTGCGAACATGCTATTGAGATAGAAAACAAAGTCTGAACCAGATTTGTAAGATGCTGAAGCCACCCCTGGACTCAGTGATGCGGTGTGGAGCCTGCCCATCTTAGGTATTTGTTAGCTTTAAAAGGGGGGATTTATTTTTTACTGTGTGTTCCCGTGTCTGGGCATGTGCAGGTGAGTTCAGGTAACGATGGACACAAAAGGTGTTGTATCCCCCAGAAACAGTACAGAGTTTTTGTGAGCCACCCATTGTGGGTGCTGGGCACTGAGTTTGGGTCCTCTGATAGAACAGAACAGTGCCGAGCTAACTCTCCAGCCTCGTTGTTAGCTCTCTTTGGTTTTTCAAAGTTGGGCTTTAACAGCCCTGGAGAATCAGGGTTTCTAACACTGCAAATAGCTAACAAGAGGAGAACTTCTCCCCTTTGGGTATCTTAATTTTCTCTCAGGGTTTGAATAGTTCTCAACTTTTAAAGAAGTTGTGGCTTTAGATTGAGGCAAAAGAAAGGACTGTTTACTTCAGATATCTGCAAATGGTTTTGACTTCCTGGTTTGCAGAGTGTTACATCACAGAAGGAAACTTGCAAAGCAGTGGTGTGTTGCCTCACTTCTCTTGCAGAATTGATGTTCTGGATGAAAAGGTGCATTTAGTGTATGCAGCAGTATTACATGGATGGAGTGAATTTATTCCTCTGCCTTTATATTTTAAAAATATTTTAATAGATTTTGTTTTTAGAGGTAGAGTTTCATGTAGCTCAGGTTACACTCACTATATGGACTAGGCTGGCCTTGAACTTCTGTCCTTGCCTTTCCAATGGTGGGACTTGTGTGCTACCACACTCAGATATTTTTTCTTTTTTCTTTCTTTCTTTTTTTTTTTCTTCTTTTCACTCCCCACCACACTCATTTTGAAGACAGGATTTTACTCTGTACCAGGCTGTCCTGGAGCTCATGGGTAATTTTACTGCCTCTTAGTGTGCCCTCCTTGCCTTACATTATTTTTTTTTAATGTTTTTTATTTTATGTGCTTTGGTGTGAAAGTGTTAGATCCCCTGAAACTGGAGTTACAGACAGTTGTGAGCTGCCATGTGGGTGCTGGGAATTGAACTTAATTGCTGGGCCATCTTTCTAGTCCGTAGCTTACATTATTTTTAGTGACGTTTTCTTACCTCATTTCCTACTAGAAGAGAGCGTGCTTATTGCAGAGAGGCGTCTTTGTACTCACTGAAAGGAGTAATAATAACCAAAGACTACAGAGGACCTTATCTCCTGGACTGTGTGGGCTTAATTCACTGGAAATCTAATAGCTAACACTTTAACGTAGCATATAAACTTCATTGACATGTTATTTAATTTCTTTAACTTTTCAAGGAGAAACTGCTCTTCTCAGACATGATGGATGTGCCTTTCACTGTGCTTAAAACTTTTTCTTGTTTTGAGACAGGTTATTACCATGTAACTCCTGCCTAGAACTTGCCACATAAACCGGCTGGCTTCAAAAATTCAGTGGTCTACCTGCCTGCTGGGATTAAAGGCATGCACCACCACACACTTTTAATTGTGTTGTATATGTATCCTCATTTGCTTGCTGTGAAGAGACACCATTACCAATGCAACTTAAAAACAAAAGAAATTATTGGGTCTCACAATTCTAGGGGGTTAGTCTATGAGCATCATGGTGGAGAGCATGGCCTCAAGCAAGCAGACACAGTGCTGGAGAAGTAGCTGAGTTTACATCTAGGCAGAGAGAAAGAGAGAACGCTAATCGGGAATGGGTTCTACCAACTGGGGACCAAGTATTCAGACGCAGCATATGGAGCCTAGTCTCTTCCAGACCACTGCAGTGTGTGGCTGTGAGCTTGGAAGTGCAGGCATCCCTGGAGACTAGAGGTGTTTAATTCCTGTGGAACTAAAGTTAAGAGTATGCACTCTTAACCAATGAGCCATCTTTCCAGACCCTTTTCTTTTTGTGACAGCCTAGGCTAGCCTCAGCCAACATGTAACCTTAATTGTCTTGGAACTCATGATCTCCTGTCTCAGTCTTCAAGTAATTGGGATTACAGGCTTAGGTCACTGGGCCTGAAGGTTTGGTTTTCTGTTGAATAGTCTTTAAGGCCAAGCAAGCATGGTGGCTCAAGTCTGTAGTCCCTGAATGGGAAAGTCTGAGTCAAGAAGATAAAAAGTTCAAGGCCAGCCTGGGTAAGTTAGTGAGACCCTGAAACACTGAGCTGTGCCTTGGTGGTAAAGTGCTTGCTTGCATATATAAGGAAGGCCTTAGTTAACTCCCAGGACTGAAAATCAGCCCACGGACTCTGAGTGTGATGATGAAAACATTCTCCCCCCCTTTTTAAAATTGTCCCTTCTTGTTTTGGGGTCTTTGTGTTAGAGTTTCAGGCCACAACTCAGGCTTGTATCATAGTCTCTTCTCACTTCTGGCTGGGGAGCACAGCTAGCTGGGTTACAGGCCTAGCCACCACTACGCTTGGCTGTTTGTTTGTTTTGTTTTTTCAAGATAGGGTTTGTCTGTGTAGCCCTGGTTGTCCTGGAACTTGCTCTGTAGACCAGGATGGACTTGGATTCACAGGGCTGGGGTTAAAGGCACATGCCACCACACCCAGCATTTTTGAGTGTTTTTAGAATAAGGAAGACTAAGTTCTGCTGTGCTGTTAGGCTGGCCTTGGCTCAGACACTCGGAATACAATGTACATGCCATCATATTAGCTTCCAGAGCATTCACTTTTTTCCTCAGTAAAGTAACGAGGCTGGTTTCATTTTACATAATGTGCCCTTCAAACCCATGCAGTAATTTTAATCCAATAAAATGAGAAAGTGGAATGCCCAGCTGGGACTGGTGACATGTCTAAGCCATCCCAGTACTTGGGAGTGAAGAAGGGAGGGCTTTGAGTTGGAGGCCAGCTTGGCCTACGGAGCAAGGCTCTGTCTCCAAGGTAAACAGACACAAAGTTGGAGAGAATTCAGTAAAGTACTTGTCAGGCAAGCATGAGGGACTTAAGTTCAGTACCCAGAACCCACATAAGAAAGTGGCTGAGCCGGGCGGTGGTGGTGCATGCCTTTAATCCCAGCACTCGGGAGGCAGAGGCAGGCAGATCTCTGAGTTCAGGGCCAGCCTGGACTACAGAGTGAGTTCCAGGACAGGCTCCAAAGCTACAGAGAAACCCTGTCTCGAAAAACCAGAAAAAGTGTCATGGTAGCACAGGTTTATGAGTGAGGCAGGTCTCTGAAGTTAGCTGGTCAGTGCCAGGCCAGTGAAGAGGTACTGTCCTTTTTGTTTGTTTTCTCCTTTGAGACAGAATCTTACTATGTGGCTGACTATCCCAAAACTCACTTATGTAGACCAGGCTGGCCTTGAACACATAGAGATTCTCCTGCCTCTGCTTTCTGTGTACTATGATGAAGGGAGTGCATGACCATCCCTGCCTAAGAGACTCTCTTAGAAGAGAGGAGATGGTGTTCATCACTGTCCTCTAGCATCTGTATGCATGTGTGTGCATGCATGAAGGTCCACGTACAAACGTGTACCCATGAACATACATGAGCACAAAGAAGATCTATACTTAGCACAGTTATTTAAAATTAGAGTTAAAAATGACATAGTCTCAGTTTTGGGAAAGCTGATGCAGGAGGATCACAAACTCTAGGCTAGCTTAGTTTATATATCATGTCTTAGGCCATCTATGACTACATAGGGAGACTGTGTCAAACTACCTCCCATCAAAAATTTTGTTTTGAGTGCCCAAATGAGTTGGATTGAACCAAGTGCTAGATGCATTTAAAAAGCAGTTGCTCTACCACTAAATTATTACATCACAACCTCTAACCCTATTTATATAAGCCTATAAAGCAATATATGAAAATTTCAAAGAGAAGGAGCTAGGGGGCTGGAGAGATAATCTCACTGGCTGCTTTTGCAGAGGACCAAGGTTCATTTCCTGGCACCCACATGGTGGCTCACAATCACCTGTAACTCCAGTTCCAGGTGATAAGATGCCTTCTTCTGACCTCCACAGGCACCATGCAAACATGTGGCAAGCAGATATACATGCAGATATACAATCATACACACAAGAAAAATAAATACTTTTTAAAAAATTTTTAAAACAAGGCACTAGAGTGATTGCTCAGCGGTTGAGAGCTTGCTGCTCATGGAGAGGATCCAGGTTCGATTCCCAGTACCCACATGGTGGCTTATAGCCATCTGTAACTCAGTTCTAGGACATCTGACACCTTTTGACCTCCATGGACACCAAGCCTGCATGTGAGAGGCAGACATATGTGCAGGCAAGACACACACATACCAAAATATTTAAGGAGATTTTTCAGGAGGAAAAAAGACCTCAACGAATCTACTCAGGCTGATCTTGAAGTTAAACTTTTAGCCCAGACTGGCCTTAAACTCCCTGCGATTACAGGCCTGTGTTTAGAGTCAGAGTGTGGAGTCTTCATGGAGAACCCAGCAGCATGTGGCTTTTACCTACCTCAGTCTGTGGTCTGGTGGAATCATAGAACTGTGAGATAACAGTGCCCCCATTCTTCTCCCTCATGTACATCTAATTCTAGAAGATGCGGAAATGGAAACCCTGCCTTTTTCATAGTAAAATGTAGCTTCTTAGGAGCAATGTGGCGGGTGTCATCATGCCAGGTAACTGTTGTAGTTGATGGGGGAAGTTAGTCGTGTTGTGTTACTCTTCATTTTTTCGAGACCCCGTCTCAATGTGTAGCCTTGGCTGTCCAATGTGGACCAGTTTGGCCTCAAAGTCACAGAGATCTGCCTGCCTCCGTCTCCAAAAGGCGTGGTCCACACCCCCTGGCTGGCACGTGACAGTTCTTAATGAAGGGTAATGAATAAGAATGAATCTCCTACCCTTGAAGGTCTTAGAAAGCCGTTGGAATTTATGGAGGCTGATGGTTAAGGGAGCCTGCTTGCTTCTCTCCCTTCTGTCTTTCACTCTGTTTTCCCTCTCCCTCTCCCTTTTGGAGTATCTTGCTGTCTATTCTGGGCTGGTTTACAGTTGGCAGCCCTCCCACCTAAGCTTTCCTAGTGCTGCCTCCTGGGATTGAAGAGCCGCACTGCTGTCCAGGAGTCTGGGTAAGGTCATTGCAAACTAGCTATTCTTAGTGCAGAACAGAGGGTGGGGCAACTTCTCACTTGTAAAGGGAGTGTCTTGTCTTGCACACCAGATTGTTCTGGAACTTCCTGTGTAGCCAAGAGTGACCTTGAACTTCTGATCCTGTCAGTGCTAGGATTACAGGTGGGATGCCAGCTGCTTAGTTCACATGGTGCTGGAAATCAGCTCTAGCTAGGAAATCTGAGCTATGTCCTCACCCATGGATGCAGTTTTGTTGGAACCACAGCCTTCAGGTTGGCTCTGACACTTCCATAGTGTCTGCAGTGCCAAAAGCTAGTTTATGAGGTGGATTCTCAAAGCATTGCATGGTGTTGCAAACCACTAATTTTAGAATTCTGGAGACAGAGGTAAGGAAATTGGAAGTTAAAGACTAGTCTATGCTAGCTAGTGTAAGGTATGAAAGCTTTAGCCTTAGTTTAGGCATGTTCCCAAGTAGCTCTTAAACTTAAATTAACCTGTTTATATTAACCTACATTCTGCTGTGTGGCTTGTTATCTCTCTATACTGTACATCTGATCCCCGTCTTGCTGGCAAGTCCCTCCTATATCTTTCTGAAAGTTCTGCTTTTCTAGTTAGCTATTGGCCATTTGGCTCTTTATTAAACCAGTTAGAAGGCGCCTTGGCAGAGACACATCTTCACAGTGTAGAAACAGATTATCTCAAAAAAAAAAAATCCAGGTATCCTTTGTCTTTCAGATCTAATTTCTGTTGGTTGTAGCAGCACAGCTGTGCAGGCTGCTTTGGCTCCGGAGAGTTCCCACATCTTAACAGTTTGGTTTTTTTTCTTACAGACGTGCAGTCACATGCCCAGTGTGGAAAACCCATGGGGGTTGTCACCGTCCTGTCTCAGTCTCACCTGGGGTTTTATGCTGTGTCATGTAGAGATTTTACAGACATTTAAAAGATGTGTCCTAGGCTGGAGAGATGACTCAGAAGTTACGAGCACTGACTGCTTTTCCAGAGGTCCTGAGTTCAATTCCCAGCAACCATGTGGTTGCTCACAACCATCTGTAATGAGATCTGGTGCCCTCTTCTGGCCTACAGGAACACATGCAAACAAAAACTATACATAATAAATAATAAGTCTATAAATAATAATGTGCCCCATGTTTTGCTATATGTTCTTGTATTTATAGACTTGAAAAATGTCTGAAAATTCCAGCGACAGTGACTCATCTTGTGGTTGGACGGTCATCAATCATGAGGTATGTTCTCTGGTACATTGTTAGAAGTGAAGAATCTACTTTATGGAGGTCAGTGTTCTCTACATGTAAGCCATGGGTTCTTTTGTGTATAGTTTGGGCATTTCCCCAACCATACTAAACTTGGCTGCTAAAATACTATTGAACTACATACAATTATAGTCTTTTTTTTCTTTTATTTTCTTCCTTCCTTTCTTTTTAACAAAACTTGGAGATAGGGTCAAAAGTTTGAGTTGCGCTAGGTGGCTTTGGAATCTGTATGTGGCTCAGGCTGATTGTCTTGAACTTGGGATCCTTCTTTCTCAGCCTCAGGAGCTGGGATGACAGGCCTGTGCCAGCACACTTAGGATTTTGCAGTTTTTTGTTAAATGTTTGTTTTTTGGCTGTTTTGAGACATTAATGTCTCAGTTTGTAGCTCTGGCTGGTCAGAATTGGCCTTCAGTTCACAGTAGCCCTTCCAAGTGCAGGGATTCTTAAATGTGTGCTAGAATGGCTAGTATGGTTTGCTTTTGAGAAAGTCTCATTCTGTCACATAGACTGAGTTGATACTCAAGGCAACCTTCCTGCCTCAGCCTCCCAGGTGGATTAGCAGCATAAACCATATCTAGTCTCTCTTTTCCTTAAATGAATGGCAGGATTTAAGGAGAAGTATATGCTTATATTTACAGGTGTGGAAGATGACAGTTGTTCATACTCAAGCGGAAGAACTAGAGAATAGCATTCAGGATTTTGGATACCCTGCTGAACACAGCATCTTTCTGTATGATTCTAGCTGACATTCCTTAACTCTTTGTTTTTGTTGTTGTTTGTTTGTTTTTCAAGATAGGGTTTCTCTGAATAGCCTGGCTGTTCTGAAACTCACTTTGTAGACCAGGATGGTCTCAAATTCCACTCTTGGTACTAACCCCTCTGTCTTTTGCTGTGAAGAGACACCATGATTACAGTGCCTTTTTTTCTCTTTTTTTTTTTCCCCTTCCCTTCCTTCCTTCCCCTGATCATAGTAACACTTAGAAAGGAAAATATTTAATTGGGCTGGCTTACAGTTTTAAAGTTTTAATCTGTCATTGTCATGTCCTGGCAGCCATTGTGCTGGAGAAGGAGCTGAGAGTTCTACATCTTGAACCACTGGCAGCAGGAGTTTGTGCTGGGCATAGCTTGAGCATGAGTCCTCAATGCCCACCCCCACAGTGATACAATTTGTCCAACAAGTCTAAGGCTACGCCTACTCCAAGAAGGTCATACCTCCTGTGCTCGTCCCCATTTCTAAGTACTCAAACACACAGAGTCTAGGGACTATAAAACCACCACATTCTACTCCCTGGCCTCCATAGGCTTGTAGCCATAATATAATGCAAAATGTATTCAGTCCAACTTCATTAGTCCCCATAGTCTATCATAGTTCAACAGTGTTTAAAAGTCCAAAGGAATCCCCCTGCCTCTGCCTCCCATGTCTGCGATTAAAGGCAAGCGCCACCACTGGTGACTTCCTTAACTTTGAGGTGCTGACTTTTTTTTTTTTTTTTTGGTTTTTCGAGACAGGGTTTCTCTGTGGCTTTTGGAGTCTGTCCTGGAACTAACTCTTGTAGACCCGGCATAACCTTTTTTATTTTTTTTTCCGAGACAGGGTTTCTCTATGTAACAGCCTGGCTGTCCTAGAACTTTCTCTGTAGACCAGGCTGGCCTCGAACTCACAGAGCTCCCCCTGCCTCTGCCTCCCGAGTGCTGGGATTAAAGGTGTGTGCCACCACCGCGCCGCTGAGGTGCTGACTTTATTATTTGTTAGACTCTTCCCTTTACAACTACATTCTTATGTAATTTTTTAAGACTTTTGTGGTACATTGTTTTCATTCTTCTTTTGGGAGGGGGCGTGAGTTGGAGGGAAGATCAGTGTTTTACACTGTGTAATGGCTTTTAAATTACCACACAGCCTAGGTTTGACCTTCAACTTCTGATTCTCCTGATTTGATTTCTGAGCATTGGAATTGGAGTGGTTGTTGGTGTCTTCTCCTCCTCCTCCTCCTCCCCCTCCCTCCTTTTCTTCTTCTTCCTCCTCCTCCTCCTCCTCCTCTGCAGTTTCTCTCCTGCAAGCCTGTATGGACTGAGTGGAACAAATTCGATCAGGATAGATGATGTTTAGAGTGTGGTAGCCTCAGGAACTTCCTACATACCAAATCCAATACCTTAATTAATAGTTACCACTTCCCCCTAGGGTTCTGATGTAGAGATCGTGAATTCTGCCAGTGACAGCTGTGAACTGACTCAAGACAGTTCCTCATTAGAGCAAGAGCAATTGCAAGTTCTTGATGTGGGGCCTGGAGGTGAAGGTAAGTTTCTGTTTCTTTTGCTGGGGCTGGGGGTATCTATCATCCTTGATTGTCATTGGAATGGTCTGGGTGTTACAGGACTTGTGGGAAGCCAGAGACCTGCCAGCAAGTGTCTGAGAGTAGTTAGGAGGCTGCTGATACCTGAGAGTCATTAATGTGTTGCATTCCTTGTATGAAATTGTCCCCTCATGCTCTTGAGTAATTAAAATTTGTTAGCAAGAACAGAGTGATCATTTTTGGAAATTGATTTCATTCTTGATTTCTATTCAGAGTTTACTGGGTGAATGTCTAAAATGAAGGTTAACTTTTACATTTGATAGCAAATTAAATATCGCTTGTTGAAGTTATCCTTTGAGTAAAGCAGCTTGGCTAGATAATCTTTCTATGGTATTTTAGTCTCTTGATGCTGAGATTGGGCGATATCACATAAATGACATGTTTTCAAAGAACGCTATTTATTGATCTTGGTTTTATAGCAAACAGCATGTCATCTATGGGAGAGACCGTGTTGTCATCAGTGGAAGAAACCAACTTAACAATTGAGGTAAACACTTTGTTCTGTGGATGTTTGATAAAGACTGTCCTCCTGTTTATAGCTAAGCATTATAGATGACAAGAAAAATAGTGGGGAAAAATGAGTTTTAAAGTTAAATTAACTTCTGCTGGGTTTCAGAGCAGGACACTAAGCCAGTGCCTTCCCATAAGTCAGCTTCACAGCTCTGATCGTGACTAGAAGATGAGTTAGTGTTGTTGAAAGAACTGTTCCCTTACCCCATTCCCCTAGTTCACCCTCACAGCTCTGATCGTGACTAGAAGATGAGTTAGTGTTGTTGAAAGAACTGTTCCCTTACTCCATATTGTGATCATTCTTGGAAATTGATTTCATGCTTGAATTATATTCAGAGTTTACTGGGTGAATGTCTAAAATGAAGGTTAACTTTTACATTTGATAGCAAATTAAATATCACTTGTTGAAGTTATCCTTTGAGTAAAGCAGCTTGGCTAGATAATCTTTCCATGGTATTTTAGTCTCTTGGTGCTGACATAAAGAAAAATAATTCATTTCTGGTAGGGTCTGGAGAGATGGTTCAGGGATTAAGATTAAGATTGCTACTCAATCATGAGGACCTGGGTTCAGATTTCACCACACATGGAATAAGCTGGGTGTCCCACAAACACCTGTAACTACAGCTCCAAGGGAGCTGATGCCCTCTTCTGACCTGTGTGCACACATAGACATGTGCATACACTTACACAGATACAATGTCCTGAATTCAGTCCCCAGGACTCACATGGTAGGAGAGAACTGGCTTTGGCAAGATGACCTCTGACTGCCACATGCACCCCACCAAAAAAGTTATTGAAATAATTTATTTTTGGAGGATGGGAGGTCCAAGATACTGATAACTAGTTTGGTGTGTGGTGCCTTTTACCATGTTCTCCATATGGAACAAATGCCACATCCTTGGGTGACAGGAAGGGAATGGCCAAATGGCATCCTGCTGTGTGCTCTTCCAACAGCATTCTCCGCATCTCCTTAGCTGATTGGGCTTTTAATGTTTTGTTTGTTTGGGGGATTTTTGGAGGCAGTGGTTTTTTTTTTTTTTTTTTACACAGCCCTGGCTGACTTTGAACTCAATACATAGAGCAGGCATCCTAAGAGACACATAGCTCCACCTGCCCTTGTCTCCTGAGTGCTGAGATTAAAGTCATGTGCCAGCTTAAGTTTTAATGAATTTGGGGATATATACTCAGAAGTGCCTAGCATAGCTGTTGAACCAGACAAGTTTAATCAGCCTGTCTTGCATTACCTGGGTATATTTTGCACCAGTAAACTTACAGGACTGGTGAATAAGGGAGTTCTTGGGGTCCTGTGATCATGGAGGGAGCTGAGTAGTAGTTTCTTCAACTTTTGAAGCACAGTGGGAAGAGACAGGAGTCTCATCTAATTCTTAGCATTACGAATGGCTGTGAGGTCTCAACTAAAGAAAGCAGGCCTGTGATTGCATAATACTTTACTGTTGAATAGAAATCATTTCCTTAAGGGCTAGAGGAGGTGTTGAGGATAGACTCGAAGCATAGCATGCACAAGACTCTGGACTCCATCCCCAGCTTTGAAAAGCAAAAGGAAATGGAGAGAATGCAAAAGGAATGAAACTGGGTGTCATGTATTTTGAACTGCAAAGCAAATTTAAGACTCAAAATTAATGGATTTACTGCCTATAAAATTTGGTTCTTAGGTAGAGGAAGCAGCTTCCCCTGAAGACAATGTGTATTTTGGAACTACCAGTGATGATTCTGATATTGTTACACTTGAACCACCTAAACTGGAAGAAATGGGGAACCAGGAAGATATAATTCTAAAAGAAGCGCCCACCTCAGAAGACTTTAACATGGGTTCTTCCTCCAGTAGCCAGTACACCTTCTGCCAGCCAGAACCCGGTAGGAGCTGTTGCTGCAGCAAACCTCTGACATATGAATTAATGGCTTCTTTTCTAGCTCCAACTCTCAACTTCTCAAATGATTTCTCTGAAACGCAAGAAAATCTTGGTAAAACTTGCTATCGTGTCTCCCTGGCCTTCATGGCTCAGATCAGTGTTGTTTCTTTGATACATTACTGTGCATGTGTAGGGCAGGGTACTGGGGATTGAACCCAGATAGTGCACATGCTAGGTAAACTCACTCTGCCACATTCTGTTTATTAAAGTCTCAAGTCCTCAAAAGGTGCATTTGGCTTTTAATATTTGGTTGTTGGACTGACTGAATGATTGAGATATAGTGTGGTCTAGCCTGGGAGTCTGGCTGTTTTTAGTAGCACAGGTTAGTCTCAGACTTGGCAGCAGTTGTTTTACAGGCATGTGCTACCATTTTCCCAGCTTCCACAATTCTTTTCTTTCTTTTTGTTTTGCTTTGGGTTTTTGTTTTTGTTTTTTCAAGACAAGATTTCTCTGTGTAGTTCCAAGTGCCCTGGAACTCACTGTGTAGGCCACGCTGGCCTCAAACTTAGAGATATTCCTGCCTTGAAAGGCATGCGCCACCATAATCTGACTACTTCACAATTCTTAACCTCACTTTTCTGAATATGTAGTATCTTTCAATGTGACACAAAATCCTTAGACATAAAGTTCCTGGAAAATGTTTAAAAAGAAGCCTGTAACTAACTCAGTCATTAATTAACCCACAGTAATAATTTAGAACTGTGTTTTAAATGGTTTCTAATTTGATGAAAAACCAAGAATATATAGACTCTAGTTTGGATATACTCGTTAAATTCTCATTTCAATTTTAGGTAATAACATGCCACATTGTGTTTCTTGACTAGTTGGTTTGTTCTATGGAAGAATCTTTCTCTTGAGCACACCCTGTCCTAGACCTTGGCTAGCCTTGAATTTGTGACAGTCGGCCTCAGTTGGGACTGAGCTGGGATTGTGGTACAAAACACCCCACCCACTGTCTCCACTTAACACACCACTTCTGACACTCTACTGAGTAAATTGTTAGGGAATGGTGATGAAAAGTAGCCTGAACGGCGGTACACACCTCTACTAAGTAAATTGTTAGGGAATGGTGATAAAAAGTAGCCTGAATGGCGGTACACACCTCTACTAAGTAAATTGTTAGGGAATGGTGATAAAAAGTAGCCTGAACGGCAGTACACACCTACTGAATAAATTGTTAGGGAATGGTGATAAAAAGTAGCCTGAATGGCGGTACACGCCTTTAATCCCAGCTTTTGGGGGTAGAGGTAGGTGGATCTCTGAGCTCAAGGCCAACCTGGGTGAGTTCCAGGACAGGCTCCAAAGCTACAGAGGGAGTCTCTGTAAGTGTTCAGAGCAAAGGAATCTTCTGAATATTCTAATCCATCCTTTGTTGAGCCTGAGATATAGAGGGCTGACTTTTACAGGTTAGTACAGCTGACCTTAGGATGCTAGGGGTCAAGGGCTCTGAGAGGCCTTTCCACCTTCAGGGTGCTCAGGTTCCTCAGGGCCTCAGCAGGGCAGCACTTGGTATGTATTTTTTTGAATTTTAGAATTCTGTTATGTTCAGATAGTTTCCCTACTTTTGATGTATTTACTTATCCATTTACTATTTTTGGTCTGGCTTAAGATGGGTGGAGTTGCCAGGCGGTAGTGGTGCACACCTTTAATCCCAGCACTCGGGAGGCAGAGGAAGGCGGATCTCTGTGAGTTCGAGACCAACCTGGTCTACAAGAGCTAGTTTCAGGATAGGCTCCAAAGCCACAGAGAAACCCTGTCTCGAAAAACCACAAAAAAAAAAAAAAAAGATGTGTGGAGTCAAGTAGAAGTATATATAGTCCAAGGGCTCAGTGACAGAGCAGTCTACACATTGTTGATGGGAACTTGCACCTCTAAGCCCAGAAATCTGACTTGTTTTCTTCTTGAAAGATCCGAGACTGTTTCAGAATTAGTTAACAGAAATATTAAGGGTTTTTTGTTCTTTGAGACAGGGTCTCACAGTATATTCCTGACTGGCCTGGAATTTGCTATAGACCAGGTCAGCCTCAAACTCATAGAGAATGGCTTGTCTCTGTCCCTTGAGTGCTGGGATCAAATGTGTGTGCCACCATGCCAGGTTTAAGCATTTTTTTTTAAACCTATTGGAAACTTTTCCCATCAAAATTGCTTGTATAAAGAAAATGTTTAAAAATAATGATACATTTTGGGCTACACTGAAAATGCTGTACAGCCAGGCACCACTGGATGATTTAATTTCCTGTTACTTTGTTCTTTTCTTTTTCATTCTTTTTTCCTTACAGCTTTTTTCAGGTTTAAGAAAACCATTGCCTTCCATTGACCAGCCTTTTTCCTTAGAAGTTTGTGTTGTGTGTGTTTCTAAAGAGAGAGTCATTGGATTTTAATATCACACAGATAGCAGTGTTAACTGATAAAAGTTATATTTTCAGTTTTTTCCTTTACTGTTTATAATAAATCTGTATACATTTTTTCCTGTTTATTCACAAAAGAAAGGTGGTGGGAGAAGCTGTGGAAGATTCCTGAATGCATAAGGGGATGGGATGATCAGCTGAAACTCCGAGTTCCTAGCCAGCTGGCTCTCCAAGGTGGCGTGACTGCTGGACTGTTTCTCAGCTGGCCTAGTCACATTTACTATTGAAATGCTGAGTGCTTTGGAGAGTCTTGTTACCAGAGAGCCCATAAACAGGCTGGCTGAGCTTACTGCATGCCTCTGCATTGCTTGCTGCTTGGATTGTGGGCCAAATTATGCTGTACAGGAAGTTCAGAAATCCAGATATTTCCACTATTACGTGTATGAATTAAAGATGGAAATATTAGGTAGTTAATGACTTAATATTTATAGGGTGGGCTGTTATCTATATGAAGACAATATATATTATATATGTATTAATAGATGAAGGCTTGGAGATGTTTTTTAAGACATTTGGGGAAAAGTTTGCTTTTATACTTCCTATAATTCCATCAGAAAGTAACTGCAGTACCCCAGCCATAATCTGAATGAATGCCTTTCTATTATGTAATGCTTGTTTTAAGTCTTCCCCTCTCTCTTTTTATCTAAGAAATGTACCTCACAGCTAAGGCAATGACATCTTGGAAAAGCTAATGATCAAAAATAACCAGACCCATGCTAGGCATGAGGGTTGCGACACTGATCCTCTCAGTGGCCCCCATGTCACTGATGTGTTCATTCAGGAGTGATGCTTTCTCTTAGTTGTCATGTGAACAGGAACCGATCTTTAGAAAGCATTACCTGATATAGACCCCAGCTTTCCTGTGGCATGAATAGCCTGTTTTCTGAAAGACTGGCAGTTTTGGTGCATGAGTGTGTGATGTTTTGGAGCTTGGTGTTAAGTTCAAGTTCACATTTTATCCTTACTTCTAACTGGTATATAGAGATTACTACCACGTTTTCTATTAATAATTTGTTGAGATATGGAATGGAGTTGTTAAATGACATGCAAAAAGCTGTAAGTAGGGCTGGAGAGATGGCTCAGTGGTTAAGAGCATTGCCTGCTCTTCCAAAGGTCCTGAGTTCAATTCCCAGCAATCACATGGTGGCTCACAATCATCTGTAATGAGGTCTGGTGCCCTCTTCTGGCCTGCAGACATACACACAGATAGAATACTGTATACATAATAAAGATTTTTTAAAAAAAGCTGCAAGTAATGTTTTCAGGGAAGTGTTCCTGGAGTGGAGTTTTTGTGTGGATTTTCTTTCCTCTGTTTGTTCTTAGCATCGGGGATAACTGTTGTGTCGCTTCCTCATGCTGACATATTTACTAGAGGGTAAATCAGCAACCTTCTGGTAAGAGTGGCAGTTGAAGGGAAGGGCTCGCCTGACTTCGGGAACCTGTGTCGAACTGCTGCTTTGGACCTGGAAGACCTATTGATTGTACGAAACCAGGACATACTTAAATACTTCTTGCCCTTCACGTAGCTGTGAAATGAAATGAAAAGACAAGATTTCATCTTTCCTTAACTAAAACAGAAATTTGCTTGTGTCTGTAAGCCTGAACTAGACTACAAGAATGATTAACTGTTCTAGATCATAAGGGGAAAGGGCAGAGCTTTGAGAAGAGCTGGAGGAGAAGCTTGTCAGGCACAGGGTGTAACAGTCTGTGTTTGGTTTGCTGTTGGCAAATGAACAGTGTGTTCTTGTTTGTCTTTTTTGGCTTTTTCATGTTAAAGGGCATGTAAGACTAGCATTGATTATTATAAATCATAATTTACTGGGAAGCCTTTTGAGAATGTTTACCTAAATGTCAACATTTTTCTTTTTAAAATAGTCTTTTCATCTCAGCCTAGTGATGAGGAATCCAGTAGTGATGATAGCAGTCATGAGCCCAGCCCTGCCCTGAGACGCCGCCGCAACAGGAAAAAGACTGTTTCTATCTCAGAGTCTGAAGAGCCGCCACTCGCTGAACCAGGAGATGAAGCCTCCAAGGAGCTGAATAAACGCCACTTTAGTGGTGGTCTCAACAAGTGTGTAATTCTGGCCTTGGTGATTGCTATCAGCATGGGATTTGGACATTTCTATGGTAAGTGCTTAGACACACCTTTTACAGACGCCACCTACGTTATAGCAGCAAGACAAGATGGCACCAGAAATGTCAGTGTTGGTTATTATGGCCTATATGTAGCTTCTTTAGTCAGGAAGCAGAGGATTGCTGAAGCTTAAGCAGATTGACATTAGCCTAGCATAGCCAGACCCTGTCCCAAACAAGACATTGACAGTTTTCTTTTTTGAGACAAGATCAGGCTGATCTTCCTACATCAGATTCTCAGGTATGAGAAAAGACTATTGACATACATATTTGTGGCTTTCTTTTTTTTTTTTTTTTTAAAGTAAGAAGATTGGAAGATTAAAAATCTGAAGTTGGGTAGTTGGTTAAGAGCATGGCTCCTTACTATTCTTCCAGAGCACCCTAGTTCAGTCTCCAGCACCCTACCCATCTGAATTTCCAATTACGAGGGATCTGCCGCCCTCTTCTGACCTTTTAGGGCACTATGTGCACACACTGCACAAATATATATGCAGGCAAAACACTCATAACTATCCTGAAGATGCTGAGTGTGGTGTTGGATGCATTTAATCCCACAGGCAGGCAGAGGATTTTGATTTTGAGGCTAGCCTGATTCACATTCCAGCTACTTAGACCCTGTTTAAAGTAAAATAGAAATCTGAAGTTAAATGTGGTAGTGGTAGGTATATATGGTAATCACATGAGAACCTCAGCTTAAGATCCTGGGTTCACCTGGTGGTGGTGCATTCCTTTAACTCCCGCACTCTGGTGGCAGAGGCAGGCAGATCTCTGTAGTTCAAGGTCAGCCTGATCTACAGAGCAAATTCCAGGGAAGCACTGTCTGGGGCGGGTGGGGGGGGATAAATTTGAACTGCTTACCTGGGGCAGGTGGTTAGAATTTGTTGCATAGTATTTAAATTCCAGCAAAACAGTCACATTGTGGTGGACAGGATATGGTTCATATCTATAACACCAGCCTTTGAGGCAGAAAGTTCAAGGACAGCCTTGAGTAGTAGTACCTTGTCAGTAATTAGTCTCATTATCTCTACTTGAGATGGTGCTTTCCGTTAGTGTAGTTACAAATCTTCATACAGCTGGTCTATAATAAGCTCTTTTGTTAGGTTATGCATATGGCTATCTTTTTCCAGACTCAGGCATGAATTACAGTTTTGTTACTATGATCATTCTGAACAATCATACAGATGGTGAGTAGGTGCAGGTCTTGTCCTGTACAGCATAGCCCCTCCACAGTAAAACCTAGATGTGCCTTGAGGTTGGATACAGGAGTTGTTTTGTGATATCCCTTGCTGTCTTTCTGATTCTTTTTTTTTTTTTCCTTCCCTTTTTTTGGTTTTTCAAGGCAAGGGTTCTGGCTATCCTGGAACTCACTTTGCAGAGCAGACTGTCCTCGAACTCACTGAAATCCACCTGCCTCTGCCTCCCAAGTGCTGGGATTGAAGGCGTGCCCCACCACCTCCCAGCATACTTTCCTCTTTCTATGAGTTTTAGGCCAGCCTGGTCTACAGAGGGAATTTCAGGACAGTCAAGGCTACATGGAGGAAACCCTGTCTTGAAAAACTAAAAGAAAAAAAAAAAGAGCATCTCACTGATGAATCTTTTAAGTTCTGTAATTTTGGGAGAATTTTTTTAACCACTTACTACTGTGTGTGTCTGAGTGTGTATGTTCTCAGGAGTCCCTTTATGGGGGTTCAAAGAATTGAACTCAGGTCTCCAGGTTCACACTGCAACCACCTTTTCCTGACATCTTGCCAACACAAGGCCTATTTTTGAACAGTTAATAAATTTCTCAGATCTTGTCAAGTTCACACCTCTTTTGAGCTGGTGTCAGACTCACAGAGCTCCTTTTGCCTCTTCCACCCACGTGCTGGACTAAAGTTTATACCGCCAGGCTTGGCAGCTTGACAGATCTTAGCTTGCCTGTGTAGGTTACTTTTAGATTTACTAATTTTCTTGGTCTACATAACCTACACTGTTTCTCTGTCTTAATAGTTTTTTCCAACAATATGTTTTTTTCATGATTGTGGTAAAAGTATTTGATAGAGGGCATGATATTGGAATAAAATGATAGGGCAGTCCATATTTGGTAAAGTCAGAGCCACTATGTTTTCTGTGTTCAGCTGGAGGTGGTCTTTGGGCTCGTGGGAAGGCCTGCTTGTGTGGCCTGCGAGTACTTACTCCTTAGGTCCACACTAGTGAGACGTGTGACGGCTGAAGCAAATGTGTCAATGTTTCTATGTGTGTTTTTTGCCCCCCGACAGGTAAACATGAAGGAAACAAGAGAAAAGGTCTAAAATCTTTTTCTTACTAAAACCCAGTGTTGGATATTAACTTTAATGTTAATACAGACTGCACTGTACTCTCAAAATTTGCATGACTTTGGAATATTTTTTAGAAAGTACAGTTTAGAACAGTCCTTCTAAAACCAAGAAGTTTTGTTTCCTTGTTTGCTAGCTTTAACAAAATTAACACATTATCTCCCTTCCTATACATTTTTATATTAGCCTTACACAGCAGGAGTATCACTCAGAACACAGCCAACCGTGGCTCCATAAAACTGTGGGATGCAAAGGATAGTGACACAGTGCATTCTAGCTGTTTGAGATTCAGATTCTAAAAGTGCATCTGAATTTTTAGAAAAAGATAAAAAGTAACAAAGATAAGTCTACATGAATCCTAACACCAAAATACATGTTATAAGTACTTATCTGTCCTTGCTGTTCTCTTTCTACATTCAGAAGACAGAGGTGTTGACAGGCTCTCCAGCTCTGCTGAGGATGTAACTGTAACTAGATGGGAAGTTACACAACACACAGTCCTTAAATTCCATAGCTATGTGAACTTACTGAGTCACCCTTGAATGGGCTTTTAGTAAACATATGACAGGCAGGAAGGAAAGTGGCCATTCTAGCAGCTGAAACTCTAATAACAAAGATTGCCTAGATTATAGGGAAAAAAGGTGTTTTAAAGTGAACAATATAGGATGTTAACTGTGTGGGAAAGTTTGGTTATTGAGCAACTAAAAACAGTTAAAAAAAAAAAAAGTGGGCTGGAGAGAAGGCTTAGAGGTCCTGAATTCAATTTCCAGCAACCACATGGTGGCTCAGAACCGCCTATAATGAGATCTGGTGCCCCCTTCTGTTTGTATACAGGCATACATGCAGGCAGAATACTGCATACATATTAAATAAATATTAAAAAGGCCAAACCAAAAGAACAGTAACAAAATGCAGGGAAGAAAAGAAAAGTAAAAATACAAGAAGTTAGAGGTCAACTGGAACTGCTTAGAGTTTAGTAATCCATATACTGGTGCTGAAGGCCTTGGGTGTTAGACTGAGGTGGTTAGTACAGTGAGGTTTCCAACCTGGATTTATGCATTGGTAGTCTGTCAAAGTTCAGGAGGTGTGCTGGCCGCTTCCCATTGAAGTAGAGGGTTTCCAAGGGGAAGAGCCCTGCTAGATGTTGTGCTAGACCGTCTACCACTGAGTCGAATCCTAACTCCTGTATTGAGTGATGTTCAGAAATGGGTTCCAAGATCTATAGAATGAATTAAAATGGATTGTTTGTCTAAACTTGTGTATGTAGTGCATGTCCACTGTGTATGGAGTTGTGAGATGAGCCTTTTGGTTTAGTGGTATATTTTCTTGTGTGTGACACATGTAGGAGGGACTTGCAAACAGCTTGTCTTGGCAAAAAAAAAAAAACATTTTGAATTAAAGGTCAAATAAGAACTGGGTAGTAAACTGAGGGCTAGAGGCTCTTCCACCTAGCTGCATACAGCCCCTGTACTATTGCCGAGTTCTTAAAAGAGTTGGCTTTGAGGGCCAGCAAGATGACTCAGTAAGGGTGCTTACTTCCAAGCCTGATACCTGAGGAGAGCCACATGGGGAAGGAGGGAGCCAACTCTACAGGTAGAGGGAGGAAAATCAGTAGTTTAAGATCGTCTTCAGCTAAATAGGGGGTTGAACTCCATTCTGGATGACTTAAGATCCTGACTCACTAGGCATTGGTGTAGCACACCTTTGATCCCAGCACTTGGGAGGC
>JAQHUG010000010.1:12612345-12631976 GCA_028555095.1 Dicrostonyx torquatus
AAACAAAAAAGGACAAATTTGAGAATGGTAGGTATTTGTAATTAGACATTTCCTGTGCTATATATACTATATATACCAGTATCCTATAGGCAAATTATTCAGATACATATATTTTCATTTTTCTTTGGCTCTTAATCTGTAGGAAAAGAAATCAACCAATGGCTTATTTCTCTGTTTAAAGAGAACTTTCACAGTTTCCAATGAAAAGCTGAGCGCCTTCAGAATAGCAAGATGAGAACTTTTGCTGTTGTCATTGTGGCCTGTGTTTTTCTTTCGAAGGGCAATGAACTGCTTAAATATTCCTGTGCATGCTGACTGGGTTAACATACATTATTAATCTGCTTGGCGTGAGCTTTCGCACCCACTGCCGTGTGATGAGTGACATGGTTTTTTAAAGGAAACAGTGCCCTTTCCCAAGTTAAGTAGCTAGTGTAGATTGAATGCTTCATGCAGTTTTGAGTAGCGGCCGTCATGCTATACCTGATGGTTTTCCATTTCAGGCACAATCCAGACTCAGAAGCGTCAGCAGTCAGTTAGGAAGATCCACACAGACGAGCTGATTGACGGGAAAGGTTACCTCTCACAATGCCAGCAGGAACCAGAGTCTTTCCTAGATTTCAAGGTGAGTATTAATTAAACATTAAGAAATAACCAGTAGAAATAATTTTTTGAGCTAGGTATGTATGGGGCGGGGAGACACACACAATAACCCTATCCTAGCACTTGAGGACTGAGGCTGTATGAAATCAGGCCTATTTAGCAATGCCTTCCTTAGAAAGCCAAAAAGGAAAAAAAGCAGAAGCCAGCAGTTAAGAGATGAGGTTACAGTAAAAGTCAATCAAACAGTAATTGGGACGAGTGAGTTAGCTCAGTAGTTAACTGCTCGTTACCAGGCCTGACCGACTGAGTTCCATCCCCAGGCCTCACTTGGTAGAAGGATAGTACAGACTCCCCACAGCCACAGGTTGTTCTCTGACCTCCAGACAGGCTCTAAGACACACAAATAAATGTAATAAAAAATTAAAAATAATGTTGGTAAATTGTTCAGTACTTTTATACCTGTTACATTGGTGTGTGTGAATCATGTAACTTCTCTTGGCACTCTTGTGAGTGAAACAGTCTGTTTCATTTTATAAACAGAAAGAGGTTTGGGTAGACTAAGTACTTTGCAAGGCTTAAGATTAATTAAGACTTAATTGGATTCTTAAGTATCTCACTTCAGAGATCTTTTAAAATGGACCTGTGTGTGTGCATGAGTGCTTGAGTGCTTTGCATGCGTGGTGCAAATTAGAAAACAACCGCAGGAGTCAGTTTTGTGATTTGGGCGCTAGGGAGTCCAGTTTAGGTCATCAGTCCACCAATGGGACCATCTTGCAAACTACAGTTTTAAATCTTGCTTTCTTTCCTGAGAGCAATGAGTTAGTGAAACAACTATTTCAATTAGTTGTTTTTTACATGTAAAATTCTATTACCCTTTTCCCCCCAAAATTCAAGTTTATTTGGATTTGGGGAAGTAGTTAACTATGTTACCAGGATTCAGACTGTCCTCTGTATACAGAGATGTTTCCACGAGACTCTGGACTTATACACTGACATACTGTAGCATTTCCAGCCACCCCAGTGCTGGATTAAAGGCACGTACTACCATACCATGCTGCTTTCTGAATATGTTTTAATCCATATTGGTACTGAGTCGGGATACTAATGACTGATTCATGTTTACTCACAGAAGGCAAATGCAGCTAACTTTATAATGTCTTAGTGTTGGGTGTGATTTCCTGTGCCTTTAATCCCAGCACTTGAGAGACAGATCTCTGAGTTTGAGGCCAGCTTGATCTACTTAGTGAGTTCTAAGACAGCCAGGGCTATGTTGAGAGACCCTGTCTCAAAATAAATGAATAAATATAAAAATCTTTGTTCTTTATTCTGTAGGCATCTTTCAGGTCAGCTCCCATAATAACATGATGGAGGGGTTTCCCTCACTTTTCCAGTTCACAAATGTGTATAATCTGGTGGTATGCCTGTATGGGTGTGTAATCTGGTGTGTCTGTATGAGTGTGTAATCTGGTGTGCCTGTGTGAGTGTGTAATCTGGTGGTGTGTCTGTATGAGTGTGTGTAATCTGGTGTTGTGTATGTATGCAGCACTGAGCATTGACTCTGGGGCCTTGAGTCTACTAGTAACTACTCAGCCCTTTAGTCTGTTAGAGATGGATGGAGTTCTGCCTAGCTTGTCCTTATTTGAAGTCTCCCTCCTCATCAGTGTTCATGTGATACTTGTAGTTTCCATTTTTTTTCAAGAACAAAAGGCTTCTTGAATATATGACAAGTAGCATTTAGCATTCTTTTTCAATTTTTAATACTGTTTAACTATGGGGGCTGGAGAGATGGCTCAGAGGTTAAGAGCATTGCCTGCTCTTCCAAAGGTCCTGAGTTCAATTCCCAGCAACCACATGGTGGCTCAGAACCATCTGTAATGGGGTCTGGTGCCCTTTTCTGGCCTGCAGGCATATACTCAGACAGAATATCGTATATATAATAAATAAATAGTAAAAAAAGAAATCTTAAAAAAAATGTTTAAAAAAAATACTGTTTAACTACACCCTGGGGATTTTTGTGCATGCTCATATACAGACCTATATAATACACATGTGGGAAATAAAGGTTATGATTGTTACAAGATTAAGATTTAGATTAAATTATCAAGGACTTGACATTTCTCTTCTCTTTCAAAAAAAAAAAAAACCCTTCTAGTCATTGAAAGAAAACCTTGAGAGGTGTTGGACCAGTACTGAGGGAGAGGTTACCTTTGAAACCCAGAAAAAGAATCTCGCTGCAGAAAACCAGTATTTACGAATATCTCTGGAGAAGAAGGAGAAAGCCCTGTCTTCACTGCAGGAAGAGTTGCGGCAACTCAGGCAGCAGATTAGATTATTGGAGGATAAAGGCACAAGTACCCAGTTAGTTAAGGAGAACCAGGTTCTTAAGGAGTGCTTAGAAGTGGAGAAACAGAAAACAAAGAGTTTCCTTAATGAAAGGGAAAGTCTGTTAGAGGAAGCAAAGACGCTGAAGAGGGACCTGGAGAGAGAGCGGCTCACAGCTAGGGCTCTGCGGGCAGAACTTGAGCAGCTAGTCCCTTGCCAGGCACAGGGGCACGCAGATTGTCCCAGTGTGCCGACTGAAGAGAAGGAAGCCGTGCTGTTACAGCAGAGACTCGTGGAGTTGGAGCAGAAGCTAACCTTCGAGCAGCAGCGCTCTGACTTGTGGGAAAGACTGTATGTTGAGGCAAAAGATCAGAATGGGAAGTCAGAGACCGAAGGGAGGAAGAGAGGAAGCAAAGGAAACCAGAGGGCTAAGAGCAAGTCGAAGGAGACGTTCCTGGGGACAGTTAAGGAGACATTTGATGCTATGAAGAATTCTACCAAGGAGTTTGTGAGGCACCATAAAGAGAAAATCAAACAGGCAAAAGAAGCAGTGAAGGAGAATCTGAAGAAGTTCTCAGATTCAGTCAAGTCCACCTTTCGACATTTCAAAGATACCACCAAGAACATCTTTGATGAGAAGGGCAGTAAGAGATTTGGGGCTTCAAAAGAAGCAGGAACCGAAAAGCCAAGAACAGGTTATGGTTATTCTTCGTACTCACTGCATGAGGTACTGAACCAGAACGGCAGAGGCCCTTCTGCACAGAGGGGTGGAGGGAGAGAAAAGCCCAGTCACTCAGAAGAAATTAGAAAAAATGCAAATTCATACACGTACAAGGACAAGTTTGATTGCAAGGACACCCATTCCACCAGAAGGGGTTGTTTGGGTGTGTTTGAATGTGCCGGACAAGAATCTGCTAGACCTGTTAATGCAGCGAGTCCTATCAGGATGAATGACTTCAGAGAGCTGATTCAGTGGTACTTACTGAATGAACTGGACACTTTTCACCACTGGAAAGAACTGGATCAGTTCATCAGTCCGTTTTTCCCGAATGGTGTCTTTACACATGACCAGAAGCTCTTCGCCCAATTGGTTGGTGCCCTGAAAGGTTACCTTAAGGGGATAAAGGAGTATCAAGTAGAGGATGACAGTTTGGAGAAGTTGGACGGATACATAAATAGACACTTTGGGCACATTTTCGCCCTTCCATTCGGACCCAGGTCGGTTTACATAAAACCATGTTACTATAATAGCTTCTAAGAGTGGTATATTGCATAGTGTTTTTGTTTTTGTGTTTTTTTTTTTTTAATCGCTGAGCTTTTTGGAAGGTTACTGTTTGTAAGAGGCAAGCTTTAGTACCACTGAAATTCAGAATAAATTGAAAAAGTTTTAAAACTTAAATATTGCAAGCTGAAAATCCATGTACTATATAATCACATTGGCTTGAACAAATGATTGAATTATACTGTAAAAATTAGTTAAGGGTATATTAACTTATTTGAGCCAATTTGGTTTCTTTCAGTATAGTATAATCTTTGATAGGAAGCTAGAACAGATTTTAATCTCAAGTTCAGGTCATGTGCAGCTGCCCCTCTGTAATCATTGTTGGTTTTATGTGACAGTAAGAGTACTCATTGACGGGTCACTATAGTAAAGGGTGATGGGTACTCAGGAGCCACAGTGTGGCACATAATCAATCCTGTGTCCATTGTCCTTCAGCTTTTTATTCTGTAACTGCATATATGTAGTGTTTACCTTTGAGATTCACATAGTTCCATCTTTATGAATAAATCAAGTGTGCCTATAAAATAATGAGACTGGTTTCTGATGTCTTTAGTTCCTGAAGCAGGTATTTAGTGCTGTGATGAGCAAAACCCTGGCTCTTTAGGATTTAGATGTGCACCTAGTGGCATAAAGATGTAGTGGCCTCAGGGCAGTCTGGAGATGGCCAGGAATGCTGATTGAAGTGACCTTGCATCTCAACTTGTTTTGAAACTGGCTTTTGGAAGAGAAGTGAGGGTTAGGGAGGGTGTCTTACTGGAATGGAAGGTCATTTGCAAAGGTGTGGAGGAAACGGGGTGAATTAGGAAGGTCTCCGCTTTGTCCTGAAGTGTCTGTCTAGTGAGTGAGATGGAGAATTTCTGAAGGATTTTGTCATGGGGTAGGATTGTGCCTAGCCCTTTCACTGACTGGCAGCAGCCAAGAGGATTGATTGGCAAGCTGTGAAACCAGCTGTGGTGTCTGCACGGGAGAAGCTGATGAGGTGGGAGGAGACAAGATACATTTAAAGCAATTATAGCTTATGTAAAGGGAGTAGAAAGGAAGTGATTTCCATACATCTGGAAGGATATTACTCAGAGGATCCAGAAGTGAATTGGTTTTGGAGGTGCCTGTTGCCATTTATGTGGAGAGGATCGGTTGGGAGTTAATTACCCAGCATTCATTGACTCAGTCCTAAGTCAGTCCCCATTGGAAGGGCTGTGCAGAGACACTGACATCTGTACCATTATAGAGAAGGCCAAGCAAGAAAAGACTGCAGAGAGCACAGGCACCCAGAGATGGGAGTCAGTGCTAAGCTGAGGACTGCGGGGGGGGGGTTGCCATGGCTCTGTGTGAAGCAATGGAGAATTCTGCCTGGTGACGGAGTGCAGGGAAAGTTAGAGACAGCTTTGCTTTGCAAGATGCACATATAGATTTCAGTTGAGTGATAAAGCCAATGGACACGAGTCATTTTTAAACTGGAATAACGAAACATCTCATTATTTTATTGTCACATTCCTGTTCCTCATTATTTGGTTTCCCCTTCCAGACAGTAGTTATATTTATGTCTATTTTTTTTCTTTATTGTTGAAAAGTAGTTAATTCCCCCTTTCCTGGTATTATAATAGAATTATATTTTGTATTTTATCTTTTTGCAGTGCTCAGATAGTAGATTAATGGAGAAAAGCATTAAGTTATCTTCACTTTTAGAAAACTGAACTCTAACATAGATAAAAAATGTGTTTACTACTTTCAGTCGACCTGATAAAAAGCAACGTATGGTAAATATTGAAAACTCCAGGCACCGAAAACAAGAGCAGAAGCACCTTCATCCACAGCCTTCTAAAAGGGAAGGTAAATGGCATAAATACAGTCGCACTAATGGAAGACACACAGCAAACCTTGAGATAGAACTGGGGCAGTTACCTTTTGATCATAAATACTGATTCATGGTTAAATTAGGAAATTTAGAGAAGTGGATGCTTTCTACTTTGTTTGGTGTTGAAATTAAGGTGAAATCCCCAAGATGACTGTGACTGTCTTTTCATTTCTAGAGACTGGTTTGATGGCTTTATATTATGCAAAAGCAAAGCTTACTAACTTGCATTTTCCTATAGCTTAGGTTTGTTAAAAACATTTTTTTTTTTTTGCTCTGGAAAAAAAAGTAGTTTTATTAAGAAAGCCAGGCATGAAATATTCTGTGCATGAAACAAGGCTTGGTTTGAGTAGCTGAGCTCAGCTCATACAGGGCAGGAAATGCCACCATCTTCGTGTGCAGTATGGCTTGAGGAATGAGCTGAGACAAGGACCCCCTCTAACGTGTTCTACTCTCACGCTTTTGTCTCTGTGGGATCAAGAGCCCATTGGCTTGTGAAGAGCTTGCTGACTTGTTCTTGTGAACGCTCTTGCACACCTGAACACTGGAAGAACAATAAACTGCACCGTGAGGAAAACGAAAGGTCTCTGTCAAATCTGGCGTCGTACTAGTGTTTTCTCAGAACGCCTCGGTATGGTAGATGGGACAGCCGCCCCCAAGCGGCTTCTTCTTCATTTCACGAATCACTTGGGAAGTTCCCCCTCGGTTACGCCAGTGTCTTTGCAGCTGTCCTCACAGTTCATTCCCTCCTGTGGTGACGCTGCCAGGTAATTGTCGTTCATAGACGTGTATGTGGCTTCCAGTCCGACCCTCTGGCCAGTGCGTATGGAAGACGATAGCGGTCCTCTCGTAGCTCCCTGAAGTGAGGAAGGCACGGATCTCCTACAAGGAAATAAAGACGCGTTGGCCAAGTGCAGTTTCAAAGAAGTGTAGAGTTGCCAACTGTAATTTCTCCTTTTGGACTTTTTTCTTCATGATTCATGCAAGAGTTCTACTTGTGGTAGCTAAACATATTTAGTGAGCTATAGAACTAGGGCTGATTTTCCTGGGGAAAGACCAGTTATGGAACATGGGTTGTAATCATTAAATTTTGTCAACTTCACTGGATTAAGAAACCATTGGAGGGTGGGGGCGTAGGGGTAGAGGAGGTGGCTCAGATGCTACCTAGCTCTTCGGAGGCAGAGGTAGGTGGGTTTCCGTGAGTTCCATCCAGGCCAGCCAGGGTTACACAATGAGACCCTGTCTTATACACAGGCATGGTGGCACATACCTATAGTCCTAACGCTGGGTCATTGGAGTGGGGCAGAGGTAGGATTCTGGGGGGATGTTGACAAGCTCTAGTAGTTATGCTCCAGGTTTAGTGAGAGACTCAGAAAAAAAACAGGAGGAGGCATCAACTTAAACCTCTGGCCTTTCCACATGTGCGCATACAGGAACATGAATACACACTGAAGAATCAAGACAGGGAACAGTGAAGCACATCTGGTAGAATTGGGGGAAGGCCTGTCTGAATATGGATGGCACATTCCTGTGGCTGTCGTCCAGTCTGTGTAAAGCAAAGGGGAGAACAAACTGAGCCAGGACCTCCCCCCTTTTAGATGCTGCTCCATAGTCCTGGCAGGCTCAGATTCCTTCACTCACTGCAGCTGGGCAGCTGCTCCTACCCATGGGGCCGTGTCCCGAACCTGAGACAGAGTAAGTCCTTCCTTAAGTTAGTGTTTTGTCAGGCATTTGCCATAGCCACTAGAAGAGTAGCTCACACAGAGGAGTAAAGGGATCAGTGAAGCAGATGTTTGCTAATCCGTTTAAAATGCCGAGTTAACTATTTCAAGTGGACGTACCTTCTCCAGAACACTGAAGGTGACCAAGTGAGTGGGGAGTGATGCATTGCTTTGAAACTCTTGTTGTAGCCATCTTAAGGGATTTAGGTAGAATGTATCTGCTTCATCAAGATACTGGGATTTTCCAGTCAAGTCCGGAGGACACTGGAGAAACCGCATGGACAGTGGGCAGTGAACATGGCTGTGTAGAAAGGTCACAATAGTTAAGCACCCCAAGTTACCATATTGTTTTAGGCTGACTTTGAACTTGCGGGACCTCAGGCAGAACTGCCTTCCTTACCTGTAGTAAGGAGTGGAGTGGCAAGGCATTATGATGAACACGGAGACTGAAGCTGGGTCGGGACCTCTGGGGCAGACTTGCTGAATGTAATTCATAACATCCAGAGTGCCTCTCTGATGAACTAGGCCAGTATAGAGAGCCAGCAGCATATTTGACAGAAGCAGGAAACTCAGAGCTGCCTTCCGCCATGCCTTCAAGTGGGCTAGTGAGTATCCTGCATGGAGATGCGCAGAAGTGGAATGCAGCAGTCTTGCTTTTCTGTTATGAGTTCATTTGTATGTAATTTTCCATGCAGACAGTATAAGCGTGTCGTCGTGTGGCAAATAATGGGGCTTCTCTGCGCACTCACACCATTGTACTCATAGGCAGGAGCCAGCCTGAGTCAAAGGTGTGGTGTGGGTAATGGCTGTCCAGGCTTAACCTGGCAGACCAAGTCTGAGGGCATCTGACATTTAGGATTTACAGGGGGATTTCTGAAATTTGAATGATGCCAAGGACAGTTGGAAAGACACAGTATCATGGCTAACCTGGAGTAGGATGCATTACAGGAAGCAGCACTGTGTGCTCAGTCATACCCATTTGGATCCCATCACCTAATAGGCCTTTTTAGTTCAGTGTAATATGGAGGTGTAGTTCCCATAAACATCACTCTAAGAGCCTGCTTTGCTCCAGTTGCCTGGCCCTAGAAAAGATGCTTCTGGGTGTGGTGCTGGGGTGTAGCTAAGTGCTAGGATATTTGCCTGGCTTCCACCATGCACAAGGTACACACCCCTTTGTGTAAGTTAGCTCTTTTTATGTGTGTGGGTTTTGTAGGCTCAAACATAGGTACCAGGAAGTTTAGATTGATGCAGGAAATAAAGCTGTGTTTTTACCTACTATGTGAGTACTAAATCCTACGAGAAAGATCTTGTAGTGGAACTGTGAACTCAGACACCAAAATTAACAAGAGAATATACAGTGTGTGAGGTAGCACACAGCAGTGATCCCACATAATGTGGAGGTCGAGGTAAGAGGGGTGCCAGTTCACAGCTACCCTGGGCAATTAAGCAAGATCTTCAAGTTGAAGCTGTTGCTTCCGGGGACAAGGATTGGCCTGAAACAGGTTTCTTCTGCCTCTACTTCCCAAGTGCAAGGATTACAGGTGTTTTATTTTTTCCTCTTAAGACAGGAACTTGCCATGCACGTAACACAGGTTGGCCTTAACCGCAATCCTCTGGCCTGGCAGCTAGAGTGCTGGAGTGCAGACAGGTACTCTTTTCCCGTCTTGAGCAGTTGTTGATAGGCAGACCCGAACTCAGAACAAGTGCTCTGTCAGCGGGAAGCAAGGTCTCTGTGGCCAGCAGTAAGCCTGTTGACACCTCCTGCTTATTGGCAGCACATCAGCACAAGTGCATCTTAGCATCTCCACCTTTGGCAATCTCAGCCTCTGGTTACTGATAAGAAACCAAGGCACAGTTCACACTCTAAAGAACTCATTATCCAGACCTAGTCTTAAAGGACTGAAATGAGTTCTGCTTAGGTAGGTAAGTGCCATTAGACTGAACAAATCTTGTTGTCTTACTACCTCTTGAATCTGACCTGCTTTTGATTTGCTATGACCTAAAGACTGGGAAGGGAGGAGGCCTGGGTCTGAAATCTGCAGATCCTTCCACCACTCTTCCCATGGGACCCACGTAAAAAGCTCCACCTGACCCACTGGGCAGTGACAGGACTTAGGAGCTGATGTGTTTGACCTACAGTTAGCCTGGTCCCACACATCTAGAGCCCTTCCTAGGCCCAGTGCTTTGTCCAGTCGGTGTGAGTAAGCACGGCTGAGATGTGACTTGTAAGAATAAATGGCATTAAAAGTCACCAATTACACAGCAGTGACTGACAGTGACATTTACATGAAATCAGGTTAAAACAAGTCACAAGAGCAGAATAAGGCTTGGATTTGAAGTGTGTAGGAAAGACTAGACAATTCTAAGGGAAGCTGTGCATGGTGCAGCAAGCCTGGTATCCCATCACTGGTGGAGATGGGCTTATGCAGGATGATCAGGAAGGAGGTCAAGGCCAGCCTGAATGACACAGTGAGATTGCCAGCCAGACTCTGTCTCTGGAAAAAAAAGTGGAGTGGCAGGTGGATCCTTGTTTTACCTTATGTAACACAGGAGGAAAGACTTAGAAGCTAGGCAAGGTGGCTCACATCAGTAACCCCAGCACTTGGTAGGCTGAGGCTAGAGGATGATCCTCGGTAAGGCCAGCTGAAAAGTGAGGTGCAGGTCAGCCCTGCCTGCAAAATCAGACAGCAAACACCCACAGATCATTAGATTACAAAAAGAAACCACTACAGTAAATAGGAAAGTTTTCATCTAGCCGAGTTGGAAATAAACTGGCACTATCTTTAATGTTTTCTACTCTTCTGAGACAGACAGGATCTTGCTACCAAAATCCCAGGCTGCCCTTGGCTTGTGGCTGATCCTCCTGCCTTTTCCTGTTCAGTGTGGGGATTGCAGCACTGCTGCCACACCTGGCTTCTCTTAACTATTTCTATCTTTTAGTGTATTCTGTATTAAACAAAACACTTACCACAGAAGACCATGCAAAATGGTAAAACTGGATAGATAAACCTGAATTCTTTGTGGCCCAACATGCTATATAATAAAAGATATTAAGGCAAAACATTAATTTTACACGATCCTGCAAAATCAATGTATTTAAAATGAAATAAACATGATCTATTTTTCTAGTATCTGAGATGGAATTTTTTAAAAAAGATGACCATTTTTCAATCATAATTCTCATTAGCATCAAACTCTTCCTGTTTTAGTTTGTGCTGTCAGCACTGCTGGCATTACACCATGCCTGGCTTCAGACTCAGAAATCATACTCCTTTTTAAATAAAATGTGATTATGATTGAATAATGTCAGTGAGAGTATACTGTACAATTACACTTAGAAAAATTATATTACCAATTCAATTAAGCAATACTACTCAAATTCGAAATAAGGATACATTTATTCAAAAATATTTTTTAAATGTTCTTGTGTGTGTGTTGGGGGTGGAGTGCTCACACCATAGGGGCATTCAGCGGTCAGAGGACCAAGGACTCCTACCATGTGGAGCTGGTGACGCAGTTTAGGACATCAGGCATGGTGGTAAGTGCCTCTCCCTGCTGAGCCCTCTCCCCGATATGTCTGATAGTGATTGTCACTGTCTGAACACCACCGATTTACTGCTACTTCCATCTGCCATAACCTTACTGCTCTAGCCTAAGAAAGTAAAAACCTGCTTCGGAATAGTTCAGAATCTCTTAGGAACATTGGACCATTCACCTATGTGAACATTAAAAGTCTTACCTGTACACCAGCAGTGTCCACAGCACGGTCAGCAGAAGTATGTGCAGCTTCCTTGGGGCCAGGAAGCAGCCGTGGACGAAGAAGGGTAAGTGGGTTCCCAGGACAACTGGAAACCCTTGACTGAAGTACCAGTGCCATGGATGAGAGCCATAAAATGTCCCCAAATTCTGCAGCACGTTAAATTTCAAGAAATTAAATTGGACCAACGTCCACTGTTGTAAGTAAAAGAAAAAGAAAATACTGTCAGAAACTGATCTTGGATCTTTGAGTATTGGATAGAATAATGATATTAAATAATTTAAAAATAGGCAGTAGCCTTACATTAGTAATTCTAATTAATGACACAAAGTCTTGTTAATAACTTGTTTTTATTTTTATTTTTTTTTACTAAGACAGAGTTTCTCGGGGTAGCCCAGGCCAGCCTGGAACTTGCTCTGTAGACCAGGTTTGTCTCAAACTCACAGCTAATAATAAATCTTCTAGGCTGCAAATCGGAGTTGTATCTCAGTGCCAAGTGTGCCTCTTGAGGCCGAATATAAAGTAGTGGAGGTCTACTGCCCATAGTTTGGGAGCCTGTTTTGCAAACCAAATGAAGGACAGAGTATTTTGGTTGACAGGATTTCTGGATGACTAGGGATTAAAATTATTAACTATAAGGACGTGTGTTATGGAAACCACAGCAGAGGACACCAAAGAAAAAACCAGGAATGATTCAGTGGATTCTGTTATAAAGATTTGCCTCTGTTCCCAAATATTAATGGGTCTGTTTGTGTTCGGAGGTGGGGTCTCTTGTAGCCTCCACCTCCTCCCTGTGCAGCCAGGGATAATATAATGTTGACCACCTGATCCTGCCTTCTTGGTGTGAAACCACACCAGGCTGGTGTCATCACACCCAGGTTGAAATATAAAAACATTACAAGCCCAGCTTGAGGTTTCAGAGCAGTAAATGGTTAAAAATAGCCTTTAGTTTAAGCTGTTTTTACTTACTTGACCAAAAAAGATGCGATCAATTATCAGAGACAAACTGAAGGTTATAAGTCTGAAAAACAAAGTAGAATGGTTACTCACATTTGAACTTGCCACTTCCAGTCCAGTGCCTTTTACAAACACCGCTTTAAAAATGCTTTATGAGGGGCTGGAGAGATGGCTCAGCGGTTAAGAGCATTGCCTGCTTTTCCAGAGGTCCTGAGTTCAATTCCCAGCAACCACATGGTGGCTCACAACTATCTGTAATGAGGTCTGGCGCCCTCTTCTGGCCTGCGGGCATACACACAGACAGAATATTGTATACATAATAAATAAACAAATAAATATTTTAAAAAAATGCTTTATGAGGGCTGGAGAGACAGCTCAGCGGTTAAGAGCACTGATTGTTCTTCCAGAGGTCCTGAGTTCAATTTCCAGCAACCACATGGTGGCTCACAACCACCAGTAATAAGGTCTGGTGCCAACTTCTGGCCTGCAGGGACACATGCAGGCAGAACATTGTATACGTAATAAATAAATCTTTTTTAAAAATGCTTTACAAGTACACCAACTGGGTTCATACATTTTGAAAGATCTTTCTTGACTAATCAACCTGCCAACATAAAAATATGAATACTTATTTCAAATTTCCCAGGGTTTAAACAAGTTCCAAATGTAACTGGCCCCAAGTATATTACAATATTACAAGAGTTCAGCTTCCCAGCTCCCAGGGCTGTTGACAGCTGCATTATCCTCGTACTTTTGAGATTGGACTGTCTTCCTGTGTGTGTGCTGTTTGAGTAGCTGTCAAACTGTCTTGGTTCTGTTTTAGGACAGTGTCCATTTTTAGTTATTTAGCTACAGAGAGTGTCAATAGTTCCCATCAGTTGGCAACTTGTCACACCTGAGAGAACCACAACTGGGGAGTTGTCTACATTGGATTGTCCTTTGACACGTCTGTGTGGCTTTTTCTTTTTTTCTTTATTGATATTTATTGAGCTCTACATTTTTCTCTGCTCCCCTCCCTGCCTCTCCCCTCCTCCTTCCAACCCTCCCCCAATGTCCCCATGCTCCCAATTTACAGGAGAGCTTGTCTTTTTATACTTTCCCATGTAGATTAGGTCTATGTAAGTCTCTCTTAGTGTCCGCATTGTTGTCTAAATTCTCTGTGATTATGGTTTGTAGACTGGCTTCTTTGCTTTGTTTAAAAACCACCTATGAGTGAGTACATGTGATAATTGTCTTTTTATGTCTGGGTTACCTCACTCAAAATAATGTTTTCTAGCTCCATCAATTTTTCTGCAGTGTAGTACTCCATTGTGTAAATGTACCACAATTTCTTTATCCTTTCTTTGGTCGAGGGGCATTTAGGTTGTTTCCAGGTTCTGGCTATGACAAACAAAGCTGCTATGAACATAGTTGAGCACATGTCCTTGTGGCATGATTGAGCATCCTTTGGATATATACCTAAAAGTGGTATTATTGGGTCTTGAGGAAGGTTGTTTCCTAATTTTCTTTCTTTTTTTTTATTTCCCAAATGTATTTGCAACATTTTTTTTCAGTTTCCTAATTTTCTAAGGAATCTCCACACTGACATCCAAAGAGGTTGTACCAGCTTGTATTCCTACCAGCAATGCAGAAAGTTCCCTTTTCCCCACACCCTCTCCAGCATAAGTTGTCATCAGTGTTTTTGATCTTGGCCATTCTTACAGGTGTAAGATGGAATCTCAGAGTTGTTTTGATTTGCAGTTCTCTGATGACTAAGGATGCTGAGCATTTCCTTAAGTGTCTTTCAGCCATTCTAGGTTCCTCTGTTGAGAGTTCTCTGTTTAGGTCTGTATTCCATTTTTTTTTATTGGATTATGTGATCTTTTGGTGGCCAATTTCTTGAGTTCTTTGTATATTTTGGAGATCAGCCCTCTGTCTGATGTGGGGTTAGTGAAGATCTTTTCCCATTCTGTAGGCTGTCATTGTGTCTTGTTGACCGTGTCCTCTGCTTTACAGAGAAATTTTTCAGTTTCAGGAGGTCCCATTTATTAATTGTTTCTCTGAGTGTCTGTGCTGTTGGGTTTCTATTTAGGAAGTGGTTCCCTGTGGTGTGGCATTTTCTTAAATGTTAACTGATGTAGTGTGTACCCACTGTGAGCGGAGCCATCCTCCAGCCCATAGGCCTAGGCTTGTAAGAAAGGTAGCTGAGCAATCACAGGAAGCCAGCTGGTAAGCAGCACCTCTGAGGTTTCCTTTCTTCAGTTCCCCCTCAGGCTCCTGCCTTGGCTTCCCTAGGTGATGGACTATAACTGGTAAACTGTAATCAGTCCTTTCCTCCCCAAGTTGTTTTTGTTCCATGTTATCACAGCAACAGAAAGCTAACAAGGAGACGCAGCCATATAATTCTTTTTGTTTTGTTTTTTGAGAAAGATGGCTGTCCTGGAACTCTAGACCAGGCTGGCCTCACACTCAGAGACCTACCTGCCTCTGCCACCTGAGTGCTGTGATTAAAGGGGGTGCGCCACCACTGCTCGGCAGAATTTTGTGTTTGTGAGTGGTGCTGGTGGTCTCGAACTTCTCCTACCTCAGCCTCCTGAGTGACACTGCCTCTTTTTCACCTTGGGATTTTAGCTTTTGCATATTTACATTTTTTTGTTTGCTAATGGTCTGACTTCATTCCAATGTGATTATAAAGGATACTTTGTATGGTTTGTCTCTTAAGATGTATTGAGCCCAGGGCTTTGTGCACAAAGAGAAGCACTGAGCCACTGAGTCTTACCATGCAACCCTGGCTGCCTAGAACTCAGAGATCCACCTGCCTCTGCCTCCTGCGTGCTGGGCTTAAAGAGGTGTGCTACCTTATACTAAAAGTATAAGGTGTGCTTTATACTTAGTGGCCATCTGGATACGTTTTTTTATATTTGTGTATATGAGCGTTTTGTGTGCATGCATGCATATGCACCATGTATGTGACTTGTGGCCTCAGAGGTTAAAGACAGGTGTTGGGTGCCCTGGAACTGAAGTTGTGGACAGCTGTGAGCCACCATGTGGGTGCTGGGAACTGAACCTGGGTCCTTTGCACTGAGACTGCAGCTCCCAAATTGGATAGTTTTGGAAGCTGCTAGGGTGTTTCCTCATTTGTTTCCAGTTTTCCATGTTTTGTGTCCTCTCTGGAGATGAGGTTCGGTTGACCATGTACTGTAGATGCCATTTGGTTTCTTCACAGTGGATCTCAAAATGTCCTTTTGTTTTTGTTTTGTGCAGCGCTGGAGTCAGCATGCAAGCAGTCTAACATGGAGCTCTGCCTCCAATGCAAAGTTCCTTCCCTACTCAAATGTATCTTTTCAGATTTTCTGTCCTGCTTGGGGATGTTCTGGTCAGGAGGATGTTCTGTTGAACCTGGAGGAGACACTGCTGATTTACTCTTATCGCAGTAGTCTCGATCTTTCTAATGTTGTGACCCTTTAACAAGGTTTCTCATGATAAAAGACGTGCTTGAAGGTTTTTTTTTCTTTTTTGGTTTTTCAAGACAGGGTTTCTCTAGCTTGGGAGCCAGTCCTGGAACTAGGTCTTGTAGACCAGGCTGGCCTCAAATTCAAAGATCCGCCTGCCTATGCCTCCTGAGTGCTGGGATTAAAGGTGTGTACCACCACGCAATGAAGATTTTCTTTTTAACTTATGGTTGGAAATAGGTCCAGCATTTTTTTTTTCTTAGTTAGGTGTGGTGGTTCAAGGTCACCCAGAAACTGAGGCAGAAGGGAATCTTTGAGTTCAAAGCCAGCCTGGTTAACATAGCATTCCCAGGCTAGCCAAGGCTTCTGGGTAAGGCTGTCTCAAAAAACAAAACAAGACAAGACAGGCCAGGCCTAGTGGTACATGTCTTTAATTACAGCATTCAAAAGGTAGGGGCAGGCCTGGGCTACATAGTGAGACCTTGTCTCAAAAAAAAAAGCAAAACAAGAAACAAAAATGAATCAGTCTCATAAATCTAAAATGGAATACTGGGCCAATGAAATGGTTCAGTGGGTAAAGGTGTTTTCCACAAAAGCCTGCTAATTGAGTTCAATTCCTGGCCCATATGGAGAGAACCACTGCCACAAAAGTACTGTGATCTCCGTGTGTGTGTGTGTGTGTGTGTGTGTGTGTGTGTGTGTGTGTACGCCTTTCAGCACACACACACTAGTGTTTAAAAAATAACAAAGTTGAAAGTTTTCTGTGACATTAGATACAGTAATTAGCTGAAGGATACAAAATCTTTCCCACAATATGTCATGTTCAGGTTAATAAGATGTTATGGATGGCACCACAGCCACACTTACCCTACAGGTAAGAAATGATGCAGGGTCAGATGGCGCTTTCTCTGTTCTTGGTAGAAATGGCTGAAGAGTAACGGCACCCATGGGATGAGCGCTGTGGGGCGGACTATGCAAGCAAGTGCAACCAGGAGCGAGTACTTGACACTAGGAGCAAGGGAAGGTCGTTACAGGAGACTGGCAGATTAAGCTTCAAGTTAGTCAGCTAGGTCCGCTGTGAGAGGACTCCGGTTTGGGGGCTTTTGAGACAGGGTCTTACTTAAATAGCTCAAGCTCATTTCATAGTCTGAGCCCCCCAGGTGCTGGGGTTCCAGGCCTGTGCCACCAAACCTAGGTTAGCACTTTCTAGCAAGAAGCAGATTCTTAATACTAATTGTATGTACTTTAAAATACACAAAACCTTAATGTTGCTTCATTGACAGAAAAATAGTAAACTAAGCAACTATATTTTTAAAAAAACCACACAAATCCTTTCTTTAGCAGACATTTAAGGAAATCCCGTTATTTATTCATTGATGGCCTGAGTCCATACGACCTTGTCAAGTAGAGATGCAGCCTAATGGAAGAACATTCAGGTTCTGGGTCTGACCCCAGGCACCACTCCCAGGAAGGAAGGTGTTTTTTTGTTTTTCCAAAATTAAGTAAATTCTACTCACCTGAAAGACACATGTATACACACATATATACACACACAAGGGTGTGTAATTACTGATGTGTGAGGGTGTGTAATCCCAGCACTTCAGAGACTGACTGAGGCAGGTGGATCATGAGTTCAAGGGTTGTAGGCATGAACACAGTGCCCAGGCAGCTCTGTTTGTCTATTGTATAGCTCAGGCTGGCTCAAACTTGCTGTATAAAAGACGGTGACTTTAACTCCTGATCCTTCTGCCTCTGCCTCCTAGTGTTGTCGTTACATAAATGTGTGACCACCACGTCCAGATAGGGTCAGTGATCTTTCACAGACCTACCCAGAGTTTCTCAAACTGAATGTGACATATAGAGAAAGTGAGTACTCGGTAGTGAAACCACAGGATAGGAGGGCCCAGCTAGGTCTCTTCTTGATAATAAAAGACTATAAAACAGGGAGTTAGAGCCCTCGGGTTATAAAGCACAACAGAACAGCCCATTCCCACAAACTGCCTTGGAGGCCACACCTCCGAATTATCTTGCAGGACTGTGAAATATTCTAGTTCTCTCCCAGGCTCAGGTGACCCAAGATTTCCTCAAGACTGAGAAGCCATTTTCTATCTTTTTCACTTATAGTGAAATCTATATGCAAATCTAATGCAGAAATGATCTTAATGGAGCATGGTGGCTGCAGACACCTTTAGTTCCAGTACTTGGGAGGGAAAAAGCAGGCTGGTCTCAGAGTTCAAGGCTAGCCTGGTCAACATAGTGAGTTTCAGGATAGCCTGAACTACACAGTGGGGCCCTCTTTTAAGGAAAGGAGAATCTTGGTGCGAGAAAGCTGAGTTGAACTGGCTTGTTTGTGGGCTTTCCAAGCCTCCTGTCTCTTCATTTCACTGCTTTTGCTTTTTCTTTCTTCTCTTTCCTTCTTTTCTTTCCTTCCTTCCTTCCTTTTTTGAGACAGGCTCTCTCTATGTGGCCTTGGCTCTCCTCTAACTTACTACATAGTTGAAGCTGGCCTCAAACTCACAGATCTGCCTGCTTCTGCCTCTGTAAGTGCTGGGACTAAAGACATATGCCAGCATACCCAGACTTAGTACATTCTGTTGAAATCATGTGTGACTCTGGTTTTCTACTATGTGTAGAATAAAACCCAAGGTGTGGAGCCTGGTTCCATCTCAGCCTCATCCTTTTGCTCCTCCCTCCCACACACTTGCTCCCCACACCACCTGCCTAGTGCCTGCGGCTCTCTCAGCTCCGTGCTTCTGCTCAGACATTTCTCTCTGCTTGGTCTGGGTTTTGTTTCTTTTCCTTGTTATCCAGCTCTGCTGACCCTCGCCCGTGCTGGTCAGTGGACCTGCAGGAACACTTAGCCTGCCTTGCTTCTGATTGCTTTAGGGAACGGGAAGGCAGCCACAGCATGAGTGAGGATTACTTATTTTCCCGGCTGATTCCTTGCCATTGCTGAAAGCTAGCTATGCCTGTCTCCTATGGGGACCTTCAAGTAGAGCGTGGCAAGGATCCAATACTCTTTCTTCTAGTCCTTTGGAGCTCACCATTAATAGACTGCTACTTCAGCGAGCTCTGGGCACTACTGGATGTCCTAAGCACTGTCTACACTTTGTAACCAACCAACTTTTTAGATTCACCATGAAGTGTGACTGTTTTCTGTTACATTCATTGGAAACCTTTGGTTCCTCTAAGTCCCATGAATACGTGGGGATCTACTGGATAGAAATGTTGAAACTTAGGGTTTTTCAAAAGCACATCCTAGAACTCCCATCTTACCTGTTCATGGACCTCGAGCCTTCCAAGGGATAGTAGAAGAGGGCAGTTGCCGTGAGGGCAGTCTCTGTGGTGTTCGTGAGGGTTCGGGTACAGCAGTACCATGTGAACCAGGAGCACAGCTGGCAGAAAAACTAAGAAGTCAGGAGTGAGTACAGCTGCAGTAGGAAATGGATGAAGTGTTACCTTCTGTAGAAAGTGCGATCCTAGATGCTACAGAAGCTACGTCAAAGGGGAGATGTCTCAAAGGGAGACACCGCCAAACGCTGTTTTTATCCTGTGCCACCCACGACTCTGATAACAGATTTGCATGTCTTAATGCTAAGTTGGTAGTGCTTTCGGAAGGTTCTGATGAAAAAAAAGAAAAAAGCCGGGCAGTGGTGGTACACACCTGTAATCCCAACACTTGGGAGGCAGAAGCAGGCAGATCTCTGTG
>JAQHUG010000010.1:12654465-12686843 GCA_028555095.1 Dicrostonyx torquatus
CATGGTGGCACATGCCTTTAATCCCAGCACTTGGGAGGCAGAGGCAGGAGAATCTCTGTGCGTTAAGGCCTGGTCTACAGAGTAAGTTTCAGGACAGGCTCCAAAGCTACACAGAGAAACCCTGTGTCTGGGCCGGGAGGGGGTGTTGTCATGGTGACAGTGTCTTTTCACAGCAATGGAGCACTGACTAAGACAATGCATGTACAGGCTTTTAATTCCTACAAGGTTGCTGCTGAGTAGTGGGGCCTGAGAACGCTGCCCTCTAGGACTAATGACGTCCTTATTGAGAATCAGGTTGACTTCATGAGAAGCGTAGACCTGTGGCCAAGCTAGAGGCTGGACTGAAATGCCTACTTGTGTGACCCTAAAGGGCATATAATCAAATGGTGCCAAGGACCTGTGCATACAAAGCCTGTGGGCGCCTCAAGCCTTCAGCTCACTTGGGCCTGCGCGTCCTGAATTCCCAGCAGACGCTACAGGTGCCAAGGAAATAGCAAGGCTGTGCTGTATCTTCATTGTTTCCTCCTCCTGAGAGCTTTTCTGCGTTTGAGTCAGGAATGGAAACCTCTCCTAACTCGGCAACTCATTTTGCCGCCCCGATAAGGAAACCTCGTTGGTTACACTGACAGAATTGTGTAACTTTAGATCTGGTTGGAAGGGGCCTTGGAAATCATGTGGTTTCTTCTCAACCTCCTAGGTCTGGAGCTAGGTCTCATACTACTGGGTGATTGGGAGCAGGGAGGGGTCCAGGAGGAACTTTCTGCCGCCTAGATGAAATATCCAGGCTGATATTTCATCAGGCAGTTCAAAATTATGCTGTTCGAGTGCTTTGAAGAAGTGGCATTTATTACTTATATATGTATGCATTATTTATTTAGAGACGGACTATCACGTACCCCTAACTGTCTTTGAAACCCCTATATAGTTAAGGATGACCTTGAACTTTCGGTTCTCCTGTCTTTACTTCCGGGTATGCTGGGAACTGAGCTCAAGCTAGGCGACGCCAGCAGTGGGGCTGCCTTGCCACCCCGAGAGTGACCTTCAGGTGGAATTTTACTAACCACTGCGGCACCTTCCTTGAAGCTGTCTGAAATGACCAAGTCTATTATGGTCTTGATTTACACTAAAGCTGCCCAGGAGACTTCTGGTGTCTGTCATGATGGCTCTATTGATCCTTCATGGTGAATTTTCTGTCAGCCTGCAGAGGTCTTCTCTTACGAGTTATCTCTGCCCACTTCACGCCGTCTGTGTGTGTCTATCTCTATAACATCCATCGCTAGTTAAAATCATTCTGCTTTTGTTTTTCTTGCTTTTGGCCTGTCTCTTCCTGCTAACACTGGCTCTCTGTAAGAAAAGTTCTCTCTGGGAGCAGCTGTGGCTGACTACCTAAAAAATACCTAGAAGATGATGGGTGCTAAGTTAATAATGAATAGGCGAACAAGTAGACAGGGAGCTAGAGAAGCCTGCTTCCATTTTCCTCTTCTACATTTTTTTACTTGATGCTTATGTGCGAGTGCCTGCATGGATGTCTGTGCACCACTGCATGCCTGGTGCCTCAGAGGCCGGAAGAGGGCGTCAGAGTTCCTGGGTCTGGTGTTAAAGGTGGTTGTGAGCCCCCATGTGGGTGCTGAGAATCAAACCTAGATCCTCAGCAAGAGCAGCAAGTGCTCTTAACCACTGAGCCATCTCTGTAGTGCCTGAACTTTCTTTAAAAATCAAATCCAAAATACAAGTTTAGTAGTATAGAGAAAATAGAACTGGTTTTTGTTTTCTTGATTGTGTTTTTTGAGACAGGGTTTCACTGTGTAGCCCTGACTATCCTAGAACTCATTCTGCAGACCAGGCTGGCCTCGAACTCACAGAGAGCCGCCTGTCTCTGCCTGGGATAAAAGGCATGCACCACCACTACCTGGCAGGAAATAGAACTATTAAAGAGACTAATTTCCTTTTCAGATTCTATTACTTTTCATGTGTGTGAATGTTTAACCTGCGTCCACAGGAAGTCAGAGCAGGCATTGGATCCCCTGAAACTGGAGTTACAGATGCTTGTGAGCCACCATGTGGGTGCAGGGAATTGAATCCAGGTCCTCTGTAAGAACAACCAGTGCTCTGAACCACTGAGCCATCGTCCAGGTCCCCTTAAAAAACAAAAAATAACCCCAGTGCAGGTATTTCTCCTAAACAATGACCACCCCCACCCCCACCACCACCACACCACCCCTCTAGCAAGCAAACACAGAAAGAGAAGGCTGCTGTGAACACTGACTCATGTAAGGACAGAGAGCCAAACCCCCCAGAGCCGTGATGCTGCTGGGAACCAGATTAGCGTGTTAAATCACAGGAGGCATTTCAGTTGTTTCTTTAAACACTCCTGAAGAAGCAGCACACTCTGTGTCTCATTTGGAGATTGCAATCTGTTAGGTGTGAGGTTAGGTCTGAGGAAGCGGTGTTTTTTTTTTTTTTGTCTATTTAATGTGTACTAGTGTTTGGTCTGCATGAATGTGTGGGTATCATGTCTATCCAGTGCCCAAGCTAGGAGACCATAAGAGGGTATTGGATCCCCTAGGACTAGAGTTATTGAGGGTTGTGAGCCAGTCTTCCCCTTATACTGCTGACCTTGGCTTTTACAGTAGGTGACTTGTTGCCATGGCAGCCTCATCTTATTAAGCATGCCATCAGGTGTGGGTGCTGGGAACGAAACCCAGTCCTCTGCAAAACAATGTCTGTTCTTAATCACTGAACTGTCTCTCCAGCCCAATGGAATCGGTTTTTTTTAAGAAAAAAAAAATACTTCCCAGCAGGCTCTGGGACCCACTGATACACTCCTCTACTCTGAGGTACTAAGGTTCAGAGAATGTGAACCAGGGAATGGAGCCCCAACTCTGCATCATTCAGAAAACAGTATTCATTCTCAGGGCAGAGGCAGCACACGCAGCCTCAAAAGTTGTTGGCTCATTGCTTTTTGCTCTGTTTGCTTGTCACTAACCAGGCTGGTATCAAACAGGAAGCCCACAGGCACATCTTTCCTTTCTGGTACACAGTGTCCTGTGAATTAGGTATTAGACGTGTGGCTGTAGAGTAAGGCCCTCCATAATGATGAAAACGCAAGTGTTCACCCCAGCAATGTGAACCCCGCCTGGGAATGTGCTAGAAGGGAGAATTCACAGCCCTACCCCAGACCCGCTGGAACCGAAGCTGGTCAGCCCAAAGCCTGTATTTCAAAACTACTCTGGCACCCTGGTGACCACAAAGCTGAAGAACTGCTGTCTACGGTTCATAGCCCAGTCTTTCCTTAACACTGCTGACCCTGGCTTTTGCAGTTGGTGACTCACTAGCCTGGAAGCCCTAGTTTATTAAGCAAGCCATCTGGTTTGCTTAGGAAGGCTTATTTAAAACCTGAGCTGTCCTTAGGATCTTTTCTACACCAGGTGGAGAACACACAGACTCCTGCCCAGCACCTGCCCTGGGCGAGGCTCTGGGCTGGGAGCGCTTAGTTGCTATTTTGCTCTCCCAGTCATCCTTCTGGGTAGATACTGTGGTCTGCCTTACAGATTCGGTACCTGGGGGTGGTAGAGGTTGAACATGGCCTTCACCTACAGACTTCTCACCTAGTCATGGCCCTGCATTTGGTTATCTGTATTTGGACTGGGTTTCCTAGCACAATGGCTCTCAGACTTTAGATAGCACCAGGGAGTCCCTGGAGAGCTCGTCATCAATGCGGACTCTCTAGGTGTCCTGGGAAGGGATCCTAATTCGGAAGCCTGGGTGGGGCTCGGAGCTTGGGGTCTTCATCAAAGCCCCAGAAGGATCTTCCCTTGGCCATCAGACCGTATTTGGGAATGTATGTCTGGAACTGCCACCTCCCCTAGCTAGTTGGAACAGACCATCCTCAGGCTTCCGGATGTCTTCTGGTACCCAGAGGTCAGGTGCTGACTGGGAAACTAGTGGAAGAAATACGAAAGCAAATGGGTGACTTTTGTAGTGAAGAGAAGTCTCAGGGGCCTGAATGCTTCTGCGGCTTGGCTGCCTCTGCAGGGCTGCCAGCCTGTGTGTTGGTTTTGAGCAACCTGTGATCTTTTCTGTTACTCTCCGCCCCCAAGTTTTGTAACCTTCCCTATGGCAACATTGTCCTTGTGTGTGTGGGGGGGAGGGGGAGGAAGTTCAGATGTGAGCAACTTCCTGCGAACTCCAGTTAACATCTATGGAATAGTGAATTGCTTCAGCTTTGAGGTCAGAAGTGGGTTTTATGTCCTCAATGATAAGAGCCCTTATTTTTCAGATATGATTGACATAGTGAGTCATTTGGCAGCCCAGTGGGACACTAAATGACTTGGCACCACTATGAAGGAGGACAGCAAGACACGCACTGAAAACAGACTTCAGGTGTGGTGCCTGGCGTCCTTTGTGAGTTCATGTGTCTATCCATTTATTACTACAATAAATACCCCAGGCAGTGCTAGGCACATGCCCAGTCCCTAAAGTGCTTACTGCACAGACATAAGGACCTGAGTTCAATCCCTGGAACCACATAAAAAAGCCAGATGTGTTGCTGGGCATGGTGGAATATGCCTTTAATCCCAGCACTTGGAGGCAGAGGCAGGCGGATTTCTTGAGTTTGAGGCCAGCCTGGTCCACAGCGTGAATTCGAGGACAGCCAGAGCTGTTATACAGAGAAACCCTGTTTCAAAACAAAACAATCAAGCAAACAACAAAGCTGTGTGGTGTGCATAATAGTCCCAGCAATGAGAAAACAAAGACAGAGTTTGCTGGCCACCCAGCCAAGTCAAACCTCTAAGTGGCCAGTCAGTGAGAGACACCATCTCATCTAAAAACGAAGAAGAAACAAGATGCTGCGGAGATGACTCAGTGGGTAAAGGTGCCTGCTGCCAATCCTGACCACCTGAGTTTAATCCCTGAGTCCTACATGGTAGAAGACGAGAACCAACTCTCTAAAGCTCTCCTCTTCCTCCACATGGGAGCTGTGGTGTGGGCAACCACACAGACACCTGCACAATAGACGAATGGAAATGCAGTAAGCACAACTCTTGATAAGCAGCACGCGCGCGCGCGCACACACACACACACACACACACACACACACACACACACACACACACTCCTTCAGAGCTCTCATGGTGGGCAAAGGATAATCTATCTGTGTGAAAACAGAGTTGGCACTAGCCTTTGTAGAGGAGAGTGGTTAATGTTGTTGAGCTATTCAAATTTCTTAAAAGATTTACTTATTTTTAATGAGTGTGTGCCTGCATGTATGTCCATGTACCATGTGTGTGCAGTGCCTTCAGAGACCAGAAAAGGATGTTGGACGCCCTGGAATTGGAGTTACAGATGGTTGTGAATCACCATGTGGGTGCTGGGAACTGAACCCAGGTCCTCTGCAAGGGCAGCCAGTACTTTTAATCATTTGTAATCTCTACAAATCCCCAACTATTAAATTTTTAAGTATGTCTTAATCCTGACACAAATTATGTAAGACAGAAATGGAGGAAATTTCACACACACACACACAGACACACACAGACACACACACACACACACACACAAAACAAAACCAGCATTGGCGGGTGTGATGGTGCAGGTTTTTAATCCCAGCATTTGGGAGGTAGAGGCAGGTGGCTCTCTCTGAGTTTGAGGCTAGCTTGTTCTATATAGTGAGTTCCAGGCCAGCTAGGGATATATAGTGAGATCCTGTCTCAAAACCACCAAAGGCAAAAGAAAGAAAAAAGAAGCCACAACCTTGCTTCCAGGAAGGCATTTGTGCTTAGAGCATTTTGCCTGCTTCTTGCTAAGAATGCTTCTTCAGCCAAAGTTAGGGCGCCTCCCACTGGGCACCGCTGGAGCCACAACTACATACGTACAGAATTATGGAAACACTGTCTCTTGTCTTCAGCAGCTTTTCAAAACAGTAGCCAGCATTGGTTTTACCGTTGATAAGATCCAGGCCAGAGACCCAGTTTCTAGGGTTGTAGGCCTTTTCGGGCCTTAACTCTGAATGTCTCTGGCAAACTGGGAGAGTTGGTCACCATGTTGGCAACCTCCTAAGCCACACAGGTGACGGTAAGGAAATCAGCTTACAGGGTTCTGTTCAGTCACCCAGATGATTGGTATAGTGGAACTTGCCAGCCTGCTGCAGTCAAGACTTCTGGGCCATATATCAGTGCCCTTTTCCATACACTTCTCAGTCTCCTTCACTTGGTGTCCCCGTGCCTGATCACGAAGGAACGGCGCACTGGAAGATGCCAGAACTTGTTCTAAAAGGCACATTGATGACTGTGTTGAAGGACAGCTGGCTGATTGACGGCATGGATGGGGCAGGGGAAATGAAATACAAACTAATAAAAGACGTGAAAAGCAATACAGTCAGCAGGAGCCATTTATTAAAGAGGCAAATTAGCTTTTGTGGCAATGGCTGTTACTAATCATATACCCCAGGCTAAACAGCTTCTTTAAAACGGGCACTATTTCTTTACTTGTGTAAGTGTGTGCTGTCTCTTTTGTGCCACAGCGCATGCATGAAGAAGCCGATTTTCTTCTTCCTTCATGTGGTTTCCGGGGATCAAACTCCGGTCTTAGTCCTGGCGCCCATACCCAGTGAGCCATCTCGCTGTCCCCACAAACAGCTTTAAGTACTTTATAGGCATTGCACAATTCAGTCCTTCTAACGTAATCCTGTTACTTTTCTGGTTTCACAAATAGGACAGCGGGGCAGAAAGGTGGGGTGATTTTCTTGAAGCTCCACAGCTGGAGTGCTTTGCACAGTCAGTCCTCCCCAGAGTCCAGGGGCTTAGTGTTCTATGTCAGGGTAGGTCCTCAATCCTAGAGACAGTGTGGCCAGTTCAGAATGTCTATTGTGATGTCCTGGATCACTCAAGAAAAACAGCCACATTTTATCTGCATTAATTAATTTTTAAAACAAGATTACATAAAATATTGTTCTATAAGGCTTATTAGTATTACTATTATTATATTATATTATTTAGTTAGTTAGTTTTTCGAGACAGGGTTTCTCTGTAGCTTTGGAACCTGTCCTGGAACTAGCTCTTGTAGACCAGGCTGGTCTCGAACTGACAGAGATCCGCCTGCCTCTGCCTCCTGAGTGCTGAAGTTAAAGGCGTGTGCCACCACTGCCTGACTATTATTTGTTTTTTTGTTTGTTTGTTTGTTTTTGTTTTTTTTTTTGAGACAGGGTTTCTCTGTGTAACAGCCTTGACTGTCCTGGAACTCTTTCTGTAGACCAGACTGGCCTCGAACTCACAGAGATCTACCTGCCTTTGTCTCCCAAGTGCTGGGATTAAAGGTGTACACAACTGCCAGTCAAGGCTTATTATTAAAACAAAACAAAAGCAAAAAGAAAAACCCAGCAGGCTCTCCACCCCCAGCCATTTCCAGCTCCGTTGTCACTCAGCTTGCTGACTTTGTTGGTCCTCACATGCCTAGGCTCTAAATGACACACATATTTCCGTGGCAATTTTTTTGTCATATTTAGGTGTTGTCTCTTGACACTCGATTGTGGAATAAGAGCGGTTAGTTCATTTTCCCCAACACCTCTCCCACACATGTGCAACGTCTGTCCCTTTCTGCTCCATAGACAGTCACATTAGAGGTTTTGGCTTGGTTTTATATTGAAACAGGGTTTCTCAATGTGTAGCCTGGCCTGGGACTGGCTATGCAGGCCAGACTGGGCTTGCAATCCTTCTGCCACTATAGACTTGTACTACTGTGCTTTTTTGGCTTTTGCTGGTTTCTTCTAGGAGTTACATTTTCAGGCTTTATTCCAGATCCGGCCACTGGTTGGGACAATGGACTTTGCACATTAGACCATGGCCCAGCTCATCCATAACCTTGACTGGAAGGCCCTGGAGCTGGTAAACGCTGCTGTGATTTAATCGAAGTCTGGATTGGCCACATTTTGGCACTGGTTTCAGCAACCTCTGCTGAGCTCCCTAAAGCTTATTCAGAACATGAAAAAAAAATCCAAAGTGCTAAAACTGGTAGCTTCAGACAGCTCATAGTTAAGGGAGCTATGATGAACGTTTTGGCAGACACTGAAGTACGAATGTGGTTTTATATTGGGGAGAGCATTGACAAACGTGGCATCTTTGGTGATGATACTGGAAGACGAATCTTTAACCTCTGATTTATTTGAGTTCTTATTTGAATGCTGTGGACCATGTCCAATGAGACTTAGAATAAAATTATAGCTGTCGGGAGGAAGAAAAGACTGTTGCATTGAGTTGATGTTTGTGTAGGATATCCTGCTTTACTCTTGTGCCTGTGGATAGCCAATTCGCTCTAATGAGGATTCTCCAATCTGTTTCTATTATGTGTTCTTGACTCTCTCATTGAAAACTAAGTAACCAGCTGGGTACCTAATCCCAGCACTCAGGAGGCAGAGGCAGGAAGATCCCTGTGAATTTGAGGCCAGCCTAGACTACAGAATGAGTTCCGGGACAGCTAAGTCTACACAGAGAAACTCTGTCTCAAAAAACAAAAAAAGAAAATTAAGTAACCATTTGTGTGAGTTTATTTCTAAATTCTCTATTCTGCACCACTAGTGTGTTTGTTTTCATGGTAGTACCTTACTGTTTTGATTACTGTAGTTTTGTAATAGTTTGAAATTAGGAAGTATAATCCCATTTTTTTTTTTTTTTTTGAGATAGGGTCTTACTATGCAGCTTGGGCCGGGCTGGAACTTGTGCACCTCAGGCTCTGAGTACTGTGATCATAAATGTGTATCGCCATGTCCCGCTTCCATTCTTCCTGTTTGATTGATTCCATAGGAGTGTGTGTGTGAACATGTATGTATGTGTGTGTGCATGAACATGTGTGTGTGCATGAACATGTGTGTGTGCATGAACATGTGCGTATATATGTGTCTGTATGTGCAGGAACATGTGTGTAATCTTGAGCATTCTCTGTAGATAGGTTCATATTGCCAGCAAAGAGCTTTTATTTAACTTACTAGCATTTTTTGTACTGAAGCTTGAACTCAGCACGAGTACTCCTTTGTGTGAGCTCTGTCCTCGGCCCCCTCTGTCATTTCTTACTGGGGTGCTCTAGTTCCTCTCTTGTATCTGGTTGCTCCAGCTGTGACCTTTAGGACCATGCTGAAGGGCAGTGATGAGTATGAGCATCTGTCTTGGCCTTGGTCTGAGGAAGGCTTCCAGCAGTTCAGCAGTGACAATGATGTAGGCTATGCCTTTGTTACATGCGTTTTTGGCTGTGGCATGGGGAATTCCCCTATACCTGATTTGTTGAAAACTTTTGTCATAAAAAGGTTGATCTTTGTCAAATATTTTAAAAAATGATTTATGTATTTTTATTTTATGTGTGTATGAGGGTGTCAGATTTCACAGAACTGGAGTTATAGACAGTTGTGAGCTGCCATGTAGATGCTAGGAATTGAACCCAGGTCCTTTGAAAGAGCAGCCAATGCTCTTAACCACTCACTGAGCCATCTTTCCAACCCCTTAAAGTTTTTGTTTTGTTGTCAAATATCTTGATGATCTTGTGTCTTCGTCCATTTTGTTAATGTGTATGTCATATTTATTTATTGGGGGCTGGAGAGGTGGCTCAGGGGTGAAGAGCACTTGCTGCTCTTGTAGAGGACCTGGGTTCACTTCATATTGGGACACTCAAAACCACTTGTAATTCCAGTTCTAGGAGATCTAACTCCTCCTCAGGCACCTGCACACACATAGAGACAAAAAGACACACATATACAACTAGATAAAAATTTTAAATAATTTTTTGTTTTGATCTTATGTATAAAAGCCCATACTACTGTTGCAGAGGACCCGGATTCAATTCCCAGGACCCACACAACAGCTCCCAACCTCTGCAAGAGCAATGGGTGCTCTGAACTGCAGGGTCTTTTCTCCAGCTCCCTTTGACAGGCTTTATGGAGGAGAGTTCTGGCTTCTCCTTTGTCTTGTGGAAAGAACAGTTGTGTATTATGAGGGGCTTGGGTCAGAGGTGTGGCCGCATTTGCTGCCAGAACACCAAATAAGTGTTTTGTCATGGTCATCCAGACCAGAATTTTTTTTTTTTTTTTTTTAATAGAATGGGACCGAGAGTAGGGAAGATGTGACCAATGAGAAATGCGAGAGGAAAGGGTGGGCGGAGCTGTAGTTACTGAAGTTACTGAAGACTCAGGGAGGGGAAAGGCTAGACTGGAGCAACAGAGAGCAAGGTAGGCACGCTGAAGGCAAAGCATGTTGACTTCGGGGTGCTAGTGGGTGTCTGGGTGTGGGCCGGAGCAGGTGGAGCTCCATTTCTCTGGCCAGTCACTTGTATGAGCTCTTCCCTGCTGTCTGCTTGGGTCAAGCTTTGCCTTTGTAGAGAAATCAGAGTAAGAAACCACATGTGCCTTCATGATGGAGGGGAAGGTAAGAGTGGAGGCACTGCCCCCAAAGCCTGGGTGCAGTTAACAGTCTGCTTGCTCTGTGTGAGAGAGCCCGCCAGACTGACCCCAGGGAAATCATTTGACTGCTTCGCCAGCCATATGACCAGCAGCTGAGACTCATTAGCCGGATTGTGGCTTTCTGTGGAGAAGCCTGACTTGAAAATCGGGTAGGATAGACTGCTTTTCAAGAGATTCTTTGGGAAAATGTTCCTAAGTAGGGTATTTTAGCCTTTGCCGTTTCTCTTTGTTGTGACATTAGACAAAAAGTGACCTTGTAGATGAGGAGGTGTGATCCCAAGTTGTCAGTTGTTTGTGCCTTGGCAACTCCAGGCTAAAGGTTTAGAAAAACCAACGGGTTCTCCTCTTCTGCCTCGGGTATGGTTTGCGTCTGTTCCTGTTTCTTCTTAGAGTGGTTCCTAGATCTGCCAAGCCAATTTCTAGCAACAAAATGGTTAATTGTGTTAGGGTTGAAAGTGCAGGCCCCTGTCTCAGAGCTTGGAGGAGGGAAGCGCTGAGTAATGGGAATGGTCTCTTTCCACTTCAGGGCAGTTTGGTGCAGGTGGCTCTCCAACTGTCTCTCTCAATGTCTTCGTTTCAAGGGAGAATCCATTCCTTCCTCTCGCCATCCCTCTCCATGTTGTCTGTTGTTGGAGACCAAACTTCCTCTGTGTGTACGTGTTCCAGTACTGGTGCATGTGGAGATCTGTAGTCGACCTCAGATGTCCTCCTCTGTGGCTTCCACCTTTTCTCTTATTGGGTTTTTGTTTGTTTTTTGAGACAGGGTATCTCTGTGCAATGCGGCTGTTTTGTAGACCAGGCTGGCCTTGAACTCACAGAGATCCACCTGCCTCTGCCTCCCGAGTGCTGGGATTAAAGGCGTGCGCCACCACCACCTGGCTTTCACCTGTATCGAGACAGGGTCTCCCATGGAGCCCGCGGTTCTTTAGTTTGCAATGTTGCTGACCTGCAAACCCGGTCTCTGCTTCCACAGTGCTGGGATTACAGCTGTCTACTCCCATGCCCACTTTTATATGCGTTCTGGGGTTGGCACTCAGGTCCTCAAGTTTGAGGTGGCAATCCAACTCATCAACTGAGATTACTCTTTCTTAGAAAGACAATGGCTATACTGGTTTTGGGCCCATCCTTTGAGTCTCTTTTAACCCCTGACTGCATGCATTTCTATCTATGAAAAAGGTTCCATCCTGAGGTATAGAAACTTAGCACTTTCATGTGAAAATTATGGGGAAAGATGATCCAACTTGAAACTGATGTGTTGAGAAGTTCCATAATATCACCCTTTGAAGGTCTGCCTTCCCAGGACTGGAGAGGCGGCTCAGTGGTTAAGAGCACTGGCTGCTTTTGCAGAGGACCCTTATGTCTGATCCACAAGTTGTTCCTCAGAGTCCACTCTCAATGACACACTTCCTCCAACAAAACCACGCCTCCTGATCCTTCCTAAACCGTCTGCCAACTGGGAACCAGACATTCCAATATGAGCCTCTGGGGGTCATTCAGACCACCACAAAGTGCTTACTTAGCTGGGTATACCACAAACAATACAAAAGTCATCTTACATCCCTGCAAGTTTGGTGTCGTGCAGGCTATAGTTACTAATTACAATGCAGTAGAGTTAGAAACCAGCAAGAACAGCAAGCTAGCGTCTCCCAGGCCGGAGGAAAATGAATGGGTGGTGATGCACCCGCTCCTCTGTGCTTCTGCAGAAGTGAACTCAAGGCACGCCCATTCAGTAAACAGACGTGCAAACAGTCAGTTCTAAGAACTCACATCTACATAGGAAAGGTGGAGCAAGGAGAGTCTGCTGAGACGTGGTCAGAAGTGTATTTGATCAGACCTCGTCCTCTAGGTAAGCTTATTTTCATTGGATTCATTTATTAAAGACTATGATATTTGGGGGTAGCTAAATATGTATTGTAAACTTATCAGTAGAGAGAAAAACCTAGAAGGCAGATTTAGTGATCCCTAATGACAAAGGCTTGGAATTCTAATGTCCCACCCATGCCACTATGAAAGGAAATCCTGTCTTGCGTGAATGGTTATACAGAGCTGTGTTACCATCCCTTGGACCTCTGCTGAAAAAGTAGAATCAAGTGTCCATTGTCCTTTATCTGTGTCCTCGGGTGCCACAGAGAAAAGCAGTATTGTGGATACTAAATAACTTGTACCTTCCTTTGTGGTAGTGGCCGCCTTTATCAGAGCTGCTTGTTTTGCTTTTGAGACAGGGTCTCACTATGCCTCTTGGTCTTAGTAGACCAGGCTGGCCTGCAATCTCCTGAGTTCTGGGATTAAAGATATGCTCCACCACACCCTACCTATCAAAGCTAGGGTTTTTATATGTATGAATGTTTTTTTTTTCATATATGTACATGTCTGGTGCCGTTAGAAGCCAGAAAAGGATGTCAGATCCCCGGAAATTGGGCTCACAGATGGGTGTGAGTCATTTTTTCCACATTTGTTTCTATCTCTGTGGAAACTGGAAATCAAACCTAGGTCTTCTGCAAGAGCAACAAGTGCTCTAAGCCCCTGAGCCATCTCTCCAGCCCCAGAGCTGTTTTTAATGATGTTACTCAGATTCTTTTCACATGACTGAGAACCTAATATTTTTTTAAAAGAATTCTATTTTAGTGGCATCAGATAATAGGTTGATTTTCTGAGTCTATTACACTGGTTTTTATCTTTTTAAAGAACTGGGTTGAGCCCACTGGTGGTGTCACATGCCTTTAATCCCAGCACTTGGGAGACAGAAGCAGGCAGATCTCTGAGTTCAAGGCCAACAGGTTCCAGGACAGCCAGGGCTACACAGAGGTTGGTGCATGATGGAACACTTTACAGCCATGATGGGGTAAACTTGTGATAGATGCACCCCGTGTTTTCTCACTTATGTCATGGGCCAGTGGTGGTGCACAGTTTTAATGCCAGCTCTTGGCAGGCAGAGGCAGGTGGATTTCTGTGGGTCAGTTATATCATGGTGAACCTAAACCAGGGACCCAGTTTCGTAGGAACTTACTGAGAAGAGTTGAATATGCAGAAGTTTACACAGCCTCTTACCGTACGTGTTTCCAAAGGGAAGCACTTGTGGGTTGGCTGCTGGTGTCAGCTTTGGGGAAGAAAATCTGGAAAGGTGGGACAAGAGAGCTAAAAGATGAAGAAGACAGCCGATGAGCCCATGGCGCTTCGTTTGCTGTTAAAATGCTATGTGTGTTGGGGGCAGGGACATATGTGTGACTCAACAAATGAAAGCCAGCTGGAAATGTTGAGTGCTTTGAGCAGCCACCCTGGACCTAAAGAGCATGTTTCCATGGCTACAGAACAGCTCTGTTTGATGTGCTTGATTAGGGTGTGAGGGAGGCAAGCGGGTAGTGAAGCTGTGTCTGGTCCACCAGAGCAGCCTTTGTGAGCATCTCTGGGCCAAGCCAGGGGTGCAGCTTGTCCTTCAGGGTGGGGTGATGGTGTAGGAGTGCTGCATGTGGGACTCGGCACAGAAAAGTTGTGTTTTGTACCTTATGTTAAAGAAGCCAGATTGATTACAGCATACTGGAAACACCACTCCTTTGTAAAACCCAGTGAAAATAATGCCCTGGTGGATAAATGAACGGGTGCAGAAAGAACAGGGTGTTAAAATACCCAGAACCCAATTTTCTGTATGGATGAGAAAATGTAGAACCCTCATTCTCTTTCTTAAAAAAATCAACTCTAAGTGAGATCCTGTATCTCTGTTATACTGACAACTTGGGATTGTTTGTATAACTGCTTTCATCACATGAATAGACATATAATTCATATTTTTCTTGGAACAAGAGAGCATCATTGCTCCTTCATAGAGTGAAGGGTTGCTTCTCTCTGGTGCCTTTTCCAAGCGGATGGCTCAAGTAAGTTCCTGTTCCAAGAGAATGAGTCGGCCCAGACTCCGCCCCTGGGCTTCCGAAAGGCGTTGGTGTTGTACAATGTTAGAGACTCTCTTTCCACCCTTGGGCCCTTCAATGTCCTCTGCTCTATGGTACCATCCACCTTAGCTGCTGTGGCAGAAGCGAGGTCTCCAAACATCTGCCTTGAGCAGCAGACCTAGGAGTTGGTGATCTCTGGCATAATTTTGTAGCTTCAGAGCCTGTGATTCATACATGGACTTGTAGGTAGCCTAGCTTCCAGGAGGCGTCAGTCGCTCCTCTAGTTCCATGCTTGAAGAGTGTTTTCTCTCGTATCTTTGAGGAATGTCATTTCTTAGTGTCGTTCTCTAGTTTGGGTGGGAAGCACCAAGCTTACAGGCGTAAGATTGGGTCCACTCCCTGAGCTGCCTGGAGCAATGAAGCTCTGACTGAGTGGTTCCACACTCAGCCACTCCACTGCTCGCTTTACCCAGAAAGGTGTGGTGTTTGTCACCCTGTGAAGATCCTGGCTCCTGGCCTGTTCTTCACCATCTCCCTTGGACCCACAGAGAGCAGCCACCCACTGGGAGTGGACTTGGCACGGTCTTCATTTTTATCAAATTCCTGGAGACAGCCTAGCTTCAGGGTGTCATGCTCAGCTGTGAGCTGGCATTCCAAGACAACGCCACATGGCTGTGTGCATTGTGAGGCTCCCTCCACATTATTTAAGATATTACTCAAAAAGACAATCAACCACGCCTGCACTCTACACATGGAAAGTTGTGTCCTCCCTCCCACTAGAGTGTATGTTAAGCGAGAGGCACTTGTCTTAAATGGTAAATACTACACACCCAGCATTTTGGTAAATTTCCTTAATCCCTGTGAAGACGCATATTCTAACCCCCAAAGAGGCTTTGACAGTAAGTATAGAAAGTCCTCTTGAGGAAGTGGATGAATGGTCCACACTGGGGTAAAAAGCTATCATCTCCTCTGAGTCATGAAAACTGGTCCTCTAGATCTACCCAGGAAAGGCCTAATGGCCCCTCCTTCCCTGTCCCTTGGCCGCTCCTGTTACCACTTCCCCGGTCTTCGTGGTCAACCGGGAAGGGATGGCAACAGTTTAGCAGTCCTTGCTGGACACTGGAACTGACAGCACCTAAGTTTTCTTCAGGCTGCTGCTTTCCCCCACTTTGTGTCTTTCTGAACATGCAGGTACAGACTGAATTAATAGTAAGAATGGGTTTTTAGGGCTGAGATTAGAGCCCCAGCGGTCGAGGACTTACTTAACATGTACACGGTCCGGACTTGAGGCCCAGCACCACTAAAGAAAGCAAAAGGTCTAAAAAAAAACAAACAAATTGCCAGTTGGGCATGGTGGTACTTACCTTTAATTCTAGCACTCAGAAGACATAACAGGTCTCAGTGAGTTTGGGGCCACACTGATATATGTAGTAAGATCTGTGTCAGCCAGGGCTACACAGTGGGACCCTCTCTCTCTAAATAGCAGCAACCAAACCTGCACTCATTGCCAGGACATGGGCAAGATGGCTTACTGGATAAAGATACTGCTGCCAAGCATGATGGCTTGAATTGGTCTCTGGAACCCACGTGGTGGAAGGAGAGAACTAACTTCTGCATAGTTTCCCTTTGGCCTCTATACATGCCCCATCCCCCAAAAGTAAATAGAAAAAAAAACCCCAAAAACCTCTATACTGCTAATAAGTTGCAATGATTGAACACTTGAACTGAAATCTTCCTGTGAGTTCCCCTAGATTATAAGTCACGTTTATGAGCTTAGTAGGTCATTAGGACAGTTGGCTTTACTTGTCAGTTTGACACAACCTAATGTCACTTGGGCAGAGTCTCAGGAAGGGATGATGAAGATCGGGGTGGCCTGTGAGCCGGTCTGTGCTGGATTGTCTTGATAGCCGTTAAAGCATCCCTTGGGGTTGAGCCCTGCAAGGCAGAAGAGTGGAGGAAGAGCTAACCGCCAAATGTGTGTACACACATTCGTCCCCTCTGCTCTCGACTGTGGATATGGTGTGCCCAGCTTCCAGTGCTTCCAGTCCTCGTCATTGTCACTTCCTGAAATGATGGCCTGCTATCTGGAAGTGTGAGCAAAAACGAACATGCATATACAGATGTGTCTGAGCAATAATAGTTAATGAGAAAAAGGGACCAAGGAGGGGCTTGTGGGAGGGTTTGGGGGGAGGAAAGGGAAGGGAGAAATGAAGTAATTATAAAATAATCTCAAAAATTAGAAAAAAAGTAAAAAAAAAAAAAAACAAGCAAAGTTTGCCGGTTTGTCAGGCTGTTTATTGCAGAGGCAGAATGGCTGTTGTCTCTGGCTGTTGTCTTGTTTTACAGCCTAAGGGATGAGGCTCCTTTAAGACCAGGCCTAGGAAAGCAGAAGTAGGAAGAAAAGTTAGAATTTGGAGCCAGGCAAACAGACTCTATGGGGAAGGCACTCTCTCTGTATTGTCAATCTGTGCAGGTTTAAGGATGATAAATAGATAAAACTAGCCATGTCTGGTGCTGTCTGTGGCGAGTAGCATCTGCTCAGCAGTGCATCCCTCTTCTGAATTAATTTTCTGAGACCGGCATGCTATGTGGCCCAGTAATCCTCCTGATTCAGCTTCCTAAGTCTTGGGGTTACAGGCGTGGTCTACCAAAGCTCATCTCCCCTCTCTCTTTGATTTGAACTGAAACCAATTTCCTTTTTTACTCTCTGAAAAACAGTGTAAAAATTTTTGTTTATTTTGTTTTTGGTATTAAAACCTAGGAATTAAATTTGGAATTAAACCTAGGACTTCATACTGTTAGTCGGGTGCTCTACCCCAGGACTATAGTCTCAAGGTCCTTTTCATTATTTATTTTGAGGTGAGGTCTCACTAAATTGCCCAGGCTGGCCTTGTCCTTTCTGTCTTCCTCCTGCCTTAGCCTCTGGAATAGTTGCGGTTCCAGGCTTCGACCCCAGGCCAGGCCCCGCCTTTTTTTTTTTTTCTTTTTAAATAAGGAAGCACTTTGCCTTGCAGGCACTTATCTCACTGTGGTTGGTGTTGAGGAAATGGGTGTTCTTTGCTTTCTATTGTTAGTCTGATGAGGATGAGGGTGGGGAGCACTTTGAAAAAATATTTGTGTAAGGAGGAGAGAGAAGGCGCTGAGTGGGAAAGTGTCCTGCCCTCTGTGGAGCCGCCTGGAGCTTTCTGACCCTGCTGGGGGCACAGAAACATGCCCTTAGCCCTTAGCAGATCCTTAGCTTGCTTACCTGATAGTCACCTGCTGCTAGGTCCCAGAGATGTGGGACAGCTGGTAAAGGGACTGCCCGACCAGAGATAGCCTAGTTACTTTTGTCAACCAGACACAAGCTAGAGACATTTGGGAAGAGGGAACCTCAACTGAGAAAATTCCTCCACGAGGCTGGCCTGTGGGCAAACCTGTGAAGGATTAATTTTCCTGATCAGCAATTAAAGTGGGAGGGCCCATCTCTCGGTTACCACACAGGATGGTGGTCCTGGGGTGAATAAAAAGACAGAGCAAGTCTTGGAGCCCATAAACAGTACTCCCCACCCCCCTCTCTGCTTCGGTTCCTGCCTTCAGGGTCCTCCTCTTGAGTTCTTGGTGACCTCCTTTCATGGGGGACTGTAAGCTGAAATAAAGCCTCTCCTCTCCATCTTCTGGTCACCATGGGTCCATGGGGCCGCAGCATCCCGACTGCCTACCTTCATTGAGAGAGACTGAATTAGTCAGGTAGCCTCGCAGAACTGTGTGTGTAAATACACATGTGCACATGTGAAAACCAAAGGCTGGTGACAGGTGCCCTCCATCACTTTCCACCTTAGTTTTTGAGACGGGGTCTCTCACTGGCACTGCAGCTCATGGAGTAGACTAGCCTGGCTGACTGCTGCGAGCTCTGGGGACCCTTCTGTCTCATCTCCCCAGCTCTGGACATGCATTACTGCACACAGATTCCTCCCCTCCCCGCCAGGATTTGAATGCAAGTCTTCATGCTTGCATGGCAAGTGCAGTTCACCTCTTAGAATAGTTTTCATAAGCATACCCTCCCACCCCTACCCCTGCCCCAAGCAGGGTGGCTTAGTATGGGCTAAACATCGTGCTGGGAACTCCACATAGAGCATCTTATTCTGTCCTCAGAGCACTTGTGTGAGGTGATGTTTTTATGTTTGTTTTTTTTTTTTTGGTTTTTCGAGACAGGGTTTCTCTGTGGCTTTGGAGCCTGTCCTGGAACTAGCTCTTGTAGACCAGGCTGCTCTCGAACTCACAAAGATCCACCTGCCTCTGCCTCCCGAGTGCTGGGATTAAAGGCGTTCGCCACCACCACCCGGCCTAGGTGATGTATTATCATCTCTCTCGTTTTAAAAGTTATGATGATGATGTCTGTATGGGTTTGTAGCTGTGTGCGGTGTCTGAAGAGGTAAACAGAGAGCTCAGGCCCTAGAGCTGGGCTTACAGCTGGTTGGTTGTAGCTACCTGGTGTGGGTGCTGGGAACCAAGCCCACCCAGGTCCTCTGTAAAAGCAGCAGGCACTCTTAGCCACTGAGCCACCTCTCTAGCCCCTAGGGTTTTATTTTCTTTATTTTTGTATTTTGAGACAGGATTGTACTGGTAGAGACTGGAACTATCTCTGTAGACCGGGTTGGCTTTAAACTCACAGAGATCCATCTGCTGTTGCCTCCTGATTGCTGGGATTAAAGACACGTACAATACCAGTAGGCTTATTTTCTTAATTTTGAAAAATAAAATAGCCGGGCGGTGGTGGTGCACGCCTTTAATCCCAACACTTGGGAGGTAGAGGCAGGCAGATCTTTGTGAGTTCGAGACCAGCCTGGTCTACAAGAGCTAGTTCTAGCGCAGGCTCCAAAGCCACAGAGAAACCCTGTCTCGAAAAAAACAAAAAAATAATTAATTAATTAAACAAAACACAATCAGTGTTGTGGCTCATGCCTTTAATCCCATGAGGCAGAGAAAGGTAGATCTGCGAATTTGAGGTCAGCCTGGTCTACACAGTTAGTTCCAGAATGGTTGGGACTATACAGAGAAACCCTGTCTGGAAAATCAAATCAACAAAAGGTAACAACATCATCAATAAAAATAATCTGGCCAGATGGCAGTGGTACACACTTTCAGTCCCACCCAGCACTTGGGAGGCAGAGACAGGTGGATTTCTGTGTTTGAGGCTAGCCTGGTCTACAGAACGAGTTCCAGAACAGCCAGGACTTGGGGGGAAAATATAGGTACATGACTTTCCCCAAATTAACATAAAGAACCAATGAAACAGCTACAGGTCTTTGCTCATCACTGCTGTTGTTGAATTAGAGCCCCTTGGCTTCAGCTGGAAACCCCCATTCCTTCCCAGATGACCTGAGCTTATCTGGATCTGCACGTGTTTCTGTATACCATGGAGCCAGGCAGCTATCCTCATGTGGTCCTTGTCTGGAGACATCATTAATCCTGTGTCCTATGTCTGCAAGGAGAAGCTATTGCCAGCCACCACCCCCTCTCAGTAAAGTGTCACTTTCATATCTAGCAAACAGAACTGCAAATGTTTGTAGAGGCTCTGCCCTTACCGACAGTGCCAGTCATGTCTGTGACATGAGGCCACCTGCGTTAAGGCTGTCCGAGGAGGTCGGCTACGGCAGCTCGAGGGGCTCGGGGTTTTGGATTTTAGGGAGAAAGGCGAGTCAATAAGGTGAGGACTTAGGCAGGGGTAGGAGAGGTGGCTTGAAGATGAATAAAGGTCCTTGCCTAAGGTTTATTAATTCTATGGATCTTTGCTAACAGCCCCACAGGAAGCACCTAGTGTTAGAGCTCAGTACCCGGGTAGGCAGGAGAGTGTGAGGGAAGGGAGCAGCAGGGTGGGCGTGGCTGTCTGATGTGCAGGTGGATGGGTAGGCGAACACTGCCTTCCATGGCAAGAAGAGGTGCCCAGAGGTGTCCAGAGGTATCAGTGTGAGCGGGGCAGTGCTTTTCAGGAGGTGTGTATGTGTACGTGTGCATGTGACAGAGAGAGAGAGAGAGAAAGAGAGAAGAGAGAGAGGAGGAGGAGAAGGAGAGAGGAAAAAAGACTGAGACTGTAGTTCTGGTTGGCTGGCCTGGATATCTGTCTCTCTGTCTCTGTCTCTCTCTCTCTCTTTCTCTATATATATACACACACATACCAGGCTGACTTGAACTCACAGAAGTCTGCCTACCTCTGCTTCCCTTTGATCCTGCTGGAATCAAAGGTATCCACCCCCACCCCTACCGTGGTGAGAGACTTCTTGATGCATTTCTCTTTGGACAGGCACCGTGCATTTACATCTGCTGAGAAGGTAAAGTAGACAATGAATGCCACAGCCAGGGAGAAGAGCCACTGTGGGTGGGGGATTGCTGCTGGAGACGAGTGGTTTCAGTTGATCTTGAAGAATTTTGAGCCCTTCCTGTTGTTAGAAAACCCAGGTGGAGGTGGAGTTAGCTGTGGGGTTATGGTTTCTATTCCCACTATGGAACCCACTTCCTGAGAGAGTGTGACAGCCAGGAAGTTTGACCAATAAATAGGAAACAATGACAGAATATACAGAAGCCATCAGACGGATTTGACATGAGTTTCTTGTTTCGTGTGTGTGTGTGTGTGTGTGTGTGTGTGTGTGTGTGTGTGTGTGCGTGAGTGTACGTGTATACATGTGTATATGTGTGTATGTGGAGGTCAGAGGTTGGTGTCTTTCTCCAGCCCTCCGTACCCTATCTTTTGAGACAAGGCATGCCTCCGAATCCAGCGTTCACCAGTTAGCTAGGCTGACTGGCCATATTTACCTATTTTCCAACCCCTGAGATTGGGTTAAGGATTTGCTCCTGGCTTGTCATGTGGGTGTTCAGGGCTCTGAGCTCAGGTCCTCCTCACGCTCGCACAGTATGTGCTTTATAGACTCCCGTGAATGGTAGGTGTGCTTGAACATGAATAAGACAAACGAAATTGCCTAAAATCCACGTGAAAAGAGGGAGAGCTAGGACCTAGCATTAAGAAGAGGGGCTGTAACCACTGGGCTCTGGAAGTCACCATTTAGACCTTGTCCCATCTGTCTCTGTCTGCACATTTTTTCGTTGAGACAAAATCTCACTCAGTTCAGGTTGGCCGCAAGCCCAGAATCCCCCTGCACCCCTTCCAAGTACTGGGGCTGCAGGTGTGCAGCACTGTGCTTCTTTCTCCCTTTGCCCATTTATGCTTTTCTCTTTTCTTTCTCTTTCTCTTATTTTTGGCTACACTATGTAGCCCTGGTTGGCTGAGAGATCATCATAGAGATCAGGTTAGCCCCCAGACTCAGGGGCAATCCTCTTACCCCTTCTTCTGGAATGCTGGGATTGCAACATGTGCACCACACCCAGCTGTCCCTTCTTTTGTTGCTAATTTTTGTTTTATGTGGGCTGCCTTGTTTACTATTACCAATCTTACTGTCATGGTCACTTGGAGTTCCCATCTTTGTAGTTCCACAGCTTGTATGCTAAGTTAAAACTAAACTGTTAGGTGGAGAGATGGCTCTGCAGTTTAGAATACCAGCTGCTATTGTGATTCCCAGCATCAACATGGTGGTCACAACCCTCTGTAACTTCAATTCCAGGGGACCTAATGCCCTTTTCTGGCCTCCATGGGCACTGCACACATGTAGTGCAAACATACATTCAGGCACACAGCTCATACAACAATTTTGGGGGGGGGGTTCCGAGCCAGGGTTTCTCTGTGGCTTTGGAGCCTGCACTGGGTGGAACTAGCTCTTGTAGACCAGGCTGGTCTTGAACTCACAAAGATCCGCCTGCCTCTGCCTCCTGAGTGCTGGGATTAAAGGCGTGCGCCACCACCGCCCGGCAACAATTTAAAAAAAAAAAATCCTAAACTGGCTAGGCAGTGGTGGCATACGCCTTTAATCCCAGCACTCAGGAGGCAGAGGCAGGCGGATCTCTGTGAGTTCGACCAACCTGGTCTACAAGCGCTAGTTCTAGGACAAGGACAGGCTCCAAAGCTACAGAGAAACCCTGTCTCGAAAAACCAAAAAAAAATAATAATAATAATAATAAAAAAATAAAATAAAATCCTAAACTGTTATTTATTTACTATTCGAACAACAATCCCATCCACAGGTTATTAGGTCTTCAGGGACAGTGAGCACTGCACTACTTTAGCTCCCACACTCCCACACGGGGATGTCACATAGAAGCACTCGTTGAGAGCCAGACATAGTGGTGCATACTGTCTATAAATCCAAGCACTTGGGAGGTGGAGGCAGGACGATCAGGAGGGCTAGGACAACCTGAGCTACCTGAGACCTTGCCTCAAACAAACAAAGTCCCCGACAGACAGACAGTCAAACCCCAAACAAAGGAAGCAAACAAACAGAAGTACTTACTGGACAGAATATTGTCACTTTAATAATGGAAAATTCTAATATATTTTCTTTTTTGGTTAAAAAAATTAACGTGTGGGCTGGAGAGGTGGCTCAGTGGGTAAGAGCATTGTCTGCTCTTCCAGAGGACCCAGGTTCAATTCTCAGCAACCACATGGAATTACAATTGTGTGTAACTCCAGTTCCAGGGAATTCAATACCCTCACAAAGACATATGTGTAGACAAAATATCAATGCACATAAAATAAAAATAAATCATTAAAAAAGTTAGTGTGTGTGTGTATGCACACACACATGCCATGACATGCATGTGTCAGTCAGGAGACAGCCCTGTGGATTTGATTCTGTCCTGTCTTTAAGTGGGTTCCAGGGATAACTCAGGTCATCAACCTTGTGCAGCAAGTCTTCATCCACGGAGCCATCCCAGCAGCCCTGATTCTAGTGTTTTGGGTGGACCTTGCTAACTCCATTGATTTGTGTTTTATAGGTGAAGCCCAAAGGCCTTCATCATGTCAGATGGGGATTATGATTACCTCATCAAGTTTTTGGCCTTGGGAGACTCTGGAGTGGGGAAGACCAGTGTGCTGTACCAGTATACAGATGGGAAATTCAACTCCAAATTCATCACCACAGTGGGCATTGACTTCAGGGAAAAGAGAGTGGTAAGTTCTACATCCTTTGAAAGAATCTAATCTGTGTCAACAAATTAACAGGCATCTTTGTTTGCTTTGTAGGACTTAAGAAGCCAAAGGTTGGGACCTAAAATTAGAGTTCAGAGGAAAGTCTGGCAGGGTGTGGCTGTGCACACCTTTAGTCCCAGCACTCTTGAGCTAGAGATGTGAAGATCTCTCGGAGTCTGAAAGCAGCAGGGTTATAAAGCAAGTAAACAAGCAAACGAATAAATAGAAAGGGTGTTGTACTCAGTCCATGGAAATCTAGGAATCTTCAGGACACTTCATGTAAAACCCTCTGGACATGAGCCAGGGTGGGCACACCTTTAATCCCAGCATTTAGGAGGCAGAGGCAGAGGCAGGCGGTCTCTGTGAATTCAAGGCCAGCATGGTCTACAGGACAGGCTTCAAAGGTACACAGAGAAATCCTATCTCAAAAATCTCTCTCTCTCTCTCTCTCTCTCTCTCTCTGTGTGTGTGTGTGTGTGTGTGTGTGTGTGTGTGTGTGTGTACAGAAGCGTTGAATCCCCTAAAGCTGGAGTTACAGGTGTTTGTAAGTCACCGATGTAGGTACTGGGAATCACACTAGGATCCGCTGCAAGCAAGTGCAGTGCATGCTGTTAACCACTGGGCAATCTCTCCAGCTCTAACCACTGAGCCATCTCTCCAGCTCTAACCACTGAGCCATCTCTCCAGCTCTAAAGTGAACACGTCTTTTAGCATCTCCCCTTGCTTCTGTCTGGCTTCTATCTTTCTGAATATTCCAGAGAGCTCTGTCTACCCTTGTTGTGAAGTCTGTCAGCCTCCCTTCCCCTCTCTGTTCCCGTTGGCTGAGCTGGGCCTTACGGTTTTGTCCTTGTCCTATCTTTAACCGCTGCTCTCTTAACTGAAGCCCGCAGTTCCACATGAAAGCCTGTGCTGGGAGCGTGAGACTGGGATGTGAGTGTGGGCTGCTGCTGGTGATGCAGTGTGCTGCAGAGTGGTGGTGGGAAAGTGTGTGTATGTGTGTATGTGTGTGAGAGAGAGAGAGAGTGTGTGTGTGTGTGTGTGTGTGTGTGTGTGTGCTGGTGTTTGTGTTTAAGAGAACGGGGCGGGGGGGCTTTTGATGTGGGGGGAGGAAGGCAGGAGGCCACACTGTCACAGTGCAAAGCAGAATGACGTTTCTTGAAAAACCCATTTACATTGCCACTGGTGAGTCCAGTGAGGGTGAGGCCAAAGGACCTTCAGCACATGTATTCTGCCAGGGAGGGTCCCCCGCTTTAGGACAGAGCAAGTCATTCCCTTTAACCCCTTAGAGGCCCTTTCTACCAACAGTGTTATTTGACCATTTTAGGGTCTTTCTGTGCAGCCCAGGCTGACCTTGACCTCTTGGTCCTCCTGCTTCAGACTCCCAAGTACTAGCGTTACAGATATGTGCCACTGCACCCAGCAACCAGAGAGTCTTAATGAGACTCAGACTCTCTGAGCACAATGGATGTCCTAAGAAGAGCTCTTGGTCACATGATTGGTGGAATCATTGCATCGTCAGTTTATTTCCGGGTTAAAGCACCATGGAGTCAACTAGCCTTCTACTACGCATTGTTTAGTTAAGTCTAGGATGATAGATGTGTGTGTCATATCACGATCCCCCGTAGACTTTCTAGTTTCTCTCTCTCTCCCTCCTGCTCCCTGACCCCGTGTGCAGACTTTTTCCTAGTGTTGTTCTGAATAACACGGTAGCAATCTGAACCAGTGATGTTTCAGGAGCATGTACAAGTGTTGGTGAGCTGGCGTCACACCCTAGGGCTGACTGTGTGTGCTGTGGTTGTTTTTGCTAATTACCTCCCACCTTATAACCTGGCTTCTTTTGTGCATGGGCTTCTGAGGGTTGAACTCACGACCTTGCATGTGCTGGGTGAGTGTTCTGCCTCTGAAGGGCATCTCCACCTCTTCCTTTTAGTCTAAAGTAGATTTATTAATGTGTAATTCTCAAGTTAAACCCCCCTCTTTGTTTTGTCAAGACAGGGTTTCTCTCTATTCTGGGACTTGCTCTGTAGACCAGGCTGGCCTCAAACTTATAGAGATCCACCTGCTTCTGTCCCTCAAGTGCTGGAATTAAAGTCATGTGCCACCACTGACCAGCTAAGATCCATCTTTTTAAGATATAGAACTCAGACTTTTTCTAACGTATTCAAGTGATGTAATTATCACAACTATTTATTTGCATATTTGTTTTGTTTGTTGATTTATTTAGTTTTTTGAGTTACTTTATTTTTGTTTTATGGGTATGAGTGTCTGTCTGTCTGTATGTATGTACCACATGTGTGCCTGGAGCCCAGAGAGGGCAGAAGAAGGTGTCATTTTCTGGAACTGGAGTTATAAATGGTTGGGTTTGATAATTTTAACTTGCAGGACAACTGCAAATCTGAGTCCAGTCCAGCCTACAGAGTGAGTTCAGGTTAGCCTGGGCTACAGAGCAAGGTGACTTTGACTTGGGGAAAAAAGAAAAAAACCAACAAAACCAATAACTAAACCCAAAAAGAATCTCCCTGGGACATTTTCCTTTTTTTTTTTCTTTCTTTTTCTTTTTGAAGTTTATTCTTTGAGGGGGACAATGAAAAAGATTAGACATTTATTAGTTGTAGCTGGTGTTGCCCTTGGTAGCCCTGCTATTAAATAACTGCAGGGACTGCTGTTCAGGCCTGGGGGCTCTCAAGGGACAAGCCTGGGGACAGGGCTCTCCAGGGACAAGCCTAGGGACCAGATCTCCAGGGATAGGCCAGGGAATGAAACTCTGTGACTTGCCTGGGGTGGGCTCTCCAGGGACAAGCCTGGGGATGGGACTCTTTAGGGACAAGCCTGGGGTGGGTTCTCTAGGAAGCTTCCTGACAAACCTCCAAACCTGTCTCTCCCTGCTCCTGCAGTGGCTGCCAGGGCAAAAGCTCTCACAGTTGTCATGGTGGTATATTTGTTGTTGGTTGGTTTTGTTTGTTTGTTTAAGACAAGGTTTCTCTATGAAGTCTTGGAACTCGCTCTGTAGACCAGTCTGGCCTCCAACTCACAGAGATCCGTCTGTCTCTGCTCTTGAGTGCTGGGATTAAGGGCGTGTACCACCATTCCCATAAAATAATTTTGAGAACTCTTTCTACAGATGAGATAAGGAAAAGCCACAGTAAATCAGTGTTTCTTGAAATGAGTGATTGAGGGGACACTGGGAGAAAGCAAGTTGACTGGTACTCTAGCATGAATCATTGTATTACTCACATATTTCATAACGTATTTCTAACATATAATGCACATATGTTCATTTATTTTTTATTTTAGCTGGGGCAGTGTTGGCAGACACCTTTAATCCCAGCAATCTGGAGGCAGAGGCGGGAGGATTTCTTTTTTTTTAATTATTACTTGTTTATTTGATGCAATGGTGTCAGATCCCCTGCTGGAGTTACAGACATTATGAGCTGCCATGTGGATGCTGGGAATTGAACCAGGGTCCTCTGGAAGAACAGTCAGTGCTATTAACTGCTGAGCCATCTCTCCAATCCCCCAGGGGGATCCCTTGAGTTCAGTGCCAGCCTGGTTATAGAGCAAGTTCTAGGACAGCCTGGGCTACACAGAGAAACCCTACCTTGAAACTGCCTCCCCATCCCCCAAAATCTAATATAAAGTGATTTGTTTTAAAATTTTTATTATTTTTGGTTTTTTTTTTTTTTTGGAGACAGGGACTTATAAATTTTTGGCTGCCCTCAATTTCAATTTGTTATATAGCTGAGGAAGACTTTTTAATCCTTCTGTTTTTCACCTCCCAAGTGCTGGGATTGCAGCCGTGTGCCACCATGCCTGGTTTTGTGGTGCCGGGGATGGAACCTAGAGCTTCAAGGATGCTGGGCAAGACTCTACCAACTGAACTACATCCCCAGCTTAGTAGATGTCTCAGTAGGAGGTACCACTGCCCAAGTGCAGTTATTGCAACAAAGTTCAAGCCTGTTAGGGACTCAATTCTCTTGAGAAGTGTAGATGCTTTGGAGTTTCGTGTTGAGCCCACCCATCTCAGAATCTCCCTTGGTTTTTCTCTGCTTTGATGTTTTAGGTGTACAGAGCTAGTGGACCAGATGGAGCTGTGGGCCGAGGCCAGAGGATCCACCTGCAGCTATGGGACACGGCAGGACAGGAGAGGTAGGATGTCCTCCTCAGTGCTCTTGCCACACTGACCTGGGCAGGCCAAGGCAGTCAGCTGGCTCATCTGCACCTGGTGAGATGTGCTGCCAGATCAGTCTGCGGTCAGCCCGAGGGGACCGCGATAGGCACATTTTCTCTGCGATCAACAGAGATGTGAAACTCCTTAAAATTAAACCTTCTTATTTGGGACTCATTCTTTTTTTCTCCCATTTTAGGCTTTCCCCCATTGCTCACCTGTAAGGGAGCCTGAAGGCTCTGCTTTGTTCTTATCTGATACAGAAGCCTGATGGAACATCTGGTTGGCATGACTTAATCTGGCCATGGGTTATTTAACTAAAATAAACGATGTCACATCCTGGTGCAAGGCTACTTTCAGTCAGCTACAACCCCCTTGAAGGATTTTTCCTGTGTGTGTGTGTGTGTGTGTGTGTGTGTGTGTGTGTGTGTGTGTGTATGTGTTCTCTTGTGGTATGCAGGCACATGTGTGATGTGGGGCCCAAGGTTGACATCAGGACTCTTCTTCGATTGTTCTCTACCTTACTCACTGGGGCGGGGTTTCTCACTGGGACCCAGTGCTTACGGATGCAGCTGGTCTGTAGCTTGTTTTGAGAACCCCACCTCTGTCTTCTGTGTGCCGGAGTTACACACGGTGGTCTGTGTAACTGTGTAACTATGATGTGGTCTGTGCAACTGTGTAACTATGATCTGCTATGCCCACCTGACATTTGTGTGGGTTCTGGGGAACCAAATCTGCTTGTCAAGCTTGTATAGGAAGCATTCTAACCACAGAGCCATCTCCACAGCCCTCTTTAAAGGATTAAAAAAAAACATAGACATTTTCAAGTGTACAGAAAAGAGAAGAGGTTCAGTTGAATCCCTGTCACTTTATTCAGTGACAGCAATCACTGTGCTGGGGCCAATCTTATTGCACGTGGCCCCCGTGTCACTTCTCCTCTCCCTACCGTGTTACCTGGAGGGCAAATTTAAATATCATATCATGCCCTCTGTAGCTATTTTGGTTTGTATCTCTAAACAATGAAGACATTTGGTAAGAACACTGAATAAAATAATTGAGAAAAGGGCTGGAGAGAGGGCTCAGCAATTAAGAGCACTGATGGGTTCAATTCCTAACAACCACATGACAGCTCACAACTGTCTGTAGCTTCCTGCTCCAAGGGATCTGACGCCCTCATACAGACATTCGTGCAGACAAAACACCAGTGTACATAAAATAAAATTTTTTTTTTTTTTTTTGGTTTCTTTGAGACAGGGTTTCTCTGTGGCTTTGGAGCCCTGCCCTGGAACTAGCTCTTGTAGACCAGGCTGGGCTCGAACTCACAAAGATCCGCCTGCCTCTGCCTCCCGAGTGCTGGGATTAAAGGCGTGCGCCACCACTGCCCAGCAAAAAATATTTTAAAAATTGAGAGAAACCTGCCATTTCTGAATCTGTGGCGCCTGCCTGCCAGCGACAGACGGTGTATTTATTCAAAGTGGGAGGAACCGACTAGAGGAAGAGAAGGGGCAGCAGGTTAAGTCTGGAGGGGGTGGGGGGTAGAATGCCTGGAAGGAGTTGAGTCTGCTTCAGCACCATTCCCACCTTAGAGGCAATGAAATGGTTGTCAGAGAGGAGAGACTTCTACAGAGCCTAACATGAGACCAAGGATTGCCTTGTAGGGTCAGGAGGAAAACACACATGGCTAGCTAGCACTGTTGCTTTTGGCTCAGTGAACTCATGGTTGTCAACAATTTCCTGGCTGAGACTGAGGTTACACGGCAGTTCTCCAGTCCATGGGGCTCAGTTTTCAATAACACATTCTGTTCACATTGAAATCAGGGAGTGGTAAGCACCTGTCTGGGAGAGCAGCGTGGGAATTGTTGATGGATCTCTGTAGAAGGCGGAGGGTGTCATTGGTGGCTTTGCATTTCAGGAGTGTGGCCATGACTTAGTGACCGTCTATTTTCATGCCCTAGGTTTCGTAGTTTGACCACTGCGTTCTTCAGAGATGCTATGGGTTTCCTGCTACTGTTCGACCTGACAAATGAGCAAAGTTTCCTCAATGTCCGAAACTGGATAAGTAAGTGTTGGCTGGGGTTTCTCGGGCCCTGCTCTGTTCCCAGGGCCTGCTCTGCAAGGCCCCCAGTGGAGCCATGTTATGTCTTTGGTTGAAAACAGCTCAGGGCCAAGGCTGCGAAGAGTACAAGAGTACGCTCTTTAGCTTACCACTGCAGGTGACTGACTTTCCCTGCTTCTCTCTTTTGCTCCCCTGGAGCTACCTTCTCTCTGCTGGGGGTTCTTCCCTGTCCTTTCAGGAGGGGTCAGAAGAGCCTAAAGCTGAGCCAGCCCGATGTAGGAGCCTGAACAGAGAATGAGTCCTTGGGCTGACTTGATTGGAATTGGGTCACCATCTGTCTTCCTGGAGTTAAGAGATTGAGCAGGTCATGTCAAGAGCCATTCCCCATCTTGAGCCAGGATGATTTCTGACAAAACTTTTAGGTAGTCTAAGCCTCCAAACTCACGCATTTCCCCTTTTCCTTTTAACCTTTATCTTCCATTCTGTTATGAAGCCCTCTATCTTCCCTTCTTTCTGACCAGCTAGAGTTGTTTATTTTACTTATTTATTTACATTTTAGCTTTATGCATGTGAGTGTTTTACTTGCATGTCTGTGCACTCATGTGCAGTGTCTGTGGAGGCCAAAAGTGGGAGTCGGAGCCCCTGGCACTAGAATTACAGACAGTTGTGAACCACCATGTAGATACTGGGACTAGAACCTGGGTCCTCTGGAAAAGCACCTGGTGCTTGTCAGCACTGAGCCATTGTTCCAGCCCCAAGTTATGTTTATTTTTTAAAAACCTGGAAAGAAAGAACTCCCATGAAAATCATCTTAGCTGGAATATTTCCTCTCTTATTAATGACCGCTATTTTATTTTACTGTTCTAACACATATCCGATCTTTACCATATCTCACCTCAGGTTATAGGGGTTTAGGTGTGCCTAAAATTTCAGATAACTGATTAATTTGCTTCATTACTTATTACTTCATAGTTTTCATACAAAATTTTATATGAGAACAATAACATCAGCTGGGCATGATGGCACACAACTTTAATCCCAGCACTTGGGAGGCAGAGGCAGGAGGATTTCTGTGAGTTCAAGGCCAGCCTGGTCTATAGAGAGAGTTCCAGGACAGCCAGCGGTACACAGAGAAACCCTGTCTGGAAGAATCCTCCCTCCAGAGAAAGAGGGAAGGAGGGAGAGAGAGATATTCTCAGACTCACCAACATTGACACTCTGAATTGTTACTTACAATTGTTTATTAACTGAGCGTGTGCATGCATCTTGGAGGGTGGTCCCCCCACATCCACATTCCTGGTCAGTAGATGTTGCCTAGAACTAGAATTTGCAGTTCTCAGGGGATGCTGAGGCTGCTAACCAACACACCTTACTCAGAGAGTCAGTGAATCAGTTAACCTTCCCTGGGAAGTAAACTACTGTGAGAGGAAGCTAACGTGGTCAGATGACTTCTGGGGAGGGGGCTGGGGGACACAGCCAGTAACAGTTACACAGACTCATGCTTCAACTCCAGGAGACGCCCACAACCGTGGTAAGGGACACTGGAGTTGCTAAGAGAGCACAGAAGAGACTTGGAGAGGAGACGATGGAGCAAATCCTGAAGGAAGTTGTGTCTGGGCATTAAAGAGTGTGGGAGCTGCACGTTAACACCGAAGAGTAGAAGAGGCCCAGCTTCTGCAGGAAACAGGGCACAGTCTGATCTTGCCTGGGCAGGTCTTGTGACCTAAGTTGTCCCCTGAAGGCAAAAGACAGTGTCTTGAAATTCAGGCTGTGTTATGCTTGGGAAACTTCCTCCTACTTCACCTTCTCTCGTTAAGTCATGGTGGTGTGACCTGACTTTGTGAGTGTCAACACTCGGAGCTGATAGTGACAGCGCGCGTGCGCGCACACACACACACACACACACACACACACACACGAGGTCATGCATGCCAAGACCAGTGATTGTGAAAGTTTAGCTGCTTCAACTTTGTGTGAGGAGAGAGAAGCTGGGATCATTCTCCTTTGTAAGGTGGGGCTACTTAGCACCCTGGAGCTCCTTCTCTTTCTTCTTTAAGGATTTTGTTTTTATGACTTTTTAAAATCTGGTGTCTGTGTGAGTGTAGGTGTATGTGAGTGCATGTGCCTTGGGAGGTGAGTGTAGCTGCTGGTGCTGAGCCACCTGGAGCGAGTGGTGGGAACAGAGCCCAGGTCCTCTGGAAGAGCAACATGTACTCTTAACCACTGAGCCATCTCTCCAGCCCATTACGACTATGTCTGTAGCACCCTTCTTCCCCTTGGTCTTGGTGACAGTCATTTTACTATTTACTCTGTGTTATCAAACCATAGTTTTTGTTTGTGTAAGACAAGGTCTCACTCTGTAGCCCAGGCTATCCCTGAACCCACAGAGCTGCTTCCTTAGCTTCCTGGGATTACAGGCATGCACCATCACACCCAGCTTCTTAGTTGTTTTAAATAGATTGGTTCTGCCTTAGGATGACACAGAAATATGAAAAGCATTTCACATGTCAGTAAGTTCCATTATAAAAAGGTATTTCTTAGGGCTGGAAATCCAGGTCAGCTGGTGGGTGTTTGCTAAGGATACTTGAAGCCTTGGCTACCATCTTCGTACCCTATAAACTGCCATGCACTACATACCTGTAATTCTAGCACTCAGGAGGTGGGAGCAGTCAGAACTTCAAGGGCATCCTTGGCTATATAGTGAGCTTGGGGGATACAGGATGCCTCAAAAAACAAAAAGACAGTTTTATACAAATATTACTACTGTTGAAAGAAAA
>JAQHUG010000010.1:12791736-12806103 GCA_028555095.1 Dicrostonyx torquatus
GAGTTTGGGATCTCTTAGAACTGGAGGAGAAAGTGTGGCTGAGCTACCCAATGTTAGCACTGGCAACCAAACCTCTGCAAGAGGAGTAAGGTACCCTTGAGCCATCTCTCTCTTCTCTGTGAGAGTCAGTTTTAATTGCCAAGTTGACACAATCTGGAATTGCCTGGGAAGGAGTCACAATAAGAGGTTGTATGGATTCGATTGGCTTGTGGAAAAGTCTGCAAGGGATTCTCCTGGTTAGTGGAAAGACTAGCCCCCTGTGGGTGTCACCATTCCCTGGTCAGGGGCATCCTGGACTGCACAAGAGTGGGAAAAGCCAGCTAAGCATAGCATGCACACATTCTTTGTCTCTCTGCTCTTGGCTGTGGATGTAATATAATTAGCTGCTTCCCATCCCTGCTGCCTAGACTTCTCCATAACGATGTAACCTGGAATTGTGAGCAAAATAAACCCTTTCTTCCTTTCGTTGCTTTGGTCAGGTAATTTATCACAGCAGGAGGGGTAAGATGAGGTCATTATACGACCATTTTCATTAAATGCCCAAGCTTAGTTCTTTGTGCCATTTTCTGTCACTCTATGTGCCCATCAAAGGAATATGTATTTGGTTTCTCATTAATTAAATGGAAAGTAGAAAAATGGGAATGCTCTCATGGATGCTTTAAACAGAATAGACTATGGAATTTGTAAGGGATTGTGATTGTCCTTAATCGTGCCAAAATGAAGCTTGAAACAGTTACAGGGTATAGATGCATTATTCATTCCAGAAGCACCAGGTATCAATTATAGAAGGAAATAGGCTTAAACTCTTGCCAGACAGTGAGCATGAAAGTACGTGTAAATCCAGGCTTTTAAATCCTCAAGAAGTGGGGGTGTTTCCCTTCGAAGGACCCAGATTCTCTCCAATACCTTCGCTCCAGGGAACACACGGAAACCTGAATTATCTCAGCAACTCCAGTTGTGACTTTTGAGCCATCAGGTTTATCATTTTCTCAGTGTATTTTTTTTTTTGCCACACTATGTCCTAGGAAGCTTAAAAAAGTTGTAGACTTCTTTTGTGAGCATGCTGTGGTTGGTGGAAAAGCCCCTCTTGTCCTCTCCTGATGAATTCAGAGGAAATGAAAGGATTGGAGGGAACAGAGCTGATAGAATGTTCCTTGTCACTTTGGCAGGGGCCAGGAAGACACTGACTTGTTGAGGTCTGCCAGCAGAATGGCCTAAAGGATGGAGGATGTCATCCCTGACCTCTCACCTCAATCTTAGGACTAGGTGAGTGTCAGCATGCTTCCACGGCCTGATAAAAGGAGAATCTTTCTACATCAGGAAGTGGGGGCGGGGTGAGGAGGCAGGTCCCTCAGCCAGGAGCTCATAATATCCTTCATCAACTAACTAGTCCTTGTGCTTACGGGAGAGTGTGGCTTGAGTTTGTTTATGGCCACAGCGTATCCAGTCTAACTCTTTAGAGCAGGTGAGTAAAGTCGAACAGTGGCAAGGTAGAGAGAAAACTGGCTAGAGGAACACCAGGGGTCGGAATGTTGCCCGAGCCTGAGCCTGCAGCCGCACGCTGGCATCCTGCCACGGTGTCAGAAAGGGCCATGAGCTCTTTCTAATTGCGTCATGATGTAACACTGTCTAGGAATCCGTAAGTAGAAATTACTGATTGCAGATAGATGGAATCACTCAAATGATTATACACCTTTCTTCTAGGACAGTCCGTTACTCAAAACTAATTATTTTCAAGAAAAGTGAAGGCACGTTTTCTTCCTCTATGAGATTTCCTCTGACAAACGGAAAAGAAGGACACATGCAGAGGAATTATTTCAGGCTGGGGTGTGTGTGACTCAGGTGGCAAAGTGCCTGCTTGTTAAGCGTGAGGATCTGAGTTTCAGCCCCAGAACCCAAGTATAAAGAAAAGCTGGATGTGGTGGTGGTTACCAGTGCCAGGAGCTAAGAGGGGTGGAAGCTGGTCAGATAGCCTAGCTACTTGGAAAGCTCCAGGCCAATGAGAAACACTGTCTCAAAACACCAAACAGCAAGGTGGGAGACTAGAGAGATGGTTCAGAGGTTAAGAGCACTCGGTTCCCAGCACGGTGTTGGACATCTCACAAGCACTTGTAACTCCAGCTCCAGGGGGATCTGACACCTTCTTCTGGCTTTGGCATTTGTGTGGGAGAGATCTTTTTTTTTTATCATTTCTTTTTTTCTTTCTTTATTGATATTTATTGAGCTCTACATTTTTCTCTGCTCCCCTCCCTGCCTCTCCCCTCCCTCTTTCAACCCTTCTCCAATGTCCCTATGCTCCCAATTTACTCAGGAGATCTTGTCTTTTTATACTTTCCCATGTATATTAGGTTTATGTAAGTCTCTCTTAGTGTCCTCATTGTTGTCCAAATTCTCTACAATTATGGTTTGTAGGCTGGCTTTCTTTGTTTTATGTTTAAAAACCACCTATGAGTGAGTACATGTGACAATTGTCTTTCTGTGTCTGGGTTACCTCACTCAAAATACTGTTTTCTAGTTCCATCAATTTTCCTGCAAAATTCAAGCTGTCGTTATTTTTTTCTGCTGTGTAGTACTCCATTGTGTAAATTTACCACATTTTCTTTATCCATTCTTCAGTCGAGGGACATTTAGGTTGTTTCCAGGTTCTGGCTATGACAAACAATGCTGCTATAAACATAGTTGAGCACATGTCCTTGTGGCACGATTGAGCATCCTTTGGATATATACCTAAAAGTGGTATTATTGGGTCTTGAGGAAGGTTGTTTCCTAATTTTCTGAGAAATCTCCACACTGACATCCAAAGTGGTTGTACTAGCTTGCATTCCCACCAGCAATGCAGAAGTGTTCCCTTTTCCCCACACCCATGAGAGAGAGATCTTTAAAAATGAAAGGTAGCAACAACTGAGGAACCACACCCAAGGTTCCTTTGGCTTCTACATGCACACACGTGCACCTGTACACACATGAACATGTACGGACATAGACACACAGAAACAATAGGTAGTATTTACAAACATACCTCCACCCCAGGGATCATATCAAGTGATTCTCAGCTTGCATCATATCAACCCCATCACACCGTAAGTTAGCTAGTATCACCTGGAATTTTTTTCTGATAAGAACCGAAAAGGCATATGAAGTTCAATCAGGTGACCAGGGTCACACAGAAATTAACAAAACAAACCTGGAACCTGAATCAGGGGTCTGACTTTAGACCCCAAGCTCTTGGCTGCTGATCTGTCTCCTGGGCATTCTCCGTGCTCCTCTGCCCACTAGGCAGCCTTCCCGTCTTCTCTGGCACCTCATGGTCAAGTGGCTGGAGCAGGAGGGCTAGGTGGCCAGACTCGCCTGCAAGTCAGCTGGGGCTCAGAGGGAGTGGCCTGAGGTCCAAGGCAGTTAAAGCACCAGCAGAAAACATGCGTTGGTTTCCTGTACAAAGGCAGTTGAATAATTTTCCGGATAGATTCCACTTCTTTATTTTCTCCTTTAAGGAAGGTAATTTTCTTAATTTGCTAGACCATCTCTAATTATGGGGCTCACAGACGTTTATTCATTCTGTTAAAAATGCACATTTTAATGACGCGATCTGGAGGCTCAAACAACAAGTAACAATGGGCCCTGTGGCTCCTGGCCAAGCACTGCGAAGGCCTGATTTCCACTCATATTTCACATGGCCAGACCATGGGACGGAGTTCTCTCAGAGTAATTTTCCTTGCATCTTGGCTCTCCACAGTAAATCACTGAACCAAGGAAATGAGCCGCTACCTGGTGTCTTCTTTCTCGCACCAATTGGCTTTAATGACATTTGCAGTCTTTCCTATAATTTCCCAAGGTGACATGTTGCCTCAGTAAAACCTGTTCATTTGTTCTCTCATTAGCCACATAGTCCCTTTATTTTTCTTCTCTGAAGTCCTCTCCTTCCCTATTTTTCTCCCTACCAGTTTTTCTCCATTTTAATCTTTCATTCTTTAGTCTCACCCTTCCCTTCCCTTTCTTCAACAAACACTGCAGGGTTCTTAATAAATGCCGAGTATGGTGGAGATGTGTAGCTGGATGTGATTGATCATTTAATGAGTATCTATTGATCACTTACTGTATTCCAGGTCCTACTTGCAAGCTGAGAACAGAGAAAAACATAATATCTTTTCTTAGAGAATAATATTCTTGTGTGTTGGTGGGAAGGCATTAAAAAAAACACAAGCAAATAAATATATCATATGCCAAGCAGTAGGAAGAACAAGGGATAAAAATGAATGAGGAACACAAAGAGAACTGTGGGAGAAAGAGCCTATTGTTTTTACATAGGTTGGTCAGGGCAGGTCTCTTTGGAGAGACGATTTGAACAGAGATACCTTTATCAGAGGGAAGAGCTAGGGAACTCACTTTCAACATGGAAGAAAGCAACATATAATTCTGAGAGCCAGATGGGGTGAGACCGGTAAGGAAAGCTCAGATGGGCAGATCCTGGGAGAAGATGTCCTGGGGCAGGGCCGCTATGAAGAAACTAGCACTGTATCTCATGGGAAGCATGCGCTCTGGCACCCTCAGCTAAGCCGGTCCTGGTCCTCTCCTCACAAGGAATGAGGCTCCTCAGTTAGGGGAATCGAGGGGCTGCTCACCTTTAACACACGGCTAAGACTTTGTAGACTCTGCTTGCTTTTTCTTCTGGTTTCAGACTCTCTTCCAAGATATTTCTCACTGAGAAAACAACTAATCTCTTGGCCATGGTGACGTGAGATTGAAGAGCAGGACTGCACAGGGCATGCTCCTACACTTAGTTTTGGATCTTTTAGTTTTATCTTGTTTGGTTAACATGGTCAGGCTCTCGATTGTCAGGGAGAACATGAATGCTCCAGGGAGAGAGAAACGCTTCAGTGCTGCCTGGCCATGAGTGGGGAGCAGTGCAAGCAAGGTACCATGGCAGGGGTTGCACATTTCTTGTGTAAATGGGATGCTGCCAAGGTGTGTGTGAAGGGTGTGTGGTTATTCTAGAGCAATGGTTCTCAAGCTTCCCAATGCTGTGACCCTTTAACACAGTTCCTCACGTTGTGGTGACCCCCCACCATAGCATTTTTTCTATTGCTATTTCATAACTGTAATTTTGCTACTGTTATGGATTGTGATGTAAGTATCTGATGTGCGGGATATCTGATAGGCAACCCTTGTGAAAGGGTCCTTTGACCCCCAAAGGGGTCTCAACCTACAGGTTGAGAGCCACTGTTCTGTAGCCTTCCTGACACACGCTAAGACATGCTAAGGAGAGACTTTTGTGTCTCTCCCTTTGGCCACAAGAAATTGGAGTCTCCTCTGGAGTCTCATGTTGGGAGAGGGTTGATGCCTGGTGCCAGGCCTCTAGAGGGTGGCCTCTTTTTTTTTTTCCCCAGAAAGAGATTTTACACAGTTCTGACAGTTTTACTCAGCAGCTTGCAGAAGCTGAACTGAGACAATGGTAATGTCTGGGACCATACTTTCACCAGGATGGCTTAGCTCTGTGTCTTCTATTTAAGCCTAAACCTTATGTCAAGACCCCCCAAATAGAACCGGGGGTTTCCTAGACGTTTTTGTTCCTCTTCCTAGCATGACCACATTGAATGGATCTCCTTTCTCAGCTTTTCTGTTTTACTTATCTGTCTACGATTGGACTGTTGAGGGTGGGTGGCTGAACCTAGCTGTTGAGGGTTGCCGGGCCCAGACTCTGTCTGACCTTAACTCTGGCAACTAGCGGACTCTAAATGGAAAGACAGCAAAGGTGAAATGTGTATCCTTGGGGGAAAGGAGAGAAAAACAATAAAGGAGAGGCGGTATGTAGGATGCCTCTGGTTCCTGGCCATCCAGGCGGTGTCAGGTGGGAATCTTAAGTAGGACCCATCAGCCACTGATTGGCCACTCCCACAAGATCCGTGCTATTACCCTAGCATATCTAGCAGGAAAGACAGATTGGAGTTTGAGGTTTTGTGGCTGGGCTGATGTCCCAGTTCCACTACTAGTAGCCTTATCTGGTTATAAAAAATGGTCATCTGGGCTCCATATCCCCCATTACTAGACTTCGCTAGGGTCAACTCTCAGATTCCAGAGGGTTTCCACTGCCCTAGGTTTCTACATTACCCGGCCCCCCCACTCCATTCCAGTCATCACTCCCAGGACTCTCTCCCTCTGTTCCTCTCACCCCCTGATGTGGAGTTGGTGAAAATCTGCTGAACGAGCTTTTTAAACAGGCCTGGTGACATGAGTTTGATCTCTGAAACCCATGGTGCAAGGAGAGACCAAACTCTTGAAAGTTATCCTTTGACTGTCACCCGTGTGGTGTGGCACACCTTCCCTTGCAGATGTCACCAACACACACACACACACATACACAGTACTAGTGATGGTGATAATAATAAATAGTAGACACTAGAATATTTTTAAGTTTCTCGGTTTAGATACAGCCAAATCTTAAACCTATCCAAGGAAATCTCTTGAGCTATAGCTGCAGACATCTCAGAAGAGCAGAAATAAGCAGATAAAGTCCTTAAAACAAAGGCGAGAGGAGAGGGGGCTGTGGGTGTGGATAGGGGATAAAAGTCGAGTACCCCTGAAACAAATAAAGAGTTAAAAGATGTTGAAGATGGAGGGAAGGACAAACGAGAAGGTGGAGAGAGGAGGGGGGACCCCACCAGGACAGAGGGGCTGCCTAAACTAAGGAACTAGCCCAGGGGTGTCCATCAGCACAGATGTTAATGAGCTTCAAGTTAGTCATGTTGCTGCTATACAGACTTTCATTTCCCAAGCCTTCGGTGATATTTTCTCCTCACTGAAATGTGTTGATGCGAGGGTGTGCTGGGTAGAAATTAAAGATAGGAACAGTCCATGAAGAAACAGACACGGCACAGATGGGAGTGTGCGGGAACAGGACCCCTGGCCTCCTTCTTTAGAGATGGAGTAGGGGTCATCGTAATGCAGAACTGGGTGGGGATCCCCAGAATGCCACCAAGTTCCCCTTCAAACCTGAAAATGGAGATTTTAATCTTTCTTTACCCAGCCACTGTGAAATAGGTCAATCCCACCTGACAGCTGGATCACATATATTTTTACAAACTATTATGAATTTTCTTTAGGGTGTTGGTGAGTTAGAACTCCAGAGGCAAGGTTGAAAGCCAGAGTTCCAGTGGTCCCCACGAAGAGAAGGAAGAGAAGGGCAACCTTTGAAGTGGCTCTTTCCTTTTAATAGCTGGGAATAAACCTGTCTTTATGTTAGCCAAGAATTACCTATTTTTCTGTATCTCAGGAGGATCTTGTACAAAAGTGGGTCTTTGCTATGTTGACCAGGAAGTAGAGGGATTCAATGCTATTAATTCTTTTTTTACAGCCCCGAGGGCACAAAAGTCACCTTTGAGTGTCCTTCTCAATTTTTCAGCTTTTGAAGCCTTGGAAAACCCCAGCAGACTGAGCAGGGGGATGGCTGCTTTTTATAATGTTCACTCTTTGATTTTAATACTGACTATCCAAAGGCAGTGTGTGTTCAGCTGCACCACCCAGTTGCTCTGGGAGATTTCTGCTTTTCTGATGATGAACTGAGCTGATTTCCTCTCTCTCGCCCAGTGTTAAAGCAGGACTGGGTGGTGGTAGTGCACTCCTTCAAATCCGGCACTCAGGAGGCAGAGGCAGGTGGATCTTTGTGAGTTCAAAGCCAACCTGGTCTACAGAACTAGTTATAGGACAGTCAGGGCTACACAGAGAAACCCTGTGCCAAAAAACTAAAAACAAAAAACCCAAACCAACCAATAAACCAAACAAATAAAATGCCATAGCAGCCATAGGGAACTTGGGAGGCCAGAAGACCATGGGAACAAGTAAACTCACGAGAACACTGAGGGATAGCATATGCCTGGGCTTTAGGTTGTGGGAAATATCACCCTGTTTCAAAAGGGGACGAAAGAGCACACTGTTGCTGCCTGGCAAGGAAGCCAGTGACCTCAGAAGGCTAACACACTAATCCAAAGTCAGGCATGTTGCCAAGTATAAGATGCTTCCAAGAAGGCCAAAGGGGAGAAAAAGGCAAAGTATCTTTTCCCATGTCCATTTCTTTTTCTTTCACTAATTTTCTGTTGAGAGTCCCATGTAGCTCAAACTGCCCTCACACTTGCTCTGTAGCAGAGAAATGACCTTGAACTATCCATCTGCCCACTCTGTAATCAGAGTGCCTGTCAGAATGGGGCAAGACCCTTGGTTCCTCCATTTAATTATCAGACCCCAAGAGATGGGAAGTTCCTCAAGAATCTCTTCCTAGCCAATGGAAAGGATGAGGTCAAAGGAGCAACCAGGGAAGCTGGTCTAAAGCTGACCGACGATGCGTGTTGGTGCTATGAAAATGCTCACAGGTGTGACATCATTTCCCACAACTTCCACACCTGTGAATTTGGTATCTGAGACTGATCTTGGAACAAAGCATGTGGAGATGCTGAGGAGCTGCTGAGTTGTCACACTGTGAGTTAGGATTTCAGCATGTGAATTTTGGGAAAAAAGAATTCAGTTCATGATATACTGGAACCAATTGACTCTCTTTTCTCCTTTTTCCTTCATAAGAGCTACAAAATCAATTTCATGATTGAGAATGCAAGGTTTGTTCTGACTATATTTTGTTTTTATTTTTTCTTCCCACTGGTTCTCATTCTTTTACAAACAATTCTACTTAAAAAATTTTACTTGTGTGTATGTGTCTGTCTGTGTAGTGTATGCCAAATGTGTGCAGGTGCCTGAAGTTTCAGAAGAGGATGTTGGATCTCCCAGAGCTGGATTTATAGGCAGTTGTGATGTGCCTGAAGTGGGAGCCAAACTCTTGCCTGAGTGGTAAATACTCTTAACCACTGACCTATCTGTGCAGCCCTCTTACTTATTTATTTAAAAAATTTTAATTAGGGTTGGCGAGATGGCTCAGAGGTTAAGAGCACTGGCTGTTCTTCCAGAGGTCCTGAGTTCAATTCCCAGCAACCACATGGTGGCTCACAACCATCTGCAATGAGATCTGGTGCTCTCTTCTGGCCTGCAAGTATACATACAAGCAGAACACTGTATATGTAATAAATAAATAAAACTTTAAAAAAAGTTTTAATTAAAATGTAGCTGCATCATTCCCTTGCCTTCTTCCTTTCCCATGTCTGGTTCTCCTTCCTCCTCATTGCTGTTATATTAAATATAAATGGATCAACATCTAAACACAACTTGCTGAGTCTATTTAATGTTGCCTGAATGTATGTTTCTAGGATTGATCACTTGGCATTGGATAACTAATTATGGGGCTCAACCCTAGAGAAAACTGATTCTCCCCCTCCCAGCCATAATTAATTGCTATAGGTCTTCTTCTAGGGGTGAGGCCCCATGGGATATCCCCTATCTACATTAGGATGGCAACTGTTGTTGGAAATGTTCAGGTATGGTTTAGGTAGCTATGTTGTTGAGATTTCATGGGTGTAGCTTTTGTATCCTGGCTAGGAAGGCACACTTTCACAGCAGACTTTCTGGTCCTCCAGACCTTATGATTGTTCCACTTCCTCTTATTTGATGCTGTTTGTGCCTTAGACATAGGGTTTGTGTTGTAGGTAGCTCAGTTGGGATTGGACACCTCAGTCAGTTGTTCTTTGCATTTTGTTTAGTAGTAGCTTCCTGTAATTGTCTCCTTCTGCTACAAAAGGGCTTCCTTGATGAGCGGTGAGAGCTCTACTTACCTGTGAGTATAACATAAGTATTTAGAGTGTGGTTAGAAACTACATTGGTTTAAGAAAGTGGCAGTGTTGGGTTTTCCTCTGTGATCCATGACCTCAGTAGCTGTGTGTAGTTGGTTAGGTTTGTAGTATCAGACATGATTTCCCTCCTGTTACTCAGGCTTTGAGTCCAATTAGAGAGTTGTTGGTCACTGCAAAGATATAAGTGCCACTGTTACACCTTTAGGGATATCCTGAAAGATATGATTAGAAAGTTTAAGATTACACACATGACTTGCATTAGACTTTTTGTTGTGGTTGTTATTCTTGGGATAGGATCTCATGTATCCAAGGCTGGCCTTAAACTTGTTATGTAGCTGAGGATAACCTTGGATTTCTGATTCTCCTAATCCTTTCTCCCTTCTCTACCTTCTGAGTGCTGGAACTACAGACATGAACCTCCATGACGGGGTTTATGTGCTACTGGGGCCTTGAACATGCTAGGCAAGCATGACAAGCACTCTACTCCCTGAGCCACATCCCAGCCCTGTTGCATGAGATTGCTGTGGGACATTGCCATCTTAGACCTCCCTATGGAAGGAAGGTCAGGTTCCTTGGTATGTTATGACTGAATTTTCTGGTAACTTCAGCACCTGCCACAGATACACACTCAGTTTCTTTGTTGGATGTGAATTGAATGGGTTCTGTGAATAGTGGATAGTGCTAATGTTTAGTAAGATTCCTGATCCTTGTCCTGTGTTTTGACCTGAATGGTGTTGGTCCTGTTCACTTTGAGGTAGAGAAACAGTAACAGTCCTGGCACCTGGATAAGCTTGGACAGAGGGGAGTCTGGCTGGGGCAGGGGATGTTCACAGGAGGTACCAACATACCTGCTGCCCTTTAAGTCTTCCTTGTTCCCTAGTGCCTTCTCTGTCTTTAAGTTTAGAATGGGGAGAAGCAGATCTTGAGGATTTTTGCCAAGAGGGACACAGACTCTAACTAGAGGGTTTCTGTAAGTTCCACAAGTACTGTAACTTACAGTCTTCTTCATGAAAGTGGTTTAAAAAGACAGCTAAAAATATTTTGAAAGTTAGTTGAGCTGGATTTCTTGATATTATTTAGGACTACGAAACTAGGAAAGAAGATGTCCTAGTTTTCTTTCTGTTGCTGTAAAAAAAGCACCAACAAATGCAACTTAGTAAGAAAAGGGTTTATCCAGCTTACGATTCTAGCTCATCATTGTGGGGAAGTTAAGGCAGGAACTTGAAACAGTTTGAGTCACGTTGTATGCACAACCAAGAACAGAGAGAAATATACACACATGTGCCTGCTTGTACTCAGCATCATCTCTATGCTTACAAAGCCCAACCTAGGGGATGATGCTGCCCACAGTAGGCTGGCCTCTCCTGCATCAATTAAAAATCAAGTAAATCCTCCCTGCCACCAGACTTGCTCATTGGTGAACCCAATCTAGGTGATCCTTCACTGAGACTTTCCCCAGGGGATTCTTGATTGTGCAAGGTTACAAAACTGCCTATCACAAAAGGGAACATTGCAATTTGGCATGGTAATCCAAGACACCCACCATCCCAGGTCTCGTGAAGTGTTAGAGAAAGCTGGTGTCATGGGAAAGGTCTACCAAATTTTCAAGCAAAGAAAATTCGTGTTTCACATAAATTTTAGAAATAGAGAGGAAAAGCTTCCCAACTCACTTTACAAAAATAGAATAAGCTTAATTCCAGATTAAAAAAAGTAATTTTTATGTAAAAGTAAAGAAAAGGTACTTAAAGGTCCATTTTGCTTATGAGCTGCATATGAAAAAAAAAACTTAACCAGCACTTTACATAACAAAATCCATAAGTACATTGCAAATGTAATCAAGCGATGGTGGTTTAGCTTCAGGAATTCTGTCATTCTCTGAATTACCTGGCCAAGCATGAACCTTTTCATATTTATCCTGACTACAGAACAAAAGCTCTCGATACATTTCCATTAATGATGAAAAAGGAGACACAGGAGGCTGCCAGTTGAGTCTCATGATCCCCAGGAGTCTGCTGTGTTCCATGATTTTGAATTAGTTGTTACAATTATGTAACTTAGCTAAACATTGTATGAACTGAAGAATGAAAGAAGAGATGTTTCTCTGAGAGTTCAGTTGAATGTTCTGGAAAGTCTTGCAGAAGCCAAGCCATGCAATACTGCTATTGGTTTAGTGGCAGCCTCAGCATTTTAAATCAAAGGCCTTGCTGGGTGTGGTGGAGTGCACCTTTAATCCCAGCCTTTGGGAGGCAGAGGCAAGTGGATCTCTATGAGTTTCAGGTCAGACAGGTCTACAGAGTGAGACCCTGTCTTAAAAAACCAAAAATCAAACCAAACCAAACAGAGACAAAACAAATGCCAGTGAATACAGGCACATGTATTTTAAATAAAAAATTGCATTGTTTTATTCCTTCTCATTCCTTGTTTTTCTTTTCTTTTCTTTTTCTTTTTGGTCTTCTACTGGTTGGTGTCATCTCTTCATTTCCCCTTGTCCATCTCCTCTCATCCCCACTTCCTTTCTTTCTGCCTCAGTTAAATATAGATGAGAACAGAGATTTCAGGATCCTAATTCCTCCAATTTATTGTTGGTCACTTCGTAATTTTTTTCTCTGTCTTCAACTGAATATTTTTGAATATTGATGAGATATTTTAAAGGTTTTTTTTTTTTAGGGGGAGGATAGGGATGCTGTGCTGAGCATCATGCCCAAGGCCTTGCAGACACTCAGCAAGCACTCATTGTGTCCTTGAGATACTTTCTCACCCTCTGTGCAACAGTATTTGATTTTTTCTCACTTCCTCCTCACTACGTTTTAGATATGAGAACTATTTTTTAAATGTTTTTATTTATTTTATTTATTCTTCTCTCACATTATATCCTTACTGCAGCTTCCGCTTCCTCTACTCCTCCTGGTCTCATACCTTCCATGATCCACTCCTCTAATTTCCTTTCAGAAAAGAGCTGCCTTCCAGGGAGAGTGATCAAACATAGCATAACAAGTTACAATAAGACTAGGCACAGACCCTCATATCAAGGCTGGACGCAGCAACCTAGTAGGAGGAGAAGGGTCCCAAAAATAGGCAAAAGAGTCAGAGACATCCCTGCTGTTAGGAGTCTCACAAGAACAGCAAGCTACGCAACCATAACACAAATGCAGAGGACCTAGCTCAGACCCGTTCAGGGTCCGTAACTGTCGCTTCAGCCTCTGTGAGTCCCGGTGAGCCCTGCTTAGTTAATTCTGTGGGTGTGTTCTTATGGTGTCCTCAACCCTTTTGGCTCCAGAAATCCTTTCTCCCCCTCTTTTGTGGTTCCCCACGCTCTGCCTGCTGTTTGGCTGTGGGTCCCCTCATCTGCTCCTGTTGCTGGATGAAGCCCCTCTGATGATGACAGTTGGGCTAGATTCTGATCTATGTGCACAGCAGAATATCATGAGGAATCATTTCACTGACTTTTTTCTCTCACTTTCTCTTCCCTAGATATTAGCTACTAGAACTATTTTTTTAAATAATTATTTTCATTTTTAATTGTGTGTATGAGTGTGGGTTTGTACATGTGCATTTGATACCTCTGGAAGCCAGAAAAGGACGCTGAATCCTGTGGAGCTGGAGATAGGTAGTTGTGAGCTGCTCAGTGTAGATGCTGGAACTAAATTTTGATCATCTGCAAGAGCAGGATGTGTCATCTCATTAGCCCTGGAAATTCAGATTTTGAAAAGAAAATAGTTTAAATAAAAATGCTAGACATGAAAAACTCAGTGAATAAAATAAAAATCACAGTGGAGAGTGTCACCAATAACCTTAATACAAGCAGAAGAAAGAACATCGTGGATGGAAGAGGAGGGTGCTGAAAAACTACAAACATCATTAAGGAAAGAAAGAATTAGTGAGTATAATGTCCCATCTAATAACTCTGAGAATGTGTGGGACAGGAGGAGGGGTGAGGTAGATGTTAAAAGCAGGAGAAATGTCTCCAACCGTAGCGGGGAAAATTGACATTCAAACACGAGGCCTTTTGAACCCCAGATGATATGACCAGGAAAGACATATGACACATTGTGGTCAGGATGTAAAAGAACAGGGCAAAGAAACGACACTAAAAGCTGTAAGGAAAAATCCCAACTCACAAAAGGAGAAACGTTTTATCCTTACAAGGAAGTAAGGATAATGTATTTTCAGGTCTGAAAGCAGATAACTGGCAACCAAGATAGCTATATCCAGCAAAGCTATCTTTCAAAATAGATGAAATAGGGGCATTTCAAGATAAGCACACACTAAGACACAGCTGACAATAATTAAAGAAGCTGAGCACAGGAGGGGCGAGGGACAGATGACAACGTAGGATGGATAATTATGAGAGAAATTGATGACAAAGCCTTGCTAGAAAAGAATCCATGATGCATACATAGCTCACCAAAAAGCAAACCCCTGATACTCTCAGGGGAGAAAACAGAAACAATAATTCAAACAATCAGAAAACAGCCAATAAAATGGCAAGAATTAACAAATATCTCTCAATAACAAGATTATATGTTAAAGAATAACCTTGCCGGGCGGTGGTGGCGCATGCCTTTAATCCCAGCACTCGGGAGGTAGAGGCAGGCCGATCTTTGTGAGTTCGAGACCAGCCTGGTCTACAAGAGCTAGTTCCAGC
>JAQHUG010000010.1:12829760-12860107 GCA_028555095.1 Dicrostonyx torquatus
TTTTTTTTAGTTGATATGAAAAATATCAAAATAAAATGCCAAGGAAAATAAGAAGCAACTGGAGGAGTGGGAGTGCATTGACTTAAATGATACAGGAGTTGAACCTGAGTTTTCCTCTCTTCCCTAATTCTGAAGTGCATGGGAAGCTGATGGGAGGCTGAGTGTGGCTGCATCCTAGACTTTAAAAGAGTCATTCTGGTCTTCAGAATGCAGGAGGCCCTGGATTCCATTCCCAGCACCAGGGAAGGAACTTCCTAGTTGCTGTGGGAAGTCAGTGGTGGATGTAGCAGGCCTAGTTAGGAGGTGATCGAGACCAGGGAAGAGATCGAAGTGGCTCAGACTGAGGAAGTGGGAAAGGAGGTGGTGAGAAGCCACCCAGTTCTGGAGATGTTTGGAAGACAGATCCAATAAAGTATTCTGACAGACTGGATGTGGGATTTAGAGGATACCAGTTAAGGATAACTCTAGTGATTTTAGTTTGAGAAAACAGGAAAAAATACCTTTAACTGAGGGCCTGGAAAGATGGTTCAGCAATTAAGAACACCAGCTGCTCTTACTGACGATCTGAATTCTGTTGCCAACATTTGTATGGTGGCTTACAACTGCCTGTAACTTCAAATTCAGGAGATCTGATGTTCTTTCTTTCCTGGCATCTGTGCGTGTGCGCACATACATATACACATTAAAAAATCTTTAACTGAATTTAGAAAGGCCTCAGGAAATGGTTTCATAGATTGAGGGACATTCAGGCATTGTTTTTGTGTATTTGAACACTCAGACATCTGAGCAGAGATCTAAGGTGGATGGTTCTGTCTTAGTCTAGAATTCATTAGCATGGAGGTGTAGGCTATCAAGATGGAATAGAGGTTGGAGACGTGGCTCTAGGTGGGGAAAGGAGCCCTAGGGGATTTGAGCATTGAGATTAAAGAGACAAGGAGGACCAACTGCAGAAGAATATGGAGACCAGCAGTAAGTTGGAAACTGCAGAATCTTCTGGAAGCCAGGGAAGAAAGCATTCAAAGAAAAGAGTTCAGCCACCAAATACCACTGTTGGGTCAGTTAGCATGAGTACTAAGGATTGACCACTGGGTATACCAACACCTTTGTCATGATGACAAAGACCATTTTCCTTCTTCTGAAGCAAGAAAACTAGTATGCAGCAAGAAAGTCAAGAAAGATGCACAGCAGGAGGATGCTGTGGTGCATCATGCTAGGACCAGCACCTGAAAGCTCAGAAGGGAGGACCACTTGGGTCCAGGAGTTTGAGACCAGCCTGGACAACAAGACCCACATCTTAGAAAACAAACAACAGATAGACATTATAAGAGAGAGAGAGCGAGAAAGAGAGAGAGAGAGAGAGAGAGAGAGAGAGAGAGAGAGAGAGAGAGAGAGAGAGAGAGAGAATTAAAAAAATAAATTTTAGAACACTGAAGTAATACTAAATAACTTGTTGGTTTAAGCACGATTTGGCAAAGAATTCTAAAAGCTTAATAAAATAAAACAGATTTTTCAAAAAGTTTACCACTGGCACTGGTGAGATGATGCTGAGGGGTAAAGGCACTTGTCACCGAGTGTGATGACCTATGGCCCTTGGGTACCACATGGTTGAAGGAAGGTATGAACTGTCTCCTGTAAGCAGTCTTCCGACCTCTATACATGTTGCACACTCCCACACATACATATATACCACACGTACACACAGACCCACACAAAACAAACAAAAACGTAAGGAAATCAACCCCTGGATTTTTCACCTTGGAGGTCACCGGTGACCTTGCCACGGACAAATGATTTTGGAAGATTTTGACTGAAAATAACAGAATATGCTAGTAAAGCCATAACAAATTGAAGAAAATGATTTTCCCCACACAGAAAGAAATATAGGGTGCTTGTTAGTTGCAAGCAAATCAATCCAGAGCCATGATTGTCTCTTTTCCCCCTTCATGGTTTCAAAGTAGATGTGACTCACTCAGTACACTAATATTCAGGGAAGGAAGTGAGAGAAAATGCTGCCAGGGCATTCAAAGACAACCCCTAGGAAAAGTGGAACTGAACTTCTTTAAAAAATCTAAATAGTACCGACAGAACACCCACTTGAATATTTGTGTACACATTCCATATATGTAGTAGAATATTATTTGGGTATAAAATGATGCCATTGGCAGCAATATGGATACAAAAGAAAGACGTTATTTTAAGCAACAGTCATGTATAGATAGAGAGACCCTGCTTGCCCCCATTTGCATGGGGAAGATAAAAGCTTCAGAGAGAACCAGAGGCTGCAAAGGGTGTGGGTGAAATGGAATCAAGGAGAGGGTGTGGCTAATGATGCAGAGGTGGAGTTGGACAGAAAGATTACTTCTAATGTTCTCCGGCACAGTAGGATAAATTTAGCTGAAAACAAAGCTATTTCAAAATAGCTAGTAGAGAAGACTGTAAATCATCCTGAGATCCTATGCACTGTAGATATGTGTTGAAACACACAGTGTACAGACAGATACATACTATTACTGCTTAATAGCTGAAAATAAAAGTGAGCATTAAGGAAGCTATACAGAAACCCTTCCTTCACCTCTTTTTTTTTTTTTTTTGGTTTTTCAAGGCAGGATTTCTTTGTAGCTTTTGGGAGCCTGTCCTGGAACTAGCTCTTGTAGACCAGGCTGGCCTCTAACTCACAGAGATCCGCCTGCCTCTGCCTCCCGAGTGCTGGGATTAAAGGCGTGCGCCACCACCGCCCGGCTCCCTCCTCACCTCTTTATTAGTCTGTTAGAACCTTATTGAGCGGAACTTTGTCACATGACCCTAACAGGCTTAAAGTGGTCAAAAACAAGATCAAGCTAGCCCAAGTCCTGGCATATGGGGTAGATGATCTCCAGGCCTCATCCCTTGCAGGGCTGTTAGTAGCAATTGATAGCTGTCCAGGGAGAACCACTTTTACTGATGGTGTGGCTACTTGTAGGGTTCCTATGCTCCAGGAAATGACCCTATCCTCATGAGCATGCAAAGTAGTAGCTGAATTTAATTGGTTACTGAAAAGAACACATGAAGTTGAGAGGGGAGCATGTTGGGAAGGATGTGGGGGAAGCTGGAGGGGAAAATTGGGGGGTTATGATTATTTTTGTCATATGTATTTTTGAAAGTCTCAAATATAAAAAGAGAGAAGAAAGGTTGTTTGAGAGCCAGAGATATGGCTCTTCAGTTAAGTACACTGGCTGCTCTTCCAGAGGACCTGGGTTTGATTCCCAGCAACTACATGGCTGTTCACAACCATCTGCAACTCCAGTTCCAGGGGATCTGATGTCTAAACCAATGCTGGCACATGTTTGGAGAAGACGGGCTGCCTGGTGCAGTACCCTCTCTTAATGTCCTACTGACAATAGCTTCACACTCATTTCACTGCAGGCTGAGTATTTCATTTGTGTATCTCCCAGGCCTTTTCATCCCCAAGAGAGTTCTTTAAAACTCAAATTATCCATTTTGTAGATGAGGAAACTGGGTCTCAGAGAGTAAGGGTGTGGTTATATTCCTACAGAGATGTGTGGAAGAACCACACCCGGCTTAGAAACACCAGCCTGATTCAGGGAAACAGTTACGTGTAATTTCCATTGCACAGTATTGTTCAGTTGTTTGAAGCAATCACTGAAAAATTCTGGGGCTGACGTGAAAGCAACTGACTTTCTACCCCCGGGTTGGTTTTGAGTTTTCAGGGCTGGCTGAGGAGGCCCTGGTGTACTGCACCAAGATTTATGTATTGAAGTCACTTGTGTGGTTCTTTCCTAGAACACTGTGTGTTGACAAACTGTTGTGTTGACAAAGTCATGGTACCTGTAGCACAGCTGGTGTTGGCCTGGTGGGTACTCTGTGTGTTTTCCTGGAAATTAACATCTATCTATCTATCTATCTATCTATCTATCTATCTATCTATCTATCTATCTATCTACCAACCATCTGTCACCCATCCATCATCCATCCATAATCCATCCATCATCCATCCATCCATCCATCCATAATCCATCTATCATCCCTCCATCCTTCATCATCCATCATGTGTCAGGCAATCAGACAAAGAAATATGATTGAATGATATTCTGAAGTTAGTCTTGACTTACTTGATATGCTAAGTCAGTTATAGTACAGGCAACTGTGAGTTTAGAAGGTGTGACTATGAGATGTGTAATAGTACCTGGAAATACTGAGCAAATTTTAATTTTCCTGGAAGGGCTTTTAAAAATAAGGTATGTTAGGAAGACAGATTAAAAAAAATTGATGAATCTAAATGAAAATTCAATGAAGCATATGATATAATTAACACATTAAAACAAAGAGCATGTATATATATATATTTGTACATGTATATACATGCAATATATATGATATATATGATATATATACATATATATATATTTCTGACAGCAATTTTCATCCTCTCCTCCTAAGGAACTGGAAATAAAACATAGAGAGACCTGGGGAAGGTTGTTTTTGTAAGCGCTTAAATCCCATTTTAGGCAACATGACACTACCTTTCCCACCATCTGAAGTGGCACGGCTCATTTAACCACCAAGTAGGAAAGGCCATTAAGCACAATAGTCACAACTCAACAGAGCTTTGTGACAACCTAAAAGGTTTCAAAATAGGGAAAGAAAACCACAGTGTTGAAATTAATGCATAATTAAAAGTGTAAAATGATCACATTTTATCAGCCAGTCAACCACAATGCAACTGTTACATAGGTAGTTATGTAGGCTTAGCTTCCTGAGGGATATGGATACACTTTAGCATATCGTGGTTTAGGAAGGTGGGAAGGCATAGAGGTCACCACATGTATCCAGTGAAATGCTCGTGACAATCATAGGATTGAAAGTGAAAGTGGAAAGCAAGCTGAGCACCAGCATCTCTCTGCTCCCTGACTGTGGATGCAAGGAGACTGGTTGTCTCATGGTCCATGCCTTCTCTGCTGTGATGAGTTGTGTTCTTCTCTGCTGTGATGAGTTGTGTCCTTCTCTGCTGTGATGAGCTGTGTCCTTCTCTGCTGTGATGAGTTGTGTCCTTCTCTGCCTTGATGAGCTGTGTCCTCAAATTGTGATCCAAGACAAACCATTCTTCGTGGTGGTGTTCCACCCCACCCTACCCCAGACTTTTTGTTGCAGGATGAGAACCTCATAAAAAATAACAATACACCGGGTGTGAAGATGGAATCTGTGCCCAGGGATTCTTCCTAAACATCACTTTGTTATTAGACTCTGGTTTTTTGTTTTGTTTTGTTTTTTGAGACAGGGTTTCTCTGTGGCTTTGGAGCCTGTGCTGGAACTAGCTCTTGTAGACCAGGCTGGTCTCGAACTCACAAAGATCTGCCTGCCTCTGCCTCCCGAGTGCTGGGATTAAAGGCATGCGCCACCACCGCCCGGCTAGACTCAGTTTCTTTATTATGTCATAAGTAATCTGAATGTTTTAAGAGAAATGGGTAGTGAAGGATTAGTGATATTTTTTTTGTCAAAGAACCAAAAACTGTCAATAGGGACAGGGGTTTTTGCTTAGTAGTAAGAGTGCTTGTTTAACGTACTCAAGGGCCTGTGTTTAATCCCAGCTCGGTATAGTTTAGCTTGGTTAAATTCTTTTATGAATGTTGGTGGAACATTCCTCCTCCATCTCCTTCCCCTGTTCTTCTCTCACACAGATGTACAAGTCTTTCCTAACATGCAGGCTAGCTGGTGTGTAGGGAGCTGTGTAGGGAGCTACATAATAAAATGTGGCTCTCCAGAGTTCCATGTGACTTTGAGGACCAAGTTACATGGATTTTTAAATATTCTCTGCTGCATAGAAAGGCTTTGATACATCCAAATCTTGTAATTGGATTTCACTAGTCTCTAAAATATTGATGAATGTATTAAAAAATCATTTGTCGCTATAAATGACTTGGTAATGTCTGGCGGGGAAGCAGCGTGAAGAGTAGGCTCAGGGTTCTGTATCTGACTAGATCTATTAATGATGGACTGAGGCTGGGCCTTAGTTTCACCATCTGTGTGTCGTAAAGGATATAGCGGAGGTGTTGCCCAAGAGGAGATCTAGCAGGGTCATTCTGTCCCTGTGTACCGAATGTTTGTGTGCTTGACTGTGTGTATCTGCAACAGGAAAAAATGATCTCTACAGTCAAAGGCTTATGATTGTGTAGATGCAAAACTCAAGACCCAGCCATCCCAGGCCCAACAATGTGAGCTTGAAGCATAATTGAGCCAAGCAGCTAGTCATTAAGTTTCTAAAGGAAAGAGAGTGACATTGAGCAGAAGGCAGCTTTGGAAATAATCAGGTCTGTTTGGAGTCTAGGTTCTGCCACTTCTGTGGGAAAATTGTTAACTATTTTTGATACTGGTTATCATGCATCCAAGGTTGGCATGCTAGGCAGTGGAGGTAACCCAGAACTCAGGATTTTCGTGTTTCTACATCCTCAGTGCTGGGATTATTGGCATGTGCCACCATGGTTTATGAGTTGCTGGGGCTTGAACATGCCAGGCAAGCACTCTGCCAACTGAGCTACAACCCCAGGCTAAGTCAATATTTTGAATCTGACTTCTCATCTGTTAATAGGATCTCCAATACCTCTGCTTCTGTTGGTTTTCAATCATATTAAGTATGACGATCATGCTTTCATTTCAGCCTGGTTCTCTATATTTGCTACATGACTGTAATTGATTTGTCTTCCTAAACTTGGGCCAAGAGGGCAGAGGATGGTGCACAGGTGAGGAAAGGAAAGCTAAAGAGAGGGACTTTCAGCGGCAGGGAAATTCATCTGACAGACGAGGAAAGAATGTCCCCACATACGCTTTGACACATTCAGGGTCTCACAAAGTTACAGTAAAGCAGCAGAGAATAAAAGCACGAAGGGTTTGGGATGTAACTCAGTAGCTCCAGTGCTTCCTAAACATGCGAGGTCCTGGGTCTTGGGTTCAATCCCCAGCACTGCCAAAATAAAACAAAGCAAAACTAAGCATGATGGAATATTGTATAACATAATGCTATGTCTAATTACATCACAAGGTCTTTAAGAAGCTTAACCACACAGAGAGGTTGTGCATCTGAGTGAGAGTGGGCATAAACTATGAATCTGGGTTGTGTGACACTTGGTACTGCATGGGTGGGGCATGGTATATACCAATAACCCCATCACCCAGGAAGTGGAGTCAGGAGGAACAGAATTCAAGGTCATCCTTGGCTACACACCTAGTTTGAGAATTGTTTATTAGTGCTTTAAGAATTTTATACAATGCATTTTGATCATTATCACCTTCCACCAACTCTTTCCAGATCCATCCTGATTCCCTACCCACACAACTTTGTTTCCTTAAAAAACAACCAACAAACCAACCCCAAACCTCATCAAGTCCAATTTGTACTGCCTTACTTGAGTGACAGATGCTAAGAAGTTTCTAGAATACACGTAGTTTCTTTAGAAGTAGGTTACCTAATAAGTCCACCCACACCAGGTTTTGGGGCTGCAGCTGTGTGAGGAAAATACCCTCTAACTAGAAGGGCATCATTCCTGCCTGGGGGACCTTGAAAGAGGCCCAGACTGCCTTCCTCCTAGGCAGTCTTCCGGGTAGATCTAGAAAGAGGATAGGATGTCTTGGCGTCATCTTTGTTGTCTCTGTGAAGTTGTGTGTAGAAATTGTAGTTTAAATAACAATGAACACCTTAAAATGGTTTTTAAGAAAACCTCAAGACTGAATTCAAAGCTCCTGCATTATCTTTTCCATACTGCAATGAGCTTCCCACAGAAACACTGTGCCATTAAAAGCAAACCCAAGGAACTGTTGTCACTTTGCAGCAAGAGAGTCTCAAGATCTGAATTTTTACATGTATAGCATCGCTGTGTTCATACTGGATCTAAAAGGGCATAAGAAACACATTCTGTTACAAAGCTCCTCTGGGTTGGCAGCATATACCTATAATCCAAGCACTCAGAAGGTAGAGGAATAAAAAGCAGGAGTTCAGTGCTAGCTTTGGCTGTGTGGCAGGTTTGAGGCCAGTTGGGCTATGTGAGACCCTGTCTCAAAAATAAAAGCAGAAATATCCTCCGCTGATGTTGATTCCCTGGGGAGTAAGCACTCAGCCTGTCAAGAATGAACTTTAGGATTCAGTGCTCATTTGTAGAATTATCAATTATTATAGATTCTTTATGATATTTGTATTGTTGATGTTGAAGGGTACCCCTCCCCCAACTATTCAAGGAAAATCTTGAGAGAAATGACACAAAGCCAAAACCAATGAAATGTTCTGCTATCTTAAGGGGCACTCATCTGGTACATAATTCCTCCTGTTCATGGCATTCACGAGGGAGTGACTGGTTGAGAGGTGATGCACTTCAAGAAAAAGAGCCTTGAGCCCAGGGCCAGAAGCCAGGACACTGGGGAGCTGGATCTAACCTTGCTCTGATGATCTCTAAAACCCTTGCAAGTTCTTTTCTTTCCATGGTTTGTGTTTCCTCATCTGCAAATCTTGATTACTCCTGTGCCCCAATTCATCTTACAATTCCAGCTCCTTCGTAGGAAGTATTGGTAGTTGCAATGGAGAGCTAAGTTTCCAGCTCTTCCTTTTGGACTCAGGCTGCTGAATAAGGAAGACTAAAAGCAGATGGATAGATTGGTCCAGGTAGGAGAAGTAGAAGGACTGCGGGCTGTGGGATTCTCAGGGATCAGTATACTCATGGATGTAGCCTATGTCTAAGGGGGAACTTTATGATGCAGATTTTAAGTGTTCCCCTAAGACCATGAGGATTTGGTCTTCAGGCAGGGGTGCTTCTGGAAGAAGGAGGAAGAAAGATTTGGGAGAAGGGAGGAAGTTAGGTCATTGAGGAAACTAATACCACTTGTGAGCAAAGGGACCTCAGGACTTTGCTACTCTCCAAAGACCTCATTTCATCATTTAATTTCACATTTGGGAATTAACTTCAGTTAATATATGGAATTGAGGGGACTCATTTTAATCATAAAGTATTTCAGCCATAATCCTTGGTCCTCGATGTTTCTTGGAAGAAGGTGAGATGGGCCTATTCATGTGTGGGTCTGTCTGGAGGTGAATGTGAAGATGAGGGAGTGCCAGCTGATGGTGCTTTTCTCTGAGCAGAAAGCAGCTCCCATCTGAGAGTCGGTACTGGACTATGAGATTGTTCCTGGAGACTGTCCCTTCTGTCACCTCAGGGTCTGCCTGTGCAGAAAGAATATGACTTGAGCCTCTCAAGTAACTTGGTTGCCCTACTTTCTGAGATTATTTTTCAAAAAGAATTTCACCAATGTTGGCTTTCTTTGGGACTTGAATATCCATCTTAAAATCTCGTTTCAGAGAGTGATGGATATTTGGCTCCTTTGCCTAAATAGAAGCTGATTTCTCTTCTTCGGATAGAAAGTTTCGCAAATCACTGCTGTAATATGTATTGATTCCTGCTCTGGCAGCTGGATCAGTGTGAGGGACGGTCGTCATTACATCCTGTGCTGGTCCCAGGCATGCTCAGCAAGTCTGAATGTTCGCTTGGAATAACTGTGGAAAAAATCTGTCTCCCTTTTGGGAAACCATGACAAGCAATCTGGTGAAGGCTGCCTGTGGCCAAGGCTAACCCTTACTTTAGTTGTTCCTGTTGGGATCTTAGGCACAAATATTTTAAGCTCAATTATGTATCTTTCATGAAGGGACCATGCATTGTATCTATTTGATAAGACCTTTGTTTTCTGAACTTGAAGAAACAAGGGAGTTCACAACCAAAGTTCACCCAGGACACTGGGAAGTGGGAAACATGGGGGATATTTCACCATAGCAACAAGGAACGCTGCAGTGTAACAATATCAGATTATTTGGGACAACACTTTTTATTTTTTTAAATAGCACTGTTAACATGACCCCACTGAACTTACCTTCCACCAATGGATTTAGCCCATGTTTATCACGCCTGAGGTCACTAGTAGACATTTCTCTTTTCCTCCAGATTCCAGTTTCTCTCATTCTCTTGTATTTCCTATCCCTACAGCAAATACTTGTGGGTTTAATTTTTTTTTTGGCAGGGGCTTTGAGGTTAAATCAACTTGTTAGCTATAAAAACCCACCTGGGTTGACAATTGCATTTTAAATGGATTTGTCATCTATCTTGGCAGATCTGAAGCAGCTTTTATGACTTGTCTTAAAATAAAGTCAAACTTAATTCTTCCATCCTATCCCCAGAGACCTGTCCTTCTGAATTATTTATGTCTCTCTAACGATCCCATGACATATTATCCCGAAGCTGTGATAGACGGAGAGAAATAGATCTGCTCTGAGTGCCAAAGAAACCCCAAGGTGCCACTTGAGATTGGGTCCGAGAATTACGGCCTCTTCATTGAGTCCATTACTTTATTAATTGCAGCCAGGGATAGCTAAAGTGTCCGTTCTGCAGTCACGAGCTGTTTTCTGAGCATCGAGAAGTTATGGCCTGTATGTCAAATGATTACATCAAGTGATATGGGACTGTGTGTTTATGCTGATAGAAATAGTTAGAGTCAGGTTTATGATGTTTAGAGCTGTGTGCTTTTTCTGAGTGTCCTTGCTAAGTGTAGAAGAGAACACTGCCATTTTTGTGGGTGAGGTCTCTAGTCGGAGGCTGCTTGTTTGTTCCTGGCCACCCAGACCCGAAATAATCACACAAAAACTATATTAATTACAATACTGTTTGGCCAATAGCTTATGCATATTTTTAGCTAACTCTTACATCTTAATTTAACCCATTCCTATTAGTTTGTATTTTACCACGAGGCTTGTGGTACTGGTAAGGCTCTGTCTGGCATCTGTCTCCTTCAGCAACTACATGACATCTCCCTGATTCCACCTACTTTCTCTATATATATCTCTTCCAACCTGGCTATATTCTGCCCTGCTATAGGCTAAAGCACCTTCTTTTATTATCCAATGGTATTAAAACATATTCACAGCATACAGAGGGGAATCCCACATCAATTTCACTAGTTTAGGGATCCACCTCTCTCACTGAGTAGAGTTGGAGGGAATAGGAAGGCTTTCCAGTTACAGCTGCTCAGAGATCTTATGTGTGCATAAAGACCATATACCAGTTGGCCTAGTGGTTCAGGTCTGTAGTCTTAGCACTTGGGAGGTTGAGGCAAGAGGATTGCTGTGAATTTGGAGTCAGCCTGGACTAAACAGGAGTTCCAAGCTAGCTTGTACTATATAATGAGATGCTGTTTCAAAACAAACAACAATAACACAAATAATAAAACAAAACCAATCAATCAACAAGAAACACACACAAAACCCCACAAGCCCCTTGGGAGAGATATAGCAGTTCAAGGATATTTTCTTAGTATAGACGTACTCTATCATCTGTGTGTCTATCTGTCTGTCTCTGTTTTTAAAAATTATTTTATGTGTATGGGTGTTTCACTGCATGTATATATGTGAACCACATGTATGCCTGGTGTCTACAGAAGCCAGAAGAGGGCATCAGGTCTCCTGGAACTGGAGTTACAGATGGTTGTGAGTTTCCATGTAGGTGCTGGGAATGGAACGTGGGTTCTCTCTAAGAGCAACAGGTGCTCTTAACTGCAGAGCCACCTCTATAGTCTGAAACAGGTTGTTTATATTGTTTATAGAGGAAATCAGGTGAGCTTCAGGGAGAGAGGGGACATCTCATTGCTGATGACTGCGTGTCTTCTAACATGAATGAATGGTGATCACGGCCAGTGGAGAAGGGTTCCGGTAGGGTTAGCAAGTCCTGTGTGCTCCATAGGAATCCTGAGTCCAAGCAGAATTGATTCAATGGCTCAGAGATAGACTAGGCTCTTGCGTATTTGAGTATGCACGGATGTCTGTGTATTAGAATAGTTCTCTGCAGACTCCCACATTTCTCCAACAATTAAAGATGCAGATGTGAGCTGAAATGATCATAAAATGTGGTTTAGCGTTTCTCTGTTTTCGAAAGATGAAACTGTCACAGGCGGACAGGCCCATGACTTTCTCCCCAGGGTTGACTTGGCTATTCAACAGCCAGACTTGAAAACTCTACCCTCACCTTGTGTCCCAAGAGCTCGGATATTCTCTGGTCATGTTTGGGGAAATGTGTGGGCTGGCAGAAGGGACACCAATGTGTAGAGGTGGCTATTTATGAAGCTAATGCAGGTGGAGAAAGCTTGCTTTACTGGTTTAGAACTCTGTCTAACTCTCCCTTTCTCCTTACTTATTTAGGGACTTAGACAGAAGGGAGATGAAAGTATACATGTGTAGCTTCTTTGACGAATGTCAGGGTGATCTTTAAAAAAAACCTCCTTTCTGACATTTATTAATTTGTTTCTATATATGCGTGCATGTGGTAACAGTGGAGGTCAGGAGACAGCTTCATTGAGTTGTTTCCTTCTACCATGTAGGTCCTGAGAGTAGAACTCATCCATCAGGCTTGGTGACAAGAACCTTTATCTCTGATCAGCCAGCTCCTTGGTCCACACAGGTGATCTTTGCCTTTATGTAGGTATTAAGACTGCATTTCCAGTTGGGATGCTGCCTTCAATTCATAACTCATCTAAATATGCTTTGAATCTCTAGATGAAAAATATTGAACACATTTCTCCCCTAGAATAGCTGTTCAAAACTAGCTCTGCAGAATTGAACTGAGAAACAAGGCTGGGTGCTGGTCCAGCATGCAGGAGGCAGAAGCAGGCAGATCTACCTGCATTTGAGGCTAGCCCGGTCTACATAGTGAGCTCCAGGACAGCCAGGGCAGTTACATAGAGAATCCCTATCTTGAAAATCAAACAAACAAACAAACAGAAACAAGGGCAATACATTTATTTTGGTAGAGAATTGATTCAGGTATAATTATATATTGACAAGTTTTGTCATAAACATGATTAGTATTATGAAGAGAAATTTAAATTCTTTGCTAATTAAAAAACTCATGGTACACATTGGTTTGGCACACATAATTTATTTCCTCAAGCACAATTGATTTGGGGGAAAAGATGACATGATTTTGGCAGTCACGTATTTTCTGTTGGAAATAAAGTTACTAAGTGGCTCTGCAGACATGCTAACAGTTCACTGTGGAAAATAAATGACCCCCTGCATCCACTGATGGTGAGTGCTGCTGGGGTGTTGCCATGGGTTTCCTGTGTACGGTTTACTTCAGGTGTATATCAATTATCCCAGATGATTTCACTAGCAATGCTTGCAGCATCCAATTGACTGTGGTAGGTGAGAGACAGAGCAAACCAAGGTTTAGGTCATAGTAAATAAGCTTAGCAAGGCCAGATTCAGCTCTATGCCTAGGGCTGGGAAATGGAACTGCCCTTTCAATAACAGTGTATGTGTGTGTATGCATGTGCACACACATGTGCATCTTCATGCATTTAAATGCTATGGTATGTGGAAGTCAGAGAATAGCTTGGGGAAGTCAACTCTTTCTATCATGTGCATCCTAGGGATTAAAATCAGGTAGGTAGGCTTTGTGGCAAGCACCTTTGCCTGCTGAGCCATGCCACTGGTTCGTTAGTAATGTTTTTGAGGTCTTGTTGTATGCCATATTCTGTGCCAGGCATCAGGAAAAGGAAATGAGTGTGACAGTCCTATCCCTAGAGAATCTTCAAGTATCTATGGGGAGATGTGCCTATAGATGATAACGGTACTATTATCAGTGATGGGAAGAGTGACAGCTGGCTGCACAAGGCTTGCCATATGGCAAACAGCTTTCGAAGATCTTTATAAACTAAATAATTAAAGTTCAGTGAGACAAGTAGGGAATGTATATGAAGGACATTCAAAGCACAAATACAGTACTAATGGGCACTGAGGATGAGGTGGAGCAAAGCTCTTGTGTTCATTTCAAAACACATCCAACTTCTTTCTTTTTAAAATTTATATTTTGTATGCAAGAGAGTTTTGTTTGCATGTCTGTGTGCACACCATTTGTGTGCCTTGTGTTTGAGGAGGTCAGAAGAGGGCATTCAGTCTCTTAGACCTGGATTTATGGATGGTTATGAGACTACATGCGGGTGCTGGGAATCAATCCCAGGTCCTCTGCAAGAGCAGCAAGTGCTCTTAACCACCAAGTTATCTCTCCAGCCCAGTTTTCTTTTCTTTTCTTTTTTTTTTTTTATTCAGAGTCGGACCCCAGCCCATAGGATGGTGCTTTCCACATTCAAGGTGTGCCTTCTGGGCTTGGTTAGACCTTTCTGGAAACTCCCTCAAAAACACACACAGTAGTGTATTTCCATAGTGATTGTAATTCCAGTCAGATCAAAGATAAGCCACAGAGGCTTCCCATAGAGTTTTGCTGACTAGACATAGTCACGCACAGGCAGTAAGACTCTTGAATCAACAGTGCAGCTTTTCAAGCTGACTTGGAGCTCCGCTGCTCCCTCTGCCTTACTGTGTTGCTTTGGACTACCCACTTGCTACTCCTGGGACTCAGAATTTAATTTTTTGATTTTGAAATAGCTCTTTCTTTATAGTTCTGGTTGTCCTGGAAATCACTCTGTAGACCAGGCTGACCAGTTCAAGGTCGGCCTGCCTCTGTATCCTGAGTGCAGGGATCAAAGGAGTGTGCCAGCATGACCAGCTTTAAAATTTTATTGAATAGCTTTTTTTTTTTTAAGACAGATTTTTCTGTGTAGCCCTGGCTGTCCTGGAACTCACTCTGTAGACCAGGCTGTCCTCAGACTCACAGAGATCCACCTGCCTCTGCCTTCCGTGTGTTGAGAAGAAAGGCGTGCACCACCATCACCCAGCTAATAGTATATTTTAAAAATACTATTAACACATTTTGATCACATTCCCCACTTCCTCTCTCCCATCCCCCTTGCACTTTTTTTCCAACAGAGTCACTTCCTACTTTCATGTCTTTTTGAACCTCAGCTTCTTTATGTTTAAAATGATGAAAATAAAAGCATCCCACTTACACGGCTTATGCAGAGCTGGAATGCTAATGGGATGAAATGCTAGCTCTGTGATTCTGAACCTTTCATGCAATTAGCTATTGCTATCATTAAGCTTTTCATTGGATGATAGGGCAAGTGAGGCCTTCTTTTCATTGGTTGTCATGGGAGCAGTCAATACAAGCAATGAAGACACAGACCCAGTGAGTCTGTTGCTTGAATGCTGATAGGTGACAGACAGGGTTCGACAGTGATTTGCAAAGTTTTACTTTTTCAGTTTCTAAATATTCTACTTTGAAAAGTGACAGATTTGGTTATTATGGGCTGTTTCCCTGCAGTCTAATCTTGATGTCCTCTCAGTTGTACTCTCTCAAAAAGATTTCTGATAGTTTAGTGGGGACATAAAGGGACCAAAAAGTCAAGAAAGAAGTTTTTAATAGAATATATCCCTATAATTTATTTTAAAACATACACATAAAGTAGGAGGAAAATATATCCAACATTTAAAGGTTGCATTGTGCTGGAGAGACAGCGTGGTGGGTGAAGCACTTGCCAGGTTGACCTGATGGTCTGAGTTGGATCCCAGGACCCACATAAAGGTGGAAAGAAGAATTAACTATACAAGTTGTCCTCTGACCTCCATATATGACATGGTGTGTGTGTTCACCCAAAATAATAATAATAAACAATATAAATTAGGACACCTTCTAGTGCATACGTGATGAAGTCCAAGGTTGTCCCTTACTGGAATCTCAAGGAAAGAGCATCCTCTTGTGTTCTTCTAGGATCTGAGCAGGAGGGGAATGATATGTGTTCACATACTCTACTGGGCTCATCAGCATTCATTCATGCTCAGCATGGCCTCAGGCAAGGAAACTGGAGTGAAGACTATGGTGCATGTGAGAACAGAAGGATTTGGACCTGGTTCTTTTTGCTGTCTCTTGTATCTGGAGGTTTCTTTCCCACCACCAGTTCCTGAATAGCCACTCTGAGGCTTAATGTTAATTACAAACTGTTTGGTCAATTAGCTCAGGCTTATTATTAACCTGCCCTTACAATTTAAATGAACCCATTTCTATTAGTCTGTATTTTGCCTTGAGGCTTGTTACCTCACATTTTGCTTCTCTGGTGGGTGCTGGCATCTCCCTGACTCCGCCTTCTTTCTCCCTGTATCTGTTTGGATTTCCTGCCTACCTATATTCTGCCATGCTATAGGCCAAAGTAGCTTCTTTATTAACCAAGGGTAATACAACATATTCACAGTATATAGAGGGGCACCCACTCTGCTGTCCCATGTGCTTCTCATGATGCCCACTCTCTCCTCTGCTGCCTTCTTTCTGGTCTCCAGAAAGATGGTAGGGCCAGGATAAGCACCCTCAGTCCTCTTCTGGCTCCTGCTGTGACATACCTTGTGTTTTCCTCCAAAGTCTTTCCTCAAGTTCTCTGTCTGCCTCTGTGCCATCTCCTTTTTCCTTTATTATCAAGTATCCTATGGGAATATCATTCCCACTGTGTTGGGTAGTGTGTGGCTGAGGTGGTTGTTCTTGGTTGTCAGCTTGACCACATCTGGAATGAACTAAAACCCAAAAATGGAGGGGGTACCCATGAGGGATTTTTGCTTAATTAGAAGTAGATAGATATCCTGCTAATCCAGGTCTTTGAGGCAGGAAGACAATCTTGGAGTGTGAAGATTCATGCCTTTTATCTGGGCTGCACCTTCTACTGGAAATCTATAAGAAGGAAGCTTTTGCTGTTTGCCTGCTTGCCCTCACCTTGCTAGTAGTAGTTCCATTCCTTCAGTGGCATTAGGGTCTACTTCTTTGAGATTCTAGTGTATTCTGAAGACTAGCTGAGACATCATGCCTTGTAGACCGAGAAGCTACTGTATTCTTGAACTTTCTCTTCACAGCCAGATATTAATTGGATTAGCTAGACCATAGACTGTCTTTCTAATAAATTCCCCCCTTTCTCCTTGTATGTCACACACACACACACACACAAACACACACACACACATTCTACTAGAGAACACTGACTAATATAGTGCTTTATCACTATTGTGACCAAATACCTGACAAGAAGCAACTTAAAAGTAGAAGGGTCTATTGGGGCTTACACTGTGGGATGAGCTTGGCAGTACGTGTGTGAGGCAGAAGGTCACACTGCATCTGTAATCAGGAATCAAAAAGAAGACAGAAGTAGGGGGAAGCTATAAAACCTCCTGACTAAAATCCACTTCCTCCAGGGAGGCTTCACCTCCTATAGGCTCCACATCCTTCCCAAATAGTGCCAAAAGCTGGGGATCAAGGGTTCAAACATGTGAGCCCGTGAGGGACATTTCACATGTAAACCATACAGAGAGTATCATTTTCCATAAAGCAGAAATTAGGCTTGTTCCCGAAAGCAAAATGATCTTAAGGTTTCCAAGTATCGGGGAACACAAAGGTTACATGGAAAACCCTGAAGGGAGCTAAATAAAGTCTGGATCCTAATTGTGAGGAATTTGTTCAAGAGTTCAGTGGCAAGGTTGGAGGATATAGAGTTTAAAGGCACTTCTGATGGCTGCCCTGAGTCAGACTTCTGGTGTGGACAAACGTGATGAATAAGAGCTGGTAAAGTGTGGCTAATAAGGCTTCTGGGAGGATTGTGAGAGACTCCCTTTGTGAGCTAAGCTTTGCTCTTGAAGGACACACGGAGGGAGAAGTCAAGGGCTGTGCCTTCGAGAGGCCACCTATCCTGCTGAAGTCTTACATCCAGCACACCTGCTGGACCGGGAGCCTGGAAACCATTTTAAGCCTGGCATTACAAGGCCCAGATACCGAGACTGGGAATTCAAGGGCACGAAAGTGTCTAAGGCTAAATTGCAGCTACCTTCACATAGCAGGCTAGCAAAAGTGGCCTCTGCACCTATGAGGTTTGGGACACACTCTGGCCGAGGGTTCAGTCTCAAAGGGACCCCAGGGGATGCTCACTTTAAAGTTCAGTGATGGGAATGTGCAGTATGGGAAGGGGACTGCCGCTGAGCTGTCACACACAGAGGGACTGCTCTTGTCGGGGTCTGTGCAAGGGTGATAGCCAGGGCCTCCAGGTGAAAGATTCATGGAGACACCAGCTGGATTAAAAAAAGAGATTTCTAATGGCTCAGGCTGAGGGTATTTCATATAGACAACTTAAAGGTTCCAGTGAGCTTGAGTTAGGTTCCCGTTCTGCAGTACCTTAGTTTTAAGAAAGTGTACTGAGAAAGAGAAGGGCAGAGGAGAAGAAAAGGGCCAAGTTAAAGTACTTGCCAGCATGAGGATCAGAATCTGTATTTTTTAGAAAAGCTGGATGTGCTGGTGCATGCTTTTACAGTCCTGGAAATGCAGAAACAGGCAGATCCCCGGGGCTTGCTGGCTGGCCAGTACAATCTCCTTATTGAGATCCAGGCCAACATGCATACATACATGCAGAGGTTGGGGAGGCAGAAGTGGGGGGCAGTGAAAGGGAAGAGACTGTAAAGAAGGGCTAATGGAGTGAGGGATGGCGGCCACATGCTCCCAGACAGCAAAGGGGCCATCCCAGGAGCACTGGGTGTGTAGCCCAAGTATGGATCTATGGGATCTATACAGCCCAGAGTGGGTTCATGGGCCAGGGAAGCGAGAGGAAGTATTTTAGATTCCATCCAATTTCTTCCTCTGGTGCATGCCAAATTGTGCACTTCTGCTCAACCTTTTCTTAATATAATACATAATCATTGTTCTTTCTGTCAGAATTGCTGAGTTTAAACAGACTTTGTTAAAAAAAAACAAAACCCCCTCAGGAAACAATTATCTAAAAGACGGGATAAAGAGAAAGAGGTATTCACAAGCTGCCTTTCCACTGACGGTTGCAACATCCATGAGACAACCCCGAGGCCGTCTAACTGGGAAAGGTTATGTCACATGACTAGAGGTTGCTTTTAAACACAGTTTTTCTATTTTGGTAGAGATGGTGACAAGGTTAAGGTCTAACCTTAGAATGTTGCAAAGCGTTTGGTTGTAAACGAGGCTGCGTGGATGAGACTGGGGATTAGCTCTCAGAGATCAGCTTTAGAGACCTTCTTTAATTATGGATTACAGCAGACCTTGACAGCATCCTAGGGATCAATATGGACACAGCTTCTGTGCCAACACTACTACACAGCAGCTGGCAAGAAATCCTTAAAAACAGGATGGAAACGATGGACTTGCCGTAGACAAAAAGGGGCTCTTACTTGAGAATGAATCCATGTTAGCCAAATCAAAGGAGTCCTTAGGCAGACAGAGGCAGAGGGGTCTTGGCCTGTGACAGAATTCCCCATGGTGCATTGAGCTGGTTTCAGGAGTTGGGAAGGGTGGAAACAAAGCAAGAGGGAATGTGGAGAGGCTTCTGTGCATTGGACTGTGACTGACAGGGGGTGTACTTCTGTGTGGTAACTGATCCAGTCAGGAGAGGAGACCTTAATCGGGTCGGAGCTGGGGGAACTGAGCAGCCAGCAGCCAAACCGTGAGTGCTGGAGAGCAGGGACTGGTAATTGTTAAATATTTTTGTCCATAAGGGTGTACCCTGCAGCTAAACTTGATCTGGTTTATTAGAAGCAAAATGCCTCGCTCAAACAATGAGATGCTATGGGAAAGCCAGCTTACCAGTGGGAATTTACCAGTGGCTCCAGGTTCCAGGCTAAATGTCCTGTATCTACTGGGGGATAAAGAGAGGGGCGGAGTTTCCTTTCAAGGCCTTTATCTGAGTTTAAGCCTGGAGTGGCCTCAGAGAAACAGGTCCTTCCAGCAATGACCCTACCTTCTAGAAGGGAGGGATCCTTTCCTGGCTGTGGTGTCTAAGCTAAGTGTCTCAAAGAACCCAAATGACTACATTTCTAGTTTTCTGGGAAACCTTCCAATTTTCCAGTTTCTGTCACTTCCATTGCCACAGTTTATAGAAAAAAAAACCACAACTAAATGTGGGGGATACTTGGGTCTGTCTTACCCCTTCCTTCAGCTCCTGTCTTTCTATTAACCTCTGTACTTATTAGGATTTGCAGTAAAAATGTTTTAAATTGAGCACGGGGGAGATGGGTCAGCAGTTAAGAGCACTTGTTCTTCTAGAGGACCCAGGTTCGGGTCCCAGAATTCTCATGACTGCTCACATTGGTAACTCTGGCTCCCAGGGATCCCTACCTTCTTAAGGCCTCGCTGGGTACCAGGCGTGAGGGCACTGCACTTATAAACATGCAGGCAAAACACTTGTCTATGTAAGGTAAAAATAAATTAATCTTGAAAAAATGTTTTTGGTAAACTCCAACTCTTCTTAAAAATGACAAAACAAAAATGAATGTGGGCCACTCTCTTGAGTGCAAACTTTTCAGAAGTGCTCATAGCGGCTCCAAATGTTAGAACTAAGAAGGCCCCAGAGAAAATGACAGACCATCTATTCTGCTAGTTTCCCAAGTTGCACATTTTACAGAGGCAGCTTTATTGTGTTGTATTTTGCCTTTTGGAAACATTTTGAGGCGCCATGACAAACATAAGAGAATTAAAATTGCCTGGGGTGGTTCCTAAGGCTCTTCTGACATGTTCTCCCCTTCATCCCATCAGAGCTCTGGATTAGCTCTTTGGACACTTAAGGGGGTTGCATAGCACATGGTTTTGGCAGTCATCATCCCAAGTGGTTTTTTTTTTTTTTTTGGCTTGGCTCTCACCATAGCAAACATGGTGCTAAAGAACTGTATGTAAATTGTTTGGCTGTCTCAGGGCCCAGGGAGCATCATCAGTGAAGTGGGGAAGTGGGTAGAGACAGGGAAGGGAGGAAGTCAAGACATGATGTGTTAATGAGTAGTTCTCATGGTGGGCCATATGCCTCAGAATTGTCCCACTGTTGTGTGACTTCCCGTGGAGACAGAAACATTTACCCATCCCAGATAAGTGCTGTCTTGTTTCTTTTCTTTCTTTCTTTCTTTCTTTCTTTCTTTCTTTCTTTCTTTCTTTCTTTCTTTCTTTCTTTCTTTCTTTCTTTCTTTCTTTCTTTCTTTCTTTCTTTCTTTTTTTTACAGGGTTTCTCTGTGGCTTTGGAGCCTGCACTAGAACGAGACCAGGCTGGTCTTGAATTCACAGAGATCTGCCTGCCTCTGCCTCCTGAGTGCTGGGATTAAAGGCATGCGCCACCACTGCCCGGCTGTCTTAGGTTTCTATTGCTGTTCTAAAACACCATGGCCAAATGCAGCTTGAGGAGGAAAGGGTGCATTTCAACTTACAGTTTTCAGGTCATGTTCCATCACTGAGGGAAGTCAGGGCAGGAATTCAAGCAGAAAGCTTGGAGACAGGAACAGAGATCACGGAGGAACTCTGTTTACTGGCTCACTACTTGTGGCTTGCTCAGTCTGCTTTCTTTTACAACTCAGGACCCAGGGTTGGCACCACCCACAGTGGAGAGCTGTGCACTCCGGCAGCAGTCATTATCAGGACAACTCTTCATAGATTTGCCTACAGAGCAGTCTTTGATCTTGTGCTTCTGCCTCAGTCTCCCTAGTGCTTAGACACCGTGTGCTACCACACCTGTGGATAGTTTTTTGACTGGCTTGTTTCGCTTAGCACAATGTCCTTGAGGTTCAGCTGTGTTTTGGCACACGATGAGATTTTCTTTATTATTATTTTTAAGGTCTTTATTTATGCCTCTGTGTGTACATCTGCTCTATGAGTGCAGGTACTACGGAGTCCAGAAGAGGGCATTGGATCCTCTGGAGTCAAATGTGATAATGAGCTTCCTGATGTGGGTACTGGGTGAAGGAAGGGCTCTCTAACAGGCCCAAGAATTGCAGACAGGTTTGCCTTTTTTCCTTCCCTCTCCTTTGCTAAACCACATTCCTAAGGCTAGCCTCCAAGGACTGGCCACTGACTCATTTCTGATATTGATCACCAAAGTCCAACTATCAAAACACTTGGGTCCAACAACCAAAACTCATTATTGGCTAACTCAGGACTTCCCAGATCACCCTAGCAGAGACTCCCCCTTTCTCCTAGAAACCCACATCTGCCGTAACACCTACCTTTGGTCCAGGGGCCCCACTGGGAATTGAACTAAGATTAAGCAAGCACTCTTAACTGCTGAGCCATCTCTCCAGCTCTAATTCATGATTGTTAAGGGTAATCTCTAATCATTATGGCTTTTCATTGGTTAATTGAATCAAAGACTCTTCCCTTTCCAAACGCACCAGATTTAACATTCTGAGTTCTTGAACTTCTCTATAGTTTTTTTTTTCTTACACATTTTAAAACAGGAATAGCTAGAGTTTCTAGGACAGCTAATACCTCTTGGTGATCTTATAACATATTAATTCTTACGGCTTCTGTGATACTATAAGATATTTAAAGGTAAAGATATCTTTCAAGGGCACCAGTATCATTTAACTTATTTTGCTTAAGAGTACCTGCTCTATAGCTTCAAGTGGATGTAGAGACTGCATTCATGCCAACCTCAGCATTATTTCCAGCTTTTACTAATACTAGAAAATATTAATCACAGTTATGCTCTATGTTGGCATCTGTTTACTTAGCTCTCAGGCTTTACAGTGTCTGGAGGGACTGGTTAAACATTCCCAAGAAGAGTCAATGTTGATATATCGAATCTTTTCCTTCCCTTTTGGTTTTAAATTCTGGAGAATGATATGCAGTGTTTGAACGTCTCGGCAGCCTAGAGATACTTCGCTATTTGTCCAGAAGGATCCGGTATGTTGCGAGTCCTTAGCTGTAGTTACAGATCCCAGTGGGATCATGCTGCTGTCAGTTGTATTGGGGAGAGTGCAGAGTCATAGCGCGCTGCTGCTAAAAATAGATCAGACAAGGACCAGCTCCAAGTAGCTGCTGCTTCTGCTGGTGCTGTAGACCTGGTCTTGTTTCACTCTATCTGCACCCACGAGTCCTGAAGCCAGGCACTCAGTCACAAGCCCCCCTTCCTTATACATTCACACATCTCTCTCTCTCTCACACACAGACACACGGACAGACACAGACAGACAGAGCACACACACATGCTTGGAGAAAAAAACGCCCAAATCCTGGGAGATGTAATGTTTTCCTGAACATCTGGATAGGAAATAGAAGGCTGGCTGCTGATTAGGACAGCTGAGTTGCTGTCAGGCCCCGTAACTCCACTTCCTGACCTCCCTCTTCTATCTTTTCATGTGTTTCTGTTCTGCTCTCTAGGTTTTTGCTATCGCATGCTTAGAGTCCATGGCTGAATTCCATTTCAGAATGAAAGGGTTTTATACTCTTCAACTCTCTGCTGCATGTGGTAGGGATTACAGTGTGTATAGGCAGACCTGAGGCCACTGTGGTCCTCTCTCCTCCTGTGAGCCTCTGACTGTTGCCTACAGTTGCAGAGGTTCTGTGTGACAAAGGACATCATTTCCCTTGAGTGATTGACGCTCGCCTAGGAGCTTCATCGGCTCGGTCCTTCTGTTTCACTGAAAGGGCATGTCAGGAGTTTTGAATAATAGGATTATTTCTAGACATTTTAAGTCTCTGAACTATTTCCCTAGTGCTCCCTTCGACTTGTGGGTTTTAGGTCAGGATGGTGTGGGAATGGTGGATCAGAAATGACTGTAATCTAGAATGAGAGTCTCTTTTTGTCCGGATCTGTCTCTAAGACATGGAGAGAGGGCGTGTGGAGTGAGTTCAGAGCCCATTAAACAAGTCTTTTCAGTTGTGACAGACTTCAATTCTCAGGCCGAGGGAGGAGTGTGGCAGACTGGTTCTGTCAGGCTCTGTGGAGGAGGGTTTTGTAGGCTGTCGTAACACATGACCACAAGAAGCTGGCTTAACACAACATAAATACAAACACAGACTTTACTCTTCACAGTTGAATGAGCCAGGAATAATAATAATAAAAAAATCCAGGTTGTTAGCAGATCAGGGTTTTCTCAGAGGGCCCCGGGAGTTCTGTTAAGGTTTCTCTCTTTAGTTTTTGGTATTGTCATCTAGTGGACATCTTTTCTTGTATTCTTCTTCTCATCTCTCTGTTCTCTTATAAGAACACTCACTGGTCACAATGGATTCCACCCTGATTGAGTATGACTTCCTTGTATCTGAATATCCAAATAGGATATTTTTGATGGCTAATATTGGTTAACTTGACAAGACTGAGTGTCACCTAAGAGACAAACCCCTGGACACATCTGTTAACTGAGGTAGGAAGACCTGCTCTAACTGTGGGTGGCACCAGCCCTTGAGCTGGGGTCCTGGACTGCATTAAATGGAGAATAAGCAGGACACCAACACTTTTCTGATTCCTGTCTGCTGATAGGATGTGATTGGTTGCCTCATCCTCCTGTCACCATGGCTTCCCCACCTCACCATCTCGTCGCCACAACTTCCCTACGACGATGGACCATATTCCAAAACCCTGAGCCGGAATAAACCCTTCCTTCCTTAAGCAGCTTTGGTCACAGCAGTCATATTTATAGTGACTAAATGTTTAGGATGTCAGGGCATTTTCAGGAGTTGTTACTAAACCTACAACAGGTAGGTGGATGTGTCTGGCACACAGTGTGTTGAGCATTCAACCAAACCTATACAAAACCAATTATATTTCCTTGATCTTGAAATCATCTCTAGCTTTTATCAAACATAGGAATTGTTGGTATTTGTTTCTTCAAGTCATTTCCCTCTTCCATCCATTTCCCTCTTTTCTCCAGGGGGAGCTCGGATTGCACGGGGGTCAGAGCACTTGAAGTTGTTCCTCAGTGTATTGGTGCATTGCACTTTTTTCATTTTTTAGATTCTCTTTCACTCTTTGACTATTCTACTGATGTACTTTCAAGTTTGCCCAGAATTTCTTTTGCAAGGCCTACTCTGCTATTAGTCTCATTGTATAGTTTGCATCTTAGATATATATAGATACAATCAATCTTTTTAGTTCCTTACTTGTTTATGTTTTAATATCTTTATCACTTTAGAAATCTGCAGATGTGTGCAATGTATTTGGATCATACCCACCTCCAATTTCCTCCTCCAACTCTTCCTAGACTTCCCCTGTTTCCCTCCCAATTTTATGACTTTTTTTTTGTTTTTAGCCCATTGAGTCAAATCAGTGCTGCCCATGTGGGCATGGGTGTGGGCCATCCACTGAAGCGTGGTTCACCAGCCAGGGGTCACATCCCTGAATAAAAAGGACCCTTTCTTCAGCAGCCACCACCTACCAATAGCTCCTCAGCCAGGGTGGGGCCTTGGGAGCCTCTGCCTCATGCATGCTGGAATTTTGATTGACGTGATCCTTACAGCTGAACACAGCTGCTGTGAGTTCATATGTGTGATTACCTGAAAGACACTGCTTTGCCCCGTCTTTTCCAACCAATGGCTCTTACAAGCTTTCTGCCCCCATTCTGCGATGCTCCCTGAACCTTGGCGTGAGGTGGAATGGAGATACACCCAACCTTTAGTGCAACTTCTTTAAGATGTAGAATACCATTACAACTTTTTAAAATAACCTTGTTTTTGGACTGACTACTTCTTAATTGCTTTTAATTGGTTGATTAAAAAATTTCTTATAAATTGTATTTTTTCTGTTTATTTGTATTATTGATGTTCTTCGACTGAATGCCAAGCACTGAAAAACTTAGAGGTTGGGTCCCTTGGACATTTTTGCACTCATAAGTACTCTGAGCTTTGCAGTTACATAAAACGGACTGATGTTGTAAAGTGGTGCCAGGTGGGACCAGAGTGGCATTTAACCAGGGCACAGGGTTAACCCCTACCACTGTTGACAGTGTGAGGCTGGTTAACTCTTTGTTGGGAGGTGATAGTCTGTGTATCATAGGATGGGACTCTTTGTCCCACCGTGCCTGTAGCATCTCCTTGTTTATGTTATCTCCAGGGACTACCAAATGTTCCCCTGGGGGGAGGGGGGAGATGTCCCTAGCTGAGGATTGGTTTTGAACTAATTTTTTTCCATAAATGAGCTCAAACTTTGTGTGTGAGCCCAGGGAACTCTTCCCTCCATACGGTGCCTCAGAAGCATCTTGCTTCCAGCTGACCTCATGAACCCGCCCTCCTGCCTGGCAAGCTTCCATTCTTTCTTTTAATGAATAGCAACTGTCCCTCTCACCCACTTCCTCAGGCCAGAACCCTGATCACATGCTCTTCCTTAGCATCTTACTGCTTAGCACCAAATTATATCATCTTACTGGTAGACCTCTCCTGCACCACCGCAAATCCAAATTGGTTCAGATCTCTGCTTTACATTCAGTTTCCAATTATCTCTCACTCTGGAGCTCTCAAGTTGGAGCTGCAGCGTTTCCTACTTTCTAAGGTACAGAAGAGTGCAACTTCACTGTTGGGAAACTGTCCTTGGGCGTGACGTGGCTGTTGCTGCCTTGACATCGGAGCATCAGTGGTGTGACTATTAAAACTCAAGGCTATTAACAACCCATCCTAGACAGTGGGCTGTCATCATACACTTACGTGAGATTCCAGCCATGCCCTACTCCTAGACCCATTTTTCTCTCAGTTACCCCTCCCCCATGCTCTTAGAAAGAACCCATAACCCAGGATCCTATAAATAACCCCTCCCCCACACTCCCAGGAGTAACCCCTCCATTATGCTCATGTGAGTAATCCCTCGCCCATCCCCCTGTTGGAACCCCTCATCTTTGCTCCTGTCTGTATCTTCCCAATGTTCTTGTGGGTAATTCCTCCCCATGTTTCCATGGATGACTCCTGTGAATCTAGTGAACTCATTAATCTGGACTTGGGTGAAGTCATTTCTTAGGTTTGTTACCAACTACCTATCTGGGGTAAATAGGCATCTGTTCACATTTTGCCAGGAAAAGTCATGCATCACGCAGCAGTTCCCTGAGGAATGGGAACCACACTCCTTGATGAGTGTGATAAATGACCACCTAGGAGCATACTGAGGTGCTCACTGGGCTGTGACTTTCTCTTGTGGTGAAAGCTGATTTTAGTTCAGATCCAGGAAATGACTGCCTTAACTATTTAACAGTCCTCCCAGCCTCCCATCCTCGATTTGACTTCTTGATGCTTCCCATTGAATTCTTATCACCTTATTGAGAATGGGGTTCTCATTAACCACCCAATCAAAGGAAATGACAGATAATATTTGCTGTTCAGGTATTTTAAGTTCATTCTTCAGCAGTTAGTACAGTGCTTGAAACAGATTTTCCAAAAAAATTCTTGAGTGAATTGATGTGCTCTGAATATTAAATATTGAATATTTTGTCTTTCAATTTTATTGTAACAATAGAGATTTTTTCTTTTTTAAAGAAAGATACCTTTAGAGAAGTAGGGAAGGCTTGAAATATTAACACTGATTATTTGAAGAAAGAGAGTGGAGGAAGGGGGGAGAATCATAGCTCCTTTTAAAGAAAGACTTGCTTTCTTATCTTAAATTATTTGTGTCTATCAGTTTTCTGTTACTGTGATAAAGCATCATGAAAAAGGCAACTTCAGGACAAGAGAATTTGTTTTGGCTTACGGTTCCAGAGGGATGAGAGTCCATGGTGGGAATAGAGATGTGCCAACAAGTGATGGATTGGTAACTTGGGTGGGAAACTCATGTCCTTTACCGTAAGCTTGAAGCCAGAATAGTGAACTGGAAGGGGCACAAATCATCCAGCTCTGAAAGCCTGTCCTCAGCGACATACTTCCTCTACAAGACTCCACCTTTTAAACCTTCCCAGACAGTGCCACCAACTGGGGACTAAGTATTCAAATATGGGAGCCTATGGGGACGATTTGATTCAACAATAAAGTCTGTGTATGTCTGTGTGTGTGAGTTCAAGAGCCTGAGGAGGTCAGAAGAGGGCGTTAGATTGCTTGGAGATGGAATTACAGGTGGCACGGGTGCCGGGAACTGAACTCTGGTCCTCTAGAAAGGCAGAATATGCTCCTAATTGCTGAGCCTTCTCATAGCTCTTTCTTTAGGCACCTGTGATTAGTTTGGTCTGCTTCCAAAAGTCTAATGCTAAAAATGATGACAAAATTCTGCTAAACTCCCCAACAAAACTTGGATGAGCCTCCTGAGGGGGCGCGGCTCTGGACTGTGTATTAGACAGTGACTCAGACCTTCTCTGGAGTTAGCATCATGGCTGGACATTAGCCTGCAGGAGAAAAGGTGGAGAGACGAGGAGAAAGACTATCAGTGAGATGGAAGGCGAGCCAAGGACTCCCACCTCCACCTGACATTGCAGTGGGGACAGCCACCGATGGTCAGTAGACAGAGGGTGTGGCTGCATACCTGCAGTTAGCTGGACTTGAAATCCATGCATCTCCAGTTTGCCAATCCCTGTGAGTGAGCTATTCTCCTCATTTAGGTGCTGTGGCATGCCCTTGGTTCCATGTGAAGGTTCCAGTCAGCTGTGGGTTTCCATCAGCCTCAGAGGATCAGTCGTACTTTTTTAGGACTAGAAGTATGGCTAATGGCCTTAAAAACAGTTAAATACTGTGTCCTACTCTGGTCACCTTGTGCAAATGAGTTCAGTTGTGATTAACACTGAGTAGCTTGGTTGGGGTCAATCTAGCTGTCTTGATGCTGACTCTGCCATTTGCCCGAGGGTCTCACAAGGAGTTCATAGCATCCTTCTGTTTGTGTCTCTGTGTTTGTGACCTTGCTGGCCACCCCGCAGAGTCCCTTGCTTGAACGTGTTCATGATATGTTTTTGTCTCTTGGGCAGTTTCTGGCCTGTGCTGTCATTTTTCCTTGGGGCAGGGTCTCCTGCTCCTTTTGTTGTTCCCAAAGTTGTCACTCTAAATTGCATAGACCATTGGTGACCCTTCACATAAACCCTTGATGTTATTTCTGCTAGTGGCTTTTTCATGATGCTCATATTAGATAGCTTCTTCTGAGTACCTATTTAGAGTTACTAAACATCTTATTAGTGTTTTCTTTTCTGCTTTTCAGGATGTACAGGCACAGAGTGGATGGGTCAGGGACCATCTTCTTAACACACAGCCCCAGTAGTAAATAGCCATCGATTTCCCACAGTATAACCCCTCATTCTGGAGTGCAAGGTCTGGGTTTGCTTTTAATGGACTACAAGAGTGAGAAAAAGAAAGAAAGAAATGCTATAAAAGAAATACTTTCTTGACTGCCCTGGTTTCTAAGCTATTTCCTTGTCTCTTGATTTCAAAGGGAGGCTGAAAGATGAGAGAGATCAAAGACTTCATTGGCTTTCTGGCTGTGAGTAGCTGTTGAAGAACTGTCTTGTAACTGCCTTCTGTGTGTGTGCGCGCGTGGGCGCACACGCGTGTGCATGTGTGTGTGTGCAGATTAGGGATTAGCCCTAGGGAGTCTCCTGTCTGCCTTCTCTTGCTATAATTACAAGCACATGGCACCATGCCTGTTTTTTTTACATGGGTGTTGAAAGTCTGTCCAAAAGCATTTACCAATTTAGTTATCTTCTCAGCCCTTCCTTTGTCAGGGGCCATGAGAGTTACAACAGGTGACAGTTAGTGTTCAGATGTCAACCCAGTAGAGGACTCTGATAGAGGTTACTCCTGCCCAGGCAAGGCCTGCAAGACCATCAACTCTGGAAACTTGCTCACTTGTGCTAAAGCAGCTGGTGTCTCCCCCAGTACCTGTATCGTAGTATGTAATCTCATGTGATGTGTATATGTAATCTTATAATTACATCTCATACTAATGGGTACATATATCTGTGGGTGGTCAGGAAGATGACTTTTCATTTATTTAATATTCTATATTGATATATAGAATATTACAGGAACATGCTTCATAATTGGATCTATTTGTCCCACGAGAACTGTGGACACTTAAAATCCTGCCTTGTTCTTTTTCTCATTGGGTAACTTCCCTTCAACACTGTGGAACTTCCGGTGAGAGAATTTAGTCATGTAGTCAAAAACCTCGGTTCCCACAGTCTAATCCCTACTCAGTTCTCTGAGATAAGATTAGGATCCAGCTCCCAACAATGATCTCCCATTGTCAGGACATGTGGTCAGGAAAGGAGTCTTCCCTATAGATCACATTTGGGACCTTCAGAGATAAGGGGTTATGACATGTCTGAGCTGTTTGATTCATAGTCTCATAAGGAGACTGGGCATCCCAAATTCTCCCACAGCTGATTGGGTAAGTGTTAACCTCAGTTGACCTCCAGCTCTAACCCTAAAAAAACTATTAAACTCCCTATACCTACTCTTACCTTGGCTTATCTTACGGGATTTTAACCTAGAAATGTAGTATCATGCATGAATTTCCGAATTTCCCTTCTCCCTTCTTAGTATTTAAAGCCTCCTAAGTCAGTTTCTTTTTTCTTTTTAACCTCTTAGGGCTGCCTGGGGTGTCCTTCTAGCTTCTCTGGGATCTTTTTTTTGTTTTGTTTTACTTTTTAAAAAATTTTTCCATTCAAAAATGTATACTTCCTCCCCTCCTCCCATTCCCCTTCCCATTCCCCTTCCACTCCCCCACTACCCCTTCTCCCTCCTCCT
>JAQHUG010000010.1:12863349-12889326 GCA_028555095.1 Dicrostonyx torquatus
TCCCACACTTCTTAGACTAGGAATTTGCTAAGTCCCTACATTACGTTGTGGCAACCTGACTGAACCCTGGGAAGAAGTCAGCGGAGCTGGACTCTGTTGACTTTTGAGACTCCCTTTAGCCCTTCCTGGATTCCTAAAGCCACTCCTCCCTTGCTGGTCGGGCTTAGGAAGGCATGATGTTCTGAGGCAGAGATGCTGTGGTCTGATAGAGGCCCTGACACTGCAGTCTGCTGTATCTAGGAGAATACCGTGTTGTAAGTCTGCCTCTTGTTAGGTTTCTGGTGAAATTTTTCCACCCCGAGAAGGCCTCATAAAAAGGAGAAAATTAACTTGGTTGGAAATGTGTGTTGTAAAATGTTAAAAGCATTTATCTTCCAGGAGGATGATATTAGGTGGGTATTGATGAACAGGGCTTGTACCGACTGATATTATAGGGTTAAACTAACAAACTGAGGAAAATGAAATATGAATTAAAATCATTCATAAATAGTGAACTATCAGACAATTTCTTCTGGTACATTTTCTGGAATTTTCTGCCTATGGGCATTATGATAAGAGCTCCATAGTGCTGTGTCCTCAGAGAAACCTGGAGGAAAATGGATATTGTAAAGTATAAAGCATCAAAGGGCTTATGAGATGGCATCCCTAGACCGGTCCCAGGGTGTGGCTGGAGAGGAATGCAATGAACTGAAGTTCCTTCATCATAACTCCTAGAAATGGTTTCTAAAGCTAACAGGCGATGATGGATCCGAAGAGTTTGTGAACTCAGACACAGGGAGGAGGAGCTTTCTCCAGGTCTCCAGCTTTGGCCACTAAACTCCATTTCACAGGTTGTAAAACACACGCAGAATATCATGCGTGTTTGATTTTTGTCAGCCTTAAGAGTGAAGAGGAAATCCAGTCATGAAAGTTTATAAGAATACCATATTTCCTTTATGTTTTGGACCATCTGGGAATGTGAGTGAGGAACCATGGGGGTCCCAACTGAGGGTCTGGTGGAACTTAAAGCATAGAAGAAATGGTCCTTTAAGGGGCATTGGCTGGTTGTGGGTGTTGTCACTACTTTCCGCACTGCGATGAGCAAATCCACGACAGTGCTCACGGAAGGCTCTTGGTGTGTCCCAGGGTCCCCCTAGCCCTCCCACTCCTGCCTCTCCAGACCTACTCTTCATCCTACTGTAGCTTGTCTGTGGGAGCTCCTCCTCCTACCCCACCTCCATTCCCTGGGGATTCCACCTCCCAGTGTGGTCCCAAGTTAGCTCTTTCCTGATGACCCTTTCAGCCTTCTCTTCTAGCCCATCTGCTCCTCTGTGTCAGCCTTTGATTGGCAGAAATACTTTCAACCAGGGACCCTCAGTGGCCACATCGAGATGGTTAGAGATAGGCGATTTTCACTGTTCTTCCTGTCTCCTATTCCAGTCTTTCCAGACTTACTCATTTTCTTTTAAAAAGTAATTTATATATTTGTATTTTAATATCCAAAACACATAAGAAGCTCCTTACATCTCAACAGCAAGAAACTCTCAGAACTGATAATCCTGTCACTATAAAATGGGTTAAAGACTTGAAGAGAGGTCAGAAAATATCAAGAGGGCTTGTGACACAAAAATGCATGCCATCCACAGTCTTTGCCTTCGAAGTGCAGTGACATCTCTGACAATCTTGCTTAGCTCTCTGTATTCCTAAAGCATGCTGGCCACCAACAGCAGGGAACTGAATCTTCTGCAGCTCTTAGTGAGTGACACACAGGGTATGACCCTCCACCACATGGCCATCTTTGTTCTTGCTGTGGCCTGTGTGTCGTGGCTCTTGGGATCATGAGTTTTCTCTCTTTTGGGAAAGCACATCATTTCTACAAGCAAATAAATATCTGACAAAGGCTGATTATAAGTGGTTTGTGGTGAGAGATGTGTTGCCAAATGGTTTCCATGGTTTCTATAAATGCTAATGCAGTGTTGTGTTTTAGTAAGATGATTGGTTCAGTAGGACACAGATCCAAGCACACACATGAAAATATATGAAGGGTTGGAAGAAAAAATTGGTTTTAGTGTATTTCTCCAACAGGTTCCAGCCATTCTTTCTTTCTTTTCATTTATGAACCTATCTTTTCATTTATGAACATTTCCAGATGCTAGTCCAACATTTTTTTTAAATCACTTATTTTTCTCCATTAGTGGAGAAATTTGACTTAAGTTCAATTCTGACCTTTACTTATCTGGAATCAAACAAAAAAATCTTCTCCAAATTTCAGTAGAATATAACAAACTCATCATTGGAAATGCCAGCTTCAAGGCCTGGAGAGATGGTTTAGTTGGTTAGGAGCTTGCCACACAAGCATGAGAACCTGAGTTCAGGCTCCATCACCCATGTCTAAATGGAGGCAACTGTCTATAATTCCAATGGAAAAGGGAGTTTTGGATCACAGGTGATCCAGTCTACCATAATCAGTGAACTCAGGCTCACTGAGAGATACTGTCTTAAAACATAAGGTGGAGAGTGACAGAGGAAAACACCCAACGTAGACCTCTGGTTCTCACACATATAAAAACACACATGTGTGACCACCTATGAGGGAGAGAGAGAGAGAGAGAGAGAGAGAGAGAGAGAGAGAGAGAGAGAGAGAGAGAGAGATCTAGAGTCTCAGCTGCTAGGATTTGTCAGAAATTCCCAATCCAAGAGTATTTCAAGTTTCTCACTTGCCCAGTGACAGTGGTCATAGCCTGTCATGAACATTTGCCACAAAGTGTGCTTTGAAGACATTTTGAAGTTTGAAGTTGTTAATTTTTAGTTATTGAGCAAGGAAAGAATGGCTGGAACCTGTTGGAGAAATACACTAAAACCAGTTGTTTTCTTCCAACCCAGAAATCTTCCTTCTAAGGGTGAAGAGAAGGAAAAGTCTTTTATTACTAAGAATAAAGCCAGAATGTCATGAATACCATAAGAATTTACCAAGAGACTGCAGAAGCAGAAAGATAGGTTAGTCATAGATAGCCAAGCAGATAATAGTCCAGTACAGATGGTCTCTCAGGATAATATCTGGTATTCAATAAGAGGACTGGATAGTATCATCTGTCACTCATATTTCATTTTCTTACTTCACCAGGAAGGAGAAGTGGCCACCTCCAATGGCTATTTAACTTTATTCAGAGAATAGAAAAACCACATATTTTGATAACAAGCGGTAGTTTTGCAATTTAAAGCAAGGTGCCCCTCCAATTAGGCTCCTACATCCACCAAAAGCCAGTGACAAGGGCACCATCTTTCTTGTGGTTTACAATTCAAGCAAATGTCTTCCAGATTCTTGAGAAAAATAATTCATAAAGTACACAGAGGCCAATAGGCAAAAGGCCAACAACTTTGTCTTCCAAACGATACACACACACACACACACACACACACACACACACACACACACACACACACTGTCTCTAGCTTCAGCACATGCCACAGGCTTCAGTATGGTCTCTGGTGATAGTACAGATTATGGACATTGATGCTGCCCTCTGCCACTGCACCATCATAGCCCTAGACAGCAACATAGGTCAAGAGCATCAGCAAGGGCAACACAGGCCACAGACACCAGTGTGGTTCCTGTTGGTAGCCCAGCCCATGGACATTAACATGGATTCAGGTGATAACATAGGCCAGACATCCCCAGGGCCTCCAGTGGTAACATGGCCCATGGACATCAACAAGACCTCCATCTCCAGCAGGACCATAGACACAGACATGGCTCACAGTGGCAGCATGGACCAGGAGCATCAACATGGCCTCAGGTGTCAGCGCGGGCACTCACATCAACATGGACCCTGGAGGCAGTATGTTCCATAAATATCAATATGGCATCAGTACAGACCATGTACATATGCGTGGCCTTCGGTGAGGGCCATCGATGACAGCACAGATCATAGATATTAATATGACCTCAGGTAGCAGTACAGGTTACTCTCAGGTGGCAACCCAGACCATGGACTAATATGGCCTGCTATGGTAGCACAGAATATGGATGTCCTCCTGGCCTCTGGTGGTAGCATGGGCCTCAGACATCCACATGGCCTCCAGTGGCAGCCCAGACCACAGACATCCACATGGACCTTAGGTTTCAATATGGCCCGGGACAGCAGCAGGGACTGCAGACACCGACATGGCCTTTAAGGGCAGCACAGACCGTAGTGGTCTCTCAAGAAGGTCCAATCCATAAAATGAACTGTTCTTCATCTCAGGATATTCCGTCACTGCTCAGAGCCAGGGCAGTCATGCACCTGGGCAGTGTGTTCGGGGACTGAGTTTGCACAAGCTCCAGTCTGCTGTGTATCACCACCCTGCCCAGCCTACTGGCAGTGACAGGTTCTTCGGTTGACCACAGCCTTCTCTCCTGCCTTCACCACCTTTGTGTCTCCGGTTCCTCCTCATACCACAGCATACACATCATTGCATTTATCCACCTTTCTCATCTCTCCATCTAATATTGGTCATGATAATGGTACTGGAAACTGCAGTGTGTCACATAGTGTATACACACACACACACACACACACACACACACACACACACACACACTTGCCCAAATAGTTTTACATACAAATTCATGCAATGAGTTGTTGGTCTGGTTCAAGGTCTCTGGTTTCTGACACATCACAAATACTGGACCATCATGGAGACTCGTCTCTGATATCCTGCTGTTACCAAGAGTCAGGGTGATCTTGTGGCATGACAGGGTGTCTAAGGGCAGTTTCCATGAGAGCTGCAGGCTGCCCTCTATGTTGGCTGTCCCAAGGCTTAGTTGAGCTTGACCCTTGTGCTCATAGCCTGCAGGCAGCACCACTGTCCCAGGCTCTCTGCCTCCCAGCAGGGCAAGCAGAGAGGGTTGGAGCCACAGTGGCTCCATGCTGTGGGATGGCTGGTGGTCCCAGGACTGTCCCTATTCAGTAATGACATCTGGTTCTGCAGGACTGGCTTCTCTATGTATTCCATACATTCTCTATGTATTCATCTATGTATGGATGGGGTAGACGTTGGTGTGGAACAACTTAAAGTGCTGGATGTGGGCCCAGATGTCAGCCCTCTCTTCAGGATGCCTTGTGTACAGGTCTCTCCTAGTCATTCATTCATTCATCCATTCATTCATTTATATATTCATTTTTATTTGAGACAGGGTCTTACCCTGTAGTGTAGGGTGTCCTAGAACTCACTATGTACCCTGGACTTGAGCTTCCCATAGTCCTTTTCCCTTAGCCCCTCAAGTACTAGGATTGCTGGCATATGCAACTGTATCCAGCTCAAATGCCATCTTAAAAGACTTGAATGCATGGCATAACCCTTTGTCTTGTCTTGGTATTACAAATCTTCCTCTCCTGGGGGCAGGATATTTTTCCTGTTCTTGTGACTTTGCAAAGCTGTTTCTTGCTTTTATTGCTCTTGGCATTGCTGTGGCTTGGTGTGCCAATTTGCTTCTCTCTGTTGGTGTTTTGGTGACTCCTGGCTTGATCTGTTTTTCTGAGACTCTGAGTGTGCTATATATAAACATATGCAACATATGGTTCCCTACACAGCGCGATGCCTTTTTAAGGGTGTGTTAAGACGATACCCTTCCACCATAGGCTGTCAATCATCTTGAAATTCTCACATTTGGACCAAGTGTGAATTTATTTTAAAGTTGGCATATGTTAGCTGTTCAGTTAATTTGTCTGTTAAGCAAACATTTGTCAAGCATCCCTCATATTTCTAGGTACTCAGGATATGGAAACTGACAAGGAGCAAGGAGGGCCATGGTTCTCAAGAGTGTGAAATGGCAGAGGCCTGTGGGAAATGAACCAGGTAGTGGAAATTCTCAGAAGAGAGTCAAGTGGGTGGCAGCGTGGAAAGCCCTTGGGTGGGACAGCCTGGGTAGTCCATTTTGAAGAGGTCCTGTTTTGAGCTAAGCTCAGGTGAGAAGGGAGCAGCCATGAGGAGACATGGAGACAGACTGTCAGGGTCAAGAATTGTCCTTGGTGGAGCTTGATACAGGATGCCGTATTTGGGAAAGCAGATGTCAAGATGGCTTGAGCTAGTGAATGATACGTGTGTGGAAGGAGATAGGATCTGAAAGGCTGTTTTCATGTGATCTTAACTGTGAGCCACTGAGAATCACGGGCTTAGACTGGCTCAGACAGTAAGGATCTATCTAATCCCACATAGGAATGTTGGAATAGTGTGGGCTCCAAGGGTGGGCTGACTCAGGAGCTCAAAGGCAGGTTCAAAAGGGTCTCCCAACTCTTGTTCTGTCATCTTTTGACCACATATTTCATGGCCTCAGGTTGGCTGAAATTTATTTAGTATCTGTTAATGCATGAGACCGTGCAATGTCATCTATGTCTTCTTTAAGGATAGTCAAGACTTCTGATGTACGTTCATATATCATTGGCAGATGTGCTGAGAGTTCCTTCCTGGTAGTACTCACTAGCTAGCTAGCTAGCTAACTAACTGATTGATGAAGTGTTACAGGCCATCCGGCAGGAAAGCAGGTTTGTCATGTTTTTGAGATGTTAGCCGTGAAGACATGAGGGTGACAGTATTAACTGTCATAACTGGCTTGGAAAAGACCTCACAGTAATGCTAAGGTAATGAGAGCACCACAAACATCTTGAGGTGTGAAATATTTGAACACACATATATGCTGGTGGGGATGAGGCACCCGAGAGGCAATAAAACAATAATGGAGAGAGAGAGAGAGAGAGAGAGAGAGAGAGAGAGAGAGAGAGAGAGAGAGAGAGTATCATTCACATGGTGACAGGGAAGGAGAATAGATTCTGAATAGAGGCGGTTCTAGGAGCTGGAGAGAATAACAGGATGCCAGAGACAAACTCTAGCTCAAATCTTACAGTTGAACTTGGGCTTGTTCCATTTCTGACTCTTTCCTTCAAATCTGCCTTGGTGGATATTTTTTTTTTCCTTTAAGTATCATTGACCGATGGATGACTTGTTGAGCAGAACTAAAAGAGTGCAAGTAAACTTCAGTTAAATGGACCCAGCCTGCTTGTGAATTTGCAGCAATGAGTTATAAGAAGCATGCAGAAGCAGCATAAACAAGAAGTGCACTGAAGAAAAGCAAGTGCCAATTGTAATTGGTTTTGGGAGCAGGGAGAGCTGGGATCAGTTTGAAAGACAAGGAAGGTAGAGGAAGGTTAATTGGAGTGGTTATTTATAGGTTTATGTCTCTTACATTTTATATAAAAACATCACATTGTGCTATTTTCAGAATCATGTTGACATTGTCACTTTTGTGAACTTTGCCCATGACTCTCCAGGTCAGGAGTGAGCTGGCTGCACCAACAACTTAGCACAAGGGAAGAGAAAGAGCAGGGTAGTTATCAGGCTAGCACTGGGCACACCCATCCTACAAATGAGAGTAAGTCTGTACCTCCTCCTCAGCCACGCAACACTAGTGTTTCTCTTAGGAGGAGGAAGGAGGTTGCTGTGTTAGAGAGGGTGTCAAAGGAAATAGTTGATAGCTTGGAGTACCGGATTGCTCTCCTATTTTGAACAACTTTGTTTCTCCTGCTTGGATCTCAGCTTTGGTTTCTCTTTTTTTAGCTCTTAAAGTATTTAGGAAGATTTTTATTTATTATTTTAATATTTAGTTATGGTTTCTGGATTGAGCTTAAGAAATTCACCTATATGTATGTTTCTCTCTTCAAGGTATGTATGTATCTGTGTGTGGGTATGCGTACACGAGTGTGGTGCCCACAGAGGCCCTGAAGACAGTGTTGGACCCTAGGGCCTCCATGATCTGGGATGTAACAAACCTTGTAGGCGTGTCCAGCCTTTTGATACTGTGACATGATGTCATCTATAAAATTAACACCCATCAACTTATATAGGGCTACAGAAATGGAAAAAAACCAAAGCAAAAGCCAAACCAAAACAAAAAGCCTTGCAAAAATGCATACTGTTCTAAGTTTGTGATTAATGTTGGGCTTTGGCCACACCTGTCCTCAGTCATAAGTGGTCCAGGTCTGTGGGCTGGACACACCTCTGAGTGATCCTGGTGCATACACTCAACTGAGCGCCCTACATCAAAACTTCAGTGTCTATTGCTCATTCCCCATCCCCCTTTCCCATTTAGAATTCATGGTTTGTAATATTTTCTGGGAGAATGAAATTAATGACTGTTTTCTGACCTTGTCTTTCCGTTTGTAAGTCCATAGACACAAAGCCTTGTACTGACATACTGAAGGCAGTTTTGGATGGGGGCATGCTTAAATGTATGTGTTGGTCAGCTTCTCAGATGAATGTGTGTGTGTCTGTATGTGCGGGTGTGTATGTGTGGCATAGATACATTTTCAAGATGAGTTACATGGTCGTAGGGGACAAAATTAATATTATGGTGTGAAAATTTACAGCATAAGGAAAACAGTTCCTTGGAAGAAGAATATCAAGCAGTCATAATAAGTCTTCAGTGAGGTGTGTATGGAGGAAACTAGGAGTAATGTCATACAGAAGGTTGTGGCATTGATTTATTTTTAATTAGGAAACATTAAATTTCACATTTGTTCTGACAAGTGAAAACAGTTGGGAGCGACAATAACAATGGCCTCTTACTGCCAGAGATCTAGAAATTTCACTGAAGTGAAAAAGTGCTGAGTTTTGTTTCGATGGGTGCATATACCTTCTGGCCTTGTTTGGATTCTGCGGCTGTGTTGAGTGGCCCTGCCTAGCTCAGCCAAGGGTCAGTGTCAGAGAGTGAGGAGTGGTCAAAGAGGTTGATGCTGAAGAGGAAGGAATACACCATCACGAGAGATTTATGTAGAAGTCGCCTTAGTGTGCTTTTATAGCTGAAGTCACATTTTAATAGGTCAAAGAGCATAAAGGACCGTTCCAGGTTCTTAGGAATTCTTCCCTGTCTCCTACGCCACCAGTAGCTCCAGGAGCCTCAGGAGATAGTGGTGCACTTTACTGGGCCTGGATGCCCCAAGCTGTTGTCTTGTTGCTCTCAGTGTTTTGGGGTAGGGGCTTAGTTCAAAGTCACAGCTCTAGGATCCCTGGCCATAGCTGAGTTACATTCTGTTCAATTCACAGACTTCATAAAAGGATAGTACTAAATTTTATTACATTGATTTATTTTGTGTGCATTTGTGACTGTCTGCATGTATATATGTGCGTATACCCACATCACGGTGTGATTATGGAAATCACAGGATAGCATAGAAGATGAGTTCTCTGAGGATGATCTTCTTCTAGTTCCATCCACTTGCCTGCAAATTTCATAATGTCATTTTTTTAACCACTGAGTAATACTCCATTGTGTAAATGTATCACATTTTCTTTATCCAGTTCTTCAGTTGAGGGACATCTAGGCTGCTCTAGGTTCTGGCTATTATGAATAGTGCTGCTGTGAACATAGTTAGCAAGTGTCCTTCTGGTATGATTGAGCATCCTTTGGGTATATGCCCAAGAAAGACCCAGAAAGACAAACATGATATGTACTCACTCATAAGTGGATATTGGATGTAAAGCAAAGGACAACCAGGCTATAATCCACAGCCCCAGTGAAGCTAGGTAATAAAGAGGACCTTAAGAGGGATACATGGATTTCCATGGGAAGGGGAAATAGATGAGATCTCCTGGGTAAACTGGGGGTGGGGATGGTAATAATGGAGGGCAGGAGATGGGGGGATGGGAACTTACTGTTAAGAGAGAGCCTTCATCCAGTAAATGATGGTCGCAGATGCAGAGATCCACAGTCAAGCACTGGGCTGAGCTCTGGGAGCCCAGATGACAAGAGGGAGGAGGGATTATATGAGCAAGGGGGTCAAGATCATGATGGGGAAGCCCACAGAGACAGCTTAGCTTGTCGGAGTTCATGGACTTTAGGCCAACAGCTAGGGAGCTGGCACGGGATGGACCTAGGCCTTCTGCATGTGGGTGACAGTTGTGTAGCTTGGTCTGTTTGCCGGGCTCCTAGCAGTGGGATTAGGACTGGTCCCTGGCATATGAACTGGTTTTTTTGGAGCCTATTTTTCCCCATGAAGGGATGCCTTGCTTAGCCTTGAAGCAGGGGGAGGAGCTTGGTCCTGAATCACATAATATGACATGCTTTGTTGACTCCCACGGGAGTGGGTGAGGAGTGTGGATGGGTGGGGACGAGGTTGCTGGGAGGTGGGGGAGGGAACAGGAAGAGAGGAAGGAGGGGAAACTCTGGTTGGTATGTAAAATAATGAAAAAATTTAAATAAATGAAAGTGGGTTCTCCTCAATCAGGTGGGTTCTGGGGATCCAACTTTGGTTTTCAGACTTGGCTGCAAGTGCCTTTATATGCTAAGCCCTCTTGCTAGTCCATGTGTCATATTGAAATAAAAGTATCCTCCCTTGTGCTGGAGAGATGGCTTAGCCATTGAAGGTTAGGCTCACAACCAAAAATATAAGCGTGTCCTCCCTCATTCATTTAGGTGACAGCAATGGGATAGTCACTAGGCCAATAGACTCTTTAGAGGAAACAGACTCATGCTGGGGAATTTAACAGACGCTTTTTAACCTGTGAAATTGGTCACATAGGTGATGAAAGACATGGAATCAGCTCAGAAGGAGCCACACGCTGCTCAAGATACAAACACATCGTACCTTTATTAAATGCATCCATCACTGAGCTCTGTAAGGACAGGCCTTTGTGACGTCACCAGAACGCTGCTAGCTTTTCTGGGCAGTTCAGCTTGATCTTACATGAACTGCTGAGAGACTTGGTTTGGCAACACATGTATGGATGGAGGCTTTATACTGTTAGTCATGAATGCAAGGTTCTTAGTTAGGAATCCTTGAGAGATTGTTTTGAGTGCTTCATACATTAAATTAATTATGATGATCTATAGCTCATCAAGTTGATAAACACAGAGTTTATATTGTTTTTCTGGCATGTTAATAACTGTTTGTTAGGATTTAGGCATTATGCTGCCCCTGTTATCTGGCAGGATGTACCCAGGCAATACCCCAGTTAGCCCAGGATTCCAGTCTGTATGCAAGGTGCAAAAGGTCCCTTTAAGAGACAAGTCCCACCTACTTCTGCTCTCTTCCTTTCTGCCATTTCTCTGAGGAGGCAGCTTTCTGTCTCTCTCTTCTTTCTCTTCCCCTCTGTCTCTTCATCTCTCTCTTTCTCTCTCTCCCATTCTCTCTTTCCTTCCCTATTCCTTTTATCTCAGTAAACTCCACACTCAAGCTCTGTCTGTATGGCATACTGCCCATGGTCCTTACCCACCATGGGACCCTCCAAGGTCCCAACTCGTTCTGTAATAATAACACTGTTACTCTCCTAAACATCTGTTGGCCAATCAGCCCTCTTTGGGCATAGGTCTTCAATTGGGAACCTTCTTTGCTGTACTTACTGCCAAGCCATTTTATGTAGGGATGATACCGTCAATGCAACCACCACCTATCAATGTCAGAAACCCCTTTGTTGGGTAGAGCTACTAATCCGGCGTCCTTGTTTGTAATGAGTCCTCGCTGCTTTAGGGTGTTTGCCATTTTGTTCTTTGTGAGATGGTCTCAGAACTCCATGGTGGAGGCTGGGAAACGTACTGGTGCTCAGCTCTCAGAAAACACCGGGTGATGCTTTTTTCTCTCAACAATTAGAACTGTTTTTGTTCTCTGGGAACCCACAGGCAAGATCTTCTCATCATTATGAATTACTAATGTGAATTCTAAGAAGCAAGATAATGTGTTATCATACCAAATCACGGCTGTGTGTACTGGCAACAGAAATCTGAAAAATTGGACTTTAAGTTTGGGGCTGATATTCTTAGTTTTGGCAATATTTCTGACAGAAAAGTCAGAGCTGGCATGTGCTAGGGATGCTGCCAGGAACCAGAGCTGTCTCTGCCATTTGGCTCCATTTTGAGTGGAAAGATGGCTTCTTCTCCTTTGGCTTAAAATGAAACAAAAGACAAACCTTTCCTAATCTGTTTTACAGAACTCGTAGAGTTTAAATCTCAGAGATTAAACTCAGGATGTCATGCAAATGCTCTACCAATGGACTAAGCTCCCAGCCTCTCTCTTTTGTCTGAGCATCCCAGGTAGCAAGAATCGGGCCATGCCTACTTTTCTGCAATACGATTGGAAAAATAATCATAAGTAGTCTAATTGGTTGGATTGGAGGCAGATCTCTAGGCATATTTTCCAACAGTCCTTCTCACCGAGGACTGGACAAAGTCAGGCTAGGAATGTAGGAAAGAAGCCAGGCTTTTGATCCCAACACTGCAAAAACCTGTAGTGGCAGGCAGCTTCCCAGCACCGGGGAAGTAGAGGCAGGGGATCAGGAATTCAAGGTTATGCGGGGCTGTATAGTGAGATCCACGCCTGTTTACACTATATAGAAAAACCTCTCTCTCTCAAAAAAAAAAAACAAAACAAAAAACAAAGCAAAAACAAGAACAAAAACCCTATAATCTGGAAAAAACCAAACAAAGCCAAAACCTCAAAACCAAACCAAACCAACCAAAACAAACCAAAACAAACCACAAAACCTAAAAACCCAAAACAAACAAAAATCCCCATCATTTTCCCAGAAAGAACCATAAAAAGCAAAGATGAGCTTTAATTTATAATTTTCAATTTTGTTCTCTTTTGAAGCTATTTCACTTATATATGTGTTTTACTTCAGTTAATCTTTTTTTCTTGTTTCACTCATTGTCTGCCCTCAGTCCTAACCTAGGCTGGCCCTTCCACAGAGTGACATCTGCATGGTATGGTTTGGTTGGCCTCTGCCAAGTCTGCTGGAGAAAAGGCTTAACAACAGATCCTGGACTCAGCCCAGCGAGCCACAGTCCAAGGGCTAGGTACTTAGAAAATGCATTTTTAATAAGCTGGAAAAGTAAATGTCATGGCCATTAAACTTTCAGAACCGCTATCCTAGAGAGTCACTTTCCACCAAGAACAAATTTGTTCTCTCACTTGCCGCTCTTTCCAGGTCAATAGTATTCTGGGAGAAATCAAGCTTTGTTTCCTGTGTTACGGCAAAGCGCTTCCCTAGTAGCCCCATCCTGTGTTACAGTAAAGTGCTTCCCTAGTATTCCCATCCTGTGTTACAGTAAAGTGCTTCCCTAACAAGAGATTCATCCTGTGCTACACCAAAGGGATTTCAGCTTCTGGCCTTTGAAAGTAGTTTTGTATATCCAGGAAGCCCCTAGATCAGTGGTTCTCAACCTTCCTAATGCTGTGACTCTTTAGTACAGTTCCTCATGTTGAGGTGACTCCCAACCAAAACATTATTTTGTTGCTACTTCATAACTGTAACTTTGCTACTGTTGCGAATAGTAATGTAAATATCTGATATGAACTATATCTGATACAAACCCCTGTGTTAGCAAATGTGGTTGGTGGAACTGTTTTGCTTGTGAGGTGATACAGCATGCATGGGTGTGGGTGAAGTTATGCTTTCTAGAGCCTCATGCAATTAATTGTTCTAAGGACTTAGAGCTGCCTATCCAGGGCCTGAGGATGGGGTGTCTGATTTGGGTGGATGCTGTAACAAAAGCCCTGTTAAGAAATGTGAAGGGACCCGAAGGATGGCTCAGCAGTTAAGGGAGCTTGCTGCTCTTCCAAAGGACACGAGTTTGAGTCCCAGCACTGATGTCAGGCAATGAACAAGTGCATGCAGCTCAAGCTCTAGGGATCCAAAGCCCTCTTCTGGGCTCTGTAAGACCGCCCCCCCCATACATACACAATGCACACACAGACATAAACACACATATATGTATACACAGACAGGCTTATAACACAAACAAAAATTAAAGTAAATATAAAAACAAGAAGCTTTATTGTGTGGACAGTAGAAAAGGGGAGGGGAATGAGTTGAAGGGTTAGAAATGGGAGCACAGCAACTGACTAGATGCGAGAATGAGAGAATGTCACTGAGGTGGGAAAGACAAAGTTTTTGAGTTCTCTTCCTCAGCAGAATTTGCGCTAATGCCAAAGCATTCCCTTCGAGCGACATCTCTCCCTCCATCTGACTGGCATCTCTGTGCTTCCTGGCTTTGCTCCTGTGAGGGAGACTTGGGGCTGCCTCAGTGCTGGTTTCAGCTCCTGTCTCCCTTGTCTGGGATTCCCTCAACATGTTCTCACTACTCTTGCTAACGTCAGGAGTGGCCTTCACTCAGTGAATACCTTCTGTCCTCGCGTGACGTGCTGATTGACTTGTATCAGCCTGACACAAACCTGGGCAAATCTTGAGAGAAGAACTCTCAGCTGAGGAATTGCCTCCATCAGACTGTCCCAGTGCACATGCCTATTAGGCATATTCTTGATTAATGACTGCTGTGGGGTGGTATTCGGACAGGTGGTGCTGGGAGGGGGCATATAAGGAAGCAGGGTGAGCAAGCCAGTGTTCCCTCATGGTTCCTTTCTCTGCTTTTCAGTTTCCCTCAGTGACGGACGACGATGGGGCATAGAGGTCAAACAAATCCTTTCCTTCCCAAGTTGTTTTGGTCATGGTGTTTATCAAAGCAACAGAAAGCAAACTCAGGCAGATGCCTTGGAGGGCCTAAACTCTGTCCCTGTATTGAAATACTGGCCTTGTGGATTCATCTTCTCTCTTGAATTCTGCTGACCTTTCTGGCTATTTCTAACTCTTGCCAGCTTCTCTTTCACCACAAGCCTCTAAGTGTCAGCATCACTCGGCAGGCCAGCCTTTCACCCCTTCTGTCTCCGCGTTACTTAAGACAGTCTATTTCTAAGGCTTATAAAATAGCATGGAGCCACAGCGCAGTGTTACAATAGTATGAGATGTCACTACTATACCAAGAACAGACCTCCTGACCTTGACCGTGACAGGTAACCCTGGAAACGCTTCTTTGCTGATGAATAAAGATAAGATGTTTACCATCACACCTGACACAACCATGAGCCAAGGCACCTGTCATCATCCATCACAGTGCTGAGAGAGAAATTAGATGTAAAATCACTCAGTGTACCCTGAGCTGGGAGGTTCTGGTTGCCAAGGAGTGGTGGCAGGATGACAGGATGGTAATCAAAGGTGCCTTTGGGAATTAGACCTAGACCAGATGACTTCAGAAGTGTAACAACAGTCTTCTTAGGAGGCACAGAAGCTCCAGGGAAGGCTGGGATTATGTTCCCCCAGAGATGCCCTGGCTGAGCTCCTCCCCTATTGGGCATGTCCATACCATGACATCATACCTCTACCATACTGGGCATGTCCATAGCATCATGCTCCTCCCCTAACAGGCATATTCATGACATCATGCTCCTCCCCTAATGGGCATATCCATGACATCATGCTCCTCCCCAATGGGCATATCCATGACATCGTGCTCCTTCCCTAGTGGACATATCCATGACATCATGTTCCTCCCCTAATGGGCATATCCATGACACCGTGCTCCTTTTAACTCCCATGAAAAGTACATTGCCTGTACTAAAGTTTGAAGTAGATCCTTAAGTTTTCTACTCATTTGATGGTTGTAGATCTGAAATTTAGGTCTTTAATATATTTCCAAGTTTTTTTTTTGTTTTTTTTTTTTAAGATTTAGTTACTCGTGTGTGTGTGTGTGTGTGTGTGTGTGTGTGGCATGAGAGAGAGGAGGAGATACTAGTGTATCACATGAGTGCAGTGCTGACATAGGCCAGAGGAGGGCACTAGATCTCCTGAAACTGGAGTTATGGGAGAGTGTGAATCACCATATGGCTTCTGGGAACACAAGCTGAGTTCTCTGCTGGAGCACTCAGTGCCCTTAGTCTCTGAGCCATCTCTGCAGCCCCTTGGGTTGCTTTTTTTCTTTCTAAAAAGGGTAGAAGATAACAGACAAGTTTCTGTCTTGCGTATATGAGTATTTAGTTTCCCTGGCAGTAAATATTGAAGAGATTGTCCTTTCTCTGATATCTGCTTTTGGCAAGTTGGTTGAAAGTGAGTTGACTGTAATGCTTTTTTTCCTATTAGTCTTTGACATCTCCAAAGTGAAAATTACAAAATAAAAAGAAAAGATAAAAAAGGGAAAAATTGCAAAATCTCGATGAGAGAAATTGAAGAGGACACACACAAAAATGTCCGGCTTCCCTGGGCTCATAGATAGAAAGTATAAATGTTAAAAATAGTGCAGCTCTTCCTTGTGCAAGTTCCCTTACATTGGTTGCCTTGTTTGCCTTTTTGTGAACTGCCTTCGAGACTTTTTTTGTCGCTGTTGTTTTTAGAATAAGGCTGGATATAAATAAGCGGATTAACCTATATACAAATGAGGAAAGTCACAGATATGTGGGTGTGCTGCCTCTTGCTCTTCTTCTGGGTCTCCTCCCCAGCTTGGACCAGAACTCTCCTGCCGACGCTTGCGAGGAAAATCCTCTGCTTTGGCCTCCAGGCCACATCCTGGCTCATATCCTGAATCACAGCTCCTTTTCTCCTCTGGAAGATTCCACAAATAATTTCTTTTTCTTTTTTAACATTTAAAATGTTTTGGGTTTATGGTTGTTTTGCCTGTGGGTATGTATGTGTACCATGTGCAATGCCTGTCAAGGTTACAAGAGGTCATCAGATCTCCTGGGACTGGGGTTACAGACAGTCGTGAACCACCATGTGCATGCTGGGAGTTGAACCTGGGTCCTTTGGAAGAACAGCCAGTGTTTTTGAAAAGCTGGGCTGTCTCTCTGGCCCTGTGGATAACGTTTTTTAAAGAGTCACAGAAATAATGCACTGTTCCTTATTGTTTGGTCTCTGAGGTTCCTTTAGACCTTTAAATACTGTGTGTACCTTCAACCTCTGCTACATAAACCTATGGACCCTCAGTGTGGCGGCTTCTAAATATCTCAGGAATCATGTAAGGAAATTACCAGGAAGGTGGGGATGAAAGATACAAGTAAAATTTTGAACCAAGTGTATCTCCTTGTCTGGTGTGGAATTTTCCAGAACCTCTCTGAATAATGTTATCTCCCCAACTTCCTACTTACATTAATCTGTTTTTATAGTACAATTTCTCTTTGCTTCCACTTTCAAAATTAGTTACAAGGAGGCTATGAGTCACAAGGAGACAAGAAAATTAAAATTCTTCATGGAGTACAAAGTGTTCAGTATCATAAAAATTATGGCTGCAGGCCTCAGGAGGTGGCTCAGTCAGTCAAGTGTTTACCTTGTATTTGTTAGGGCCCAAGTTCAAACACAGGATCTGGTGTAAAAGCCAGATGTATGGTGCATGCATGTAATCCTGTAGGAGGGAGGAAGAGACAGGCAGATTCCTGGAGGTCATTGGGTGCCAACTTGGTTGAATCAGTGAGTCCCAGTTCCTAGTGAGAGACCCTGTTTTATGAGAAACTTTGGAAAACACCTGAGGATTGACATCCAAGGTTATCCTCTTGCACCACATGTACACACATGCACCTGCATACACACGAGTTCATAGGCACACACACAATCATAGAATTCAGAATATGGACTGAATCAAGCCAAACCTCTGTGTAGGTGGAGGCTGCTTGCTCATTTCCTGGGCTCCCAGACCCGAAATAATCACACAGAAACTTTATTAATTGCAATGCTGTTTGGTCAATAACTTAAGTGTATTTCTAGCTAGCTCTTACATCTTAAATTAACCCATTTCCATTATTTTATATTTTACCATGAGGCTTGTGGTTTACCAGTAAAGGTTCTCCAGCATCTGTCTCCTTCAGCAGCTATATGACATCTCCCTGACTCCGCCTACTCTGTGTATATAGCAGATTTCCTGCCTGGCTATATTGTGTTCTGCTATAGGCCCAAAGCAGCTTCTTTATTAACCAATGGTAGTAAAACATATTCACCACATACAGAGGGGAATTTCACATCACTTCTATATTTTAGGATTAGGTAAACCAAGACACACCATGTGACTAAGCTCCACTGGGTTGGAAAATTTGGAAGTGGCCTTTGCTTTGAGTCTCTCCCTCCTCAGGCGTGCATCCCCAGGGACACCAGTCCCCTCCACAGCAACAGCCTCAGAGGCCACCTCATGAGGGAGTTTATGGAGTCACAAAATGAACGAGAGGTAAATTTGCAATGTGTTTGTTGGTGACAATCTCTGTACAAATACAAAACATTGTTCTTGTGACTTGGTTGTGTTCGCTGCTCACAAGTCAGCCCTAAAGATACCCTGGCGTGTGGGAGGTAGCTTTGTGGGTGTCTGTGACTATCAACCCAGAACCAGAAATAGCACTGGGGCTCCGTAGAGTTGCTTAGCAATGCAAATGGATGTGGGATGAGAATAAAGTTCTTTAGCAGAACTAAGGCTGTTTACTAGAAGTGGAGGTGTACCCTGGCTGGCTTTCTAACCTCATCTACAGTGGTAGCAGCTGCACACTCTGAACTTGATGTCTAGAATATCCCTTGGCATGAGCGACCCCTGAAGAGGTCACTCATCCTCTGAAACCACTGGGGTATGGATTTGAGAGTTTACTTTCTCCCTGGAGGATATGGCCTCTAGTGCGACATGGAGCCATAGCATGTAACGCGCATCACTCAGGAGCACGAGTGAACACGTGTCATCATGAGGGAGAAGGACTAGTTACAGAAATCTCTGTGCTGGTTACATGCATATGTTGGTTTGTCTTACAGTCGCGTGTGATAATTATCCTGCCAATTTGACAGATGACAAAGCAGAGGGAGAAAAATTGGCTTGTCATGTCATAGACAGATTGGGGGCAGAACAGTGCCTTTTCCTTCCCACTAAATCCCCAAGGAGCAGCCTGCCTGGTGCCGTGGGCTAGGGTGGCGGGCGAGTGTGTGAAGACATCCAGCAAATCAATCTTGAATTGAGTTTAGAGGCTTTTAGTGAAAGTCGGACGCGGACAAGCTTTTTCAAGAGACTGGCTTCTGAAGAGCTGCTGTCTCACTGAGGCATTATCGTCTCTCAGATTCCAGTGGCTAACTGGTGGGTCAGTAGTGTGGGTCCAGCACTCTCCTGCTGTAGGCAGCACATGCACGGTCCTGGGGAGTATGAGGAAGCAGGGTGAGCAAGCCTGTCAGTAGTGTTCCCCCATGGTTCCTTCTCTGCTCCTGTTAGAGTTCCTGCCTCAGTTTCTCTCGGTGATAGACGACGATGGGGCATGGAGGACAAACAAAGCCTTTCTTTCCTAAATTGCTTTGGTCATGGCGTTTATCATAGCAACAGAAAGCGAACTCAGGCAGATGCCTTGGAGGTCCTAAACTCTGTCCCTCTGTTCCTCTGGCCTTGAGGATTTGTCTTCTCTCTTGAATTTTGTTGACCTTTCTGGCTATTTCTAATTCTTGCCAGCTTCTCTTTCACCAAAAGCCTCCAAGTGTCAGTATCACTCAGCAATCTACCCTTTCACCCCATTTCTGCCTCCTAATAAACTTAAGACCATCTATTTTTAAGGCATGTGCCACCACACCCCGCTCCACCTTCATTTCTGAGTTGAGTTCTCTCATTTAACCTAGAGCTGGTGGATCGGCTACACTGGCTGGGTGGTGAGCTCCCAGGATTTTCATGTCTCTAGCTCCCAGCAGTGGCATTACAAGCATGCATCGTCAGGCTTGGCTTACGTGGGTTCTGGGGACCCAATTCAGGTCATTGTGCTTGTGTGCTAGACATTTTACGGATGGAGCTATCTCTGAAGCCTCAGTGACCAGTCTTAACTATAAAGGAATGCAGTCGACATAGAATAAAGGTGACAGGAATGGCTGTCTGTGATCCATTTTAGTTTGCTGTATGTGCATACAAAGGCACAGGCCTAATCATGTGTGTATAGATGAGAATGTCATAGTGCAACATACTGTTGTGTTTTAAATGTTTTATTTTTAATTATCTTCCTCTTTCTCTTTCTCTGTGTGTGTCTGTGTGGGTGTCTATGAACCTGACTGTGTGTGCCCGAGAAGACCAGAAGGTGTGGGCTCTCCTGGAGTCTGGAGGTACAAAAGATTTTGAGCCACATAACATGGGTGCTGGGCACCGACCTTGAAACCTCTGCAAGAGGACTTGAAAAAGGGAGGAACCAGCTGAGGGCCGAGGGTCATTGTGGGTAATAGTCCGTTCTTCCTTGTTTTAAGAGGGATTAAAGGGCTTTGGGAACACCCTCTTGGTTGATTTGGATCTCATGTAGCTAAGGTATATTTTAGTTTTGTTTTGTACTAAGACCTAAATCAGCCTAATAAGAAGAAGGCAGCCTTTAATGTTCTGTGAAGTGCTTCAAACAACAGAGGACATGGTTAAAAAGATGAGGCAGAGACAGATAGATGGCTTTCAGAGCACCTTCTGGAGGGAGGATGTTAATGATTTGGTAACTCTGTCTGCTGAGGTTTCGGGAGCTGTCAGTTCCAAGGCATCCACATGCTCCTCCCATTCTAATAGAGAGAGGACGGCACAGCCTCTGTTTCTCTATGGCTGCTATGGCTGAGAGATCAGTAGGTTCAGACAGTATTTATTCTCTCATGGATATGAAGCCTAGACTTTCAAAATCAGGCCACCAGCAGTACCACATTCCCGTTAAAGGCTCACATTCTATTACTTTTAGGGAGACAATACAATCCAGAACAGCAGGTAAAATGGGTGCCTACAATAGCATTTTTAAGGGAGAGCAGCCTTCACCCAAGAACATGCAATCCTGAAAAAAACATGTCCTTGAAAAGGAAAGGTGGACCACCAGATTAAGGCTGTTGGAGGCTAGGAGACAATAAGAACTATGTCTAACCTTCGCCATGTTTTACAAAAAACACACTGAATTATCAGATTATCTTTGTATTTGAAACCATCCTGCCAAGCCATTGCAAGGTTGTTATTTTGGGGGACAATACACAAACACGCAGACACACGCACACACACACACACACACTTAGTATATAGCATGCTTCTGGAGGTTTTATTTTTATTTATAACTTGGTATGTTTTAGAAATTGATTATATCACCAGTTGAAAAACTGGAAGGTAACATACAATTTACTCTGAAATGAACTTGAGTTACCAGAGCTCTCGGGGGGAGTTCGGCTCCCATCAACACCTTAACTCCAAATGTCTTCAGGCCTAGTAACACTGAAGAGATTGTTCATCATGACCAGACACACAGGACTCTGAAGAGAGATGGAATTTTTTCAGTTGTATTTTCTCGGGTTGCATGACAGATTTAATTGGAAGCATAAGGAATATTTGTCTGTCTCTCCTCTGTGTCAGAAAGTGCATTAAGGATGGCAAATTCTCATTGGTTTTTGCCCTTGTGGAATAGACAGGAGCCAGGACTGAGCAGGACACAGTTTCCAGAAGTTAAGGCCATTAGTACACACCACATCAGGGCAGGGCTGTTCCCTTTAACATTTTTGCATCTGAATAGTTTAGATTGGGTCATCATCCATCCATCTGTGCTAGCTACCTACACACCTCTAGTTTCCATCCATCCATCCATCATCCATCCATCCATCATCCATCCATCCATCATCCATTCATCCATCCATCATCCATCCATCCATCATCCATCATCCATCCATCCGTCCATCATTCATCCATCCATCCATCCACCATCCATCCATCATCCATCCATCATCCATCCATCATCCATCCGTCCATCATCCATCCATCCGTCCATCATTCATCCATCCATCCATCCATCCATCCATCCATCCATCCATCCATCCATCCATCATCCATCCTTCATCCATCCACCATCCATCCATCATCCATCCATCCATCCATTCATCCATCATCTGTCTATCTCTTCATATCATCTACTATCTTTCCATTTCTATAAAATGAAGTTGAAATTTATTGGGTTCTTTCAAATAGCTTTATTACAAAGCAAATTGAACAAATACATATTTATATGCAAAAACTGATATGTATGAATGTTTTGCCTGTATGTATGTCTATGCATCACATGTATTTCTGGTATCTGAAGAGGCTAGAAGAGAGTGCTAGAGTTCTTGAAACTGGAGTTAAAGATGTTTGTGAGCCACCGCGTGGGAGCTATGAATCAAACGTAGGTCCTTCAAGAGAACAGCTAGTGCCGTTAACCAATGAGCCATTTCTTCAGTTCCAAATCCATGTATATATTTTAAGCTGATGAGAAAATAATTCTAACAAAAGCCACATGGGGCTGAGGATGGATGTAGTTTAGTTTGTTTGCCTATTTTGCAAGAAATCTCACTGGGTTTGATCCTTAGCAGCAAATAAAACAGGCATGGTGGTGTACTCCTGTAATGCCAGCACTCAAGAGGCGGAGGCAAGTGGGCCAGATGCCCAAGGTCACCCTGGACTACGTCGTTCAAGGCCCAGTTGGGCTATATGAGACCTTGACTCCAAAACAAAACAAACCACTCCCCCAAAACAAACAGCATTCAGCACAGTACATATTTGTCTTCTTTTTAAAATGCATTAGCGTATGTCTTGGTGACGCTTCTGACTCACAACTCTGTCAGGAATTAGTGCTGTGCATGAGCAGCGCTGTCCGGTAGAGCCAGTCATTTAGCTGGTTTCCGACGCATCACATGCTGCCAAGGGTTGCTGTTGGGAATAGCTACGGCATCACTAGGTTGAGTTCATGACTTCCCTTGAGTAGTTCTCATCCCACAAGCAGACCCAGAATGTCCACGTGGGCATTGTCCTAGCTCGTTCTCAATTCTACTTGGCACTTTAGGTTGTTAAAGACTAGCTAATGAGTCAGATATTTTCACATAGAATGTATGACATATGGGGCTGAGGCTGTAGCTCAGTTTGTAGAACGCTTGCCTAGTAAGCCTGAAGCCTTGGGTTTCATTCCAGTATTGCATATGCTGGGCATGGTGGTGGATGTCTGTAAAACTAGCACTTGGGAGGTAGAATTGGGAGAATCAGATCAAGATTATCCTCAGCTACATGGGGATTTTGAGGCCAAGCTGGGCTAAGCTAAAAGTCTCTCTCCTCTCCCTCCTGCTCCCCGCCCCCCTCAACATGACATTTTCCTTTCAGTGATAACCTGATAGCCTGCTTGCTTGTTCCTTCTTTTTTCTGATATTTATTTTATATGTATTTATGTTAACCGTGTTTGTACAGCACACGTATGCAGGAACCCAGATAGGTCAGAAGAGGTGTCAGATCCCCTGGAACTGGAGTCACAGATAGTTGTGAACCACCATGTAGGTTGTGGGAACAGAACCTGGATCCTCTGTAAAAGCAGCAGGTGTTCTTAATTGCTGAGCCGTCTCTCCAATTCCCACCTTTTTATAATGAGTTCATGGAATACTTCATCTCATTTTAACCCAGCCTTTACTTTACCAATCTTAGTTTATTTGTTTTGCTTGGAGACAGGCTCTTGGCTAGCCTTGAACTCTCAATTTTTCTGCTTTACCTTTGAAAGTGTTGGGTTGATAGGTATGTGCTACCGATCTTAGCTTTGCCCATGTTTTCCTCGGACAGATTCCATGATGAACTTGACAAGATGGGAACTAATAGAAAGCCCATCAGGCTGGTTCCTGCCAGACTATACTGGCGTGGTGAGAATGAGTATCTCAAGAACTTCTATATTGGAAAGTAGATACTTTAGATCATAAACTCCCTCAAAGTGTCTTCATCATCTCCCACCTTCTCTCTCTGTTCGGCATCCTCTCAAGTATTCATTTCAATGTCTTTGAATTTCAGGTGGCTTTGGAATTTCAGTCATATTGACGTTTCACAGAGATGGGAGAAGCTATGTATCTGGAGCTCATTACCTCTTAGCAGGTGTTTCTGGCCTTTTTGTTTTGTCACATGACACTGTCATCTATAAAGTTTGTGTTCATGAATGGTGCAATCGAGTTCCACAAAAACACCAAAACAACAACAACAACAACAACAACAACAACAAAAGTCTTATAAATTTTTATTCAAGTTAAGGTTTGTGTTGTGCCCCATTCAGAGCTATCCTGTAACATGAAGGGCCTGCTTGTTGGGGTTTCTGTCCTGCCTGGTACCCCACAGCCGGCAAGTCCCCCCCAAATCACACAGAGGTCTCCATAAGATTATAAACTGATTGTCCCATTGGCTCAGGCTTCTTACTAGCGCTTATAACTTATATTAACCCATTGTTCTTATCTGTGTTAGCCACATGGCTCAGTACCTTTTCTCAGCCAGGCAGGTCACATCCTGTCTCTTTGGTGGACTGTGAGGAGTGCCGAGGGAGCTTCCTGCTTCCCAGAATTCTCCTGTTCTCACCTCTAGTTCCTGTCTGGTTTTCCCGCCTATACTCCCTGCCTGGCCCATCAGTGTTTATTTAAAACATGATTGACAGAATACAGACAATTCTCCCGCACCACTATCCAAAGAGCTATAACTAGTTAGCACAAAGAGCCATGGCCACAGGCCAGACATTTCCAATGGCAGTCTACACGTTTCTTTCCTCTCTGTCTTGGCTGTTTCCTTGATACATGGCCTGATCTTAGAACTTTCTCATTCTGTGACGTTCATTATTAGTGTCTGTATTTTTTCCAAATAGTTAATTCACTTTGGATAACCTCATGCTGGCTTAAAGTCTCCATGTGTCTTAGTATCATAATGAAAGTTGGAAAAGAAATGAATTTTTCTTTTTCTAAATGGTGCTGTGGCCCAAGGGAAACTTAACAAAAGTGACTAGACTTCAGACACGGATTTCATTGCTTCCTTTCCTTCCCTGGAAAGCCCGAGGAAGCCGCAGGAAAGGAGCCTGTTGGGAGTGCTTCACTGCCAATATTGCCCGGTATGGCCTGACTTCCTGGAGCACCAGTGTCTCTGGAGCTCCTTACTCTCTACTCCAGGTCATCTGATGCTATCCTGATGGGTCCATTCCTTACAAGGAGGGAGGGTGCATGGCAGGGATGCACCCAGCCTCTCTGTCCAGGCATTTTCTCCCTCATTGCTGTGAACAGATACAGACTTATAAAGCCCAGAAACTTCATTCACTTCCTTTGGTTTGACTTTTTGAAAAAAAAATTAATATTCACTAGTGACTGATTGAGGACATCAGTGAACAAAGCTCCAGGAGTTTCATGTGGGTGGAAATACTCCTGGTCACCTGGCTTCTGGAGCTGATGAAGGTGGCAGGCAATTCATCATCACGTGTTATTTCCCAGTGGCACTGGGAGAAGGGCCAGAGATTCAGGGTCTAGTCTTAGGGCTGATCTTAGTCTTAGAATATACTCTTCTTGGCATGGGGAACACAACATTTATTTTCCAGCAGATGAGAACCACTGAGTGTTTCAGCTGGTACCAAGTGGCCCACTGCGGTCTCCTTCCAACCAGTCACATGTGGCTTTTCAGACTTGCAGGTTTGTTTAGAGGGTCAATATCCAGGATTTTATGCTGGGTGATTATGAACATCTTAACTCATTTGTGATTTTATATTCTTCCTAGGAGTATAGGACAACTTTCTCCTTTCCCTTTTTCTTCTCTCTCTCTCTCCTTCCCTCCCTCCCCCTCTCTCCCTCTCTTCTTTGAGACAGGGTTTCTCTGCGTAGCAGCGCTGGCCATCCTGGAACTCACTTTGTAGACCAGGCTGGCCTTGAAGTCACAGAGATCCACCTACCTCTGCCCCCTGAGTGCTGGGATTAAAGGTGTTCACTGCCCAGCTTTTTGAGGAAGGGTATCTCTACATAGCCCTGGTTGTCCTGGAATTCCTGATGTCAGGAAGTTCTCAACCTCCTATGCTGTAACCCTTTAATACAGTTCCTCATAACTCCCCCAACCATAAGTTTATTTTCTTGCTATTTCATAACTGTAACATTGCTACTGTTGTGAATCATAATGTAAATATCTGATATGTGGATGGTCTTAGGTTACCCATGTGAAAGGATTGTGAAAGGATTGCGAGGCCCCCAAAACAGTTGTGACCCACAGGTTGAGAACCACTGCCCTGTGTAGTGTTTCAAACCCAGGTTGGCTTTGAACTCACAGAGACCTGCCTGCCTCTGCATCCCAAGTGCTGGGATTAAACGTGTGTGCTACTGGCATGACTGGCTCATTTCATCAGTCTTCAAGCCAACTCAGTCTCTACTACTGCTCTGGTAACAGCTGGATTCAGTTTGAAGACTGAGTTTTTTTTTTTTTTT
>JAQHUG010000010.1:12908980-12925069 GCA_028555095.1 Dicrostonyx torquatus
CCAGGCCAGCCTTGAACTCACGTAGTAGCCCAGCTTAGCCTTGAACTCACACAGTAGCCAAGGCCAGCCTTGAACTCACTCTGTAGCCCAGGCCAGCCTTGAACTCACGTAGTAGCCCAGCTTAGCCTTGAACTCACACAGTAGCCAAGGCCAGCCTTGAACTCATGCAGTAGCCCAGGTCAGCCTTGAACTCATGCAATAGCCCAGGCCAGCCTTGAACTTCTGACCTTCTTAACTTGGTCTCTTATGTAGTAGGATTATAGTCAAGTGCCACCAGGCTCAAATACAAAGTTCTGTCTTGTGTCACATAGGATTCCATACATGTCACTGTGTTCTGCTTCTATTTTTGCTATGTGATGCACACCCAGTTCTAAGAGTGTCTATTTTTAGGGCTATGAGTGAGTGGGAAGAACATGGGGGGCTTCACACAGTGAACCAGTTTTACTCCTTGAACTAAATGACAAAAACCTAAGAGTATTATTCTTTACATATTTTATGAATTTTACAGATTAAAAGTATGTTTGGGTAAAGGAGTTGGGGCACTTCGTTTGCATTTATTTCAACACTGGATGCTGTTGAATCTTTTACTGTGCCCTTGAGGTAATGCACGCTCAGAGCTATAGATGGGACTCGGCCAAGTTTGCGCTAATTGTTAGATGTAATTCCAGTCCCACCTGTGCCTCTGGGTCCTGGTGCCATCTCTAGTCACTTTTAAGACATTCAAGCTTCCTTCAGGGAATAACGGAAATGCCAGGCATTGGCACACAAAATCTGAGACTCCTATTTAGTCAATGAGAAAGTTTCTACATGAAAGGGCAGGAACACCGGATTCAATCGCACCAAAGCTTCGAAGTATCTATGACTGAGATAAACAGGTGGGTGAGGCCTGGAGTTCAGCATCTCCTCCTTGTCCCTTAGCTCAGTTTGCAGGATGAAAGACCACTTGCCCTACAGGCTTGGAACGTTCTGGGAATACGGGTGGGCCAGGGCAGCATTGGCCAGAAAAGTGGAAGTGCCTGGAGGGGAGAGGTGGAGGTTGCCGTGGATGACTGCTTTTCCTCTCACTGTTAAACAGCAAAACAAACCACAGAGAAGGACGTGGGGGTGAAGGGAGAGTCTGTACATGGGGAGTATTTTAGGTGAAGGAAATGGTCTGCATCTTAATAGTTTGTAAAAATGTACCACATTCAATACTTTAAGAAGGGCCAATCTTTTATGTAAATTATATTTCACATCTTGCTGTAGAAAAGAAAACAAGTACAAAGAAATTCCAGAACACAGACGAAAATGATGTCAAAATAACGTTATTTAGCAAATTAGCTGAAATTTAATTCTAATTATATAAATCAGATGGCATTGTTAAATGAGGGCAGTTTCAATGAGTACTGATGAGGATTGCTGATGAAAGGCAGTTTTCATGAAGACCATCATGAGCTTAGAGTCTGACCTTGTGACAGACAGCTACAAATCAGACTGCTAACTGTGATGTTCCTATATGCTTAGTGTCAAATACAGTTGATACACTGAGTAATATACTAAGGCAAGAGAAAGATGCTATGGAACTTTTTATATACAGAAATGCTGGCTCTTTAAAAGAGTGTATGCTTTTATCCCTCTATATACAGATGTTATAAACTCCAACCATTTACATGATCAAAGCCAAAACCAAAATTAGCTGCCAGTTCCATTAAACACATGTAATAGTTTCTCTCCCTTCCTATCACGTGGGTATATGCATGAATAAACTGGAAAAGTATGTTTTGTGGTCTGACCTGAAATAGACTGGATACACGATGAAGTCAGAAGAGAGACACTGAGCAATGGGGAGCGATTCTATTTTGGTTAAAGAAGCCAAGAAACTACTACTTTTCTAAATACATATATGAAAATTAGTGCAAGAAATCATTGGATTATTATTGATCACTTCAAAATGTCAGGGGAGGGTAGGCAGGGGAGACATCCCATTCCCTTCATCCATTTTCTCATGGTTGCATAAGTGTCAAAATAGATTTACTAGCCGGGCGGTGGTGGCGCACGCCTTTAATCCCAGCACTCGGGAGGCAGAGGCTGGCGGATCTCTGTGAGTTCGAGACCAGCCTGGTCTACAAGAGCTAGTTCCAGGATTGGCTCCAAAGCTGCAGAGAAACCCTGTCTCGAAAAACCAAAAAAAAAATAGATTTACTATAACTCAGGGTGGATCATCTTAGACTAGTATCTGACATGATGGACGGATGGTAAGCTTTTAACATTTCCTTCATAGATTGTCTTGGTCTTCATTTTCTGTTGTTTGTCCTTGAGAGACATTTTCAGCCTTGTCTTCTATTTCCTATCAGCCTTCTGAGATTTCATAGGTACAAAGAAGCTATCTATTTTATAAAAATTAAGAATTACTTTCCCTTTGAGATAAATCATCATGTAGCTCAGGCTAGCCTCACACTTTCCATGTAGCTGAAGAGCCTCCTCTCTTTAGCAATTGTGTGCTGGGACTGCAGGCATGTGTGGGCACCTCAGCTTATGTGGTGCTGGGAATGGAACCCAGGACTTTGTCCATGCTGGGTGGGTACTCTACCAATTGAGCTACTTCCATAGCCTGGAAAGGGATTCTTAAAACACCCTGAGCCTGAAGCTGCAGTGATTCTGGGAGGGGACAATTGAGTTATTGCCTGAGAAGCTCTGAAAATACATCAGAACAAAGGCTTCATGCTAAGAGAAAAGATTCCCAGTTAAGAAGCTTCTCTCTTACATGACCCAGGCAGATGCCCCATCTGTTCCATCACGATTTGATGCTTTGATTTAATCTGATGCGAACAGGTCAAGATTTTATCACTGTGGACTGTCATCATTCAACCCCAGCACTTAACTGGGACTCAACACCCCAGAAACTGTGCCTTTGGGGTTTCTGCTATAGCCAAGAAGATATATGTAGTCTCTGGCACCCTCAGAACTTGCAGAGAAGTGGCAATTGACTTGTGAAATGTCTCCCTTCTCTTCAAGAGCACAATACAAACTTCATTCAGCACCTAGTTAGAACTTTGGTGTGGGCAGATGTCTACAATCCTAAAACACACTCACTTTTACTTTTAAGCTTCTATTAAGAGAATCCTGGGACCCATGGCTGCTATCTCCACATTACTGGCAACACTTTAAGGAACCTAGTCCCATACACAAGTTTGGAGCACATTGATGTGTTAATGTCAAAAAGCTGAGCTTATCCCTGCTGAGGAAATAGTAATTTGGGGAGAAAGATAATAACTCAGAGAAAGAACTTGCCTCATGTTGGTAGAAGGGGTGTTTGGGGGAACGGAGAATGGGTGCCCCATTTCTTCATGGGTTGAAGAGATGGTTCGGTTCTTAAGTGTGTTTGTTTTTGGCTCCCAGCACCCATGTCAGGAGTCTCACAACTGCCTGGTGTTCCAGCTGCAGGGATCTGATGTTGCTCTTCTGGGCTCCACACAGCATCAGCATGCATATTTATATGTATGTGTGTGTGTGTGTGTGTGTGTGTGTGTGTGTGTATACACACAGATGAACAAATGCAAGTGATAAAACAAATGGGTCTTACAGAAAGCATATCCAGCTGATCAGAGTGCTCATTTTTAAGACTTTGGGAACTCTGCTTTTAACTGCATTTTTTACTCCCTATTTGTTTCCCCCATCCTTTGGGTCTTTAGAAGTTCTATATTTGAAATACCTGCCAGGAAAGACTTTCAAAGGCATCAAAACAGGAAAACAAAGTATTATTAATAAGTTTGTGGCTCAGCTCACCTCTCCAGTTTGTTTTCTGTTATGTGGAGTTATTTTACCATTATGAAAGTCATAGAAAGCTCAGATTAAGGGTGAAGCCCAGTTGACAGAGTGAGTGTCTAGCATGTAAGAAGCTTTGAGTTTGGTCTCAGCACTATATAAAAACTTGTATGGTGGCACATGCCTATAATCCCAACACTTGGGAAGCAGAGGTAGGAGGATCAGAAGTTCAAGGTCATCTTTGACTCCATAACAAGTTCCAAGCTAGCCTAGGCTACATGAGACCCTGCCTTAACAAATATGGATGTGGCGTGAGTCTTTAGCATCTGCCTTGTTTCATATGAACTTGAACCCTTAAGGTATGCCTCTCTGTGTCTGCGGCTTGGTCAAGAGCCCAGATGTAGCTGGTAGTTCTTGCTGGCAAATGGAAAACCCATTTCTGGTTCCCAAAAGATGCTAGATGGGCATGTTCTCTGCATGGCGAGCTTTGTGAACGGCAGGTCTGTGTAGATTGTTACTGCTGTGTTCCAGCCCACCAGATCCCTACTGACAGCGGCTCTTATACTCACCCTGACTCCCAGGAATTGTCGTCAGACTCCTTCAGAGAGTCAGTGAGGGTGAGGAAGCCACATTTAGCGGGACAGCCAGCAAGGTGAAGAGGGCCTGGCGACAGTGCCACATGTCATTTTTAGGTGTGTGATTTGGGCTATCCATCCATGACATCTTCTCTGGTTCTGCATTTGTCAGTGGAATTCTGTTGGTTTTTCTAGGCATTCAAATGGTTGGTAATTGGTGTCATCCATATTATATTTACTCCATGTAAATGCCGAGGTAAGCATGAAGCCTCACGCAGTATTAAGAGGGTAGCCAGCAGAAACCTGTGCGAACTTTGCTTGGCAGATTCTATAGAATCTTATTTTGTTTGACTTTATATAATTTTTTTTTTTCGGTAGGGCACTGTTTTGACAAGTTACTGTCGTAAAGGAAATTTTCTGGGAAATTCATCTTATAATGGAAACTTTCCACACAGAACTATTTCTTGGGATTCTTTTTAAATAGGAACAATTCAGGGCTAACTTTTTAAAGATATTTTCTGAGGTGCAAAAAATTAACTTGTTAGTTTAGGAAATTTGTGTGTTACTACAGATAGAATTGAAATTTAGTAACTAAATGACCTACTAAGAAATTGCTGAGTGTTTGGTAAATTTGTAGAATTTAAAGCTCATTGTCTCTCTGAGGAGGTGGAGACATTTTTCACTTTCTTCTCATCCTCCTTCTCTGTCATCTCCCTGTCTCCAGGGCCACCAAATTAGCATGGTAGATCTTAGTTATAAAAGGATGAAATGGGCCAATGTTCCTTAAAAAATATACTTCAAGTGTGTTTTCTAATGAAATCAGAAACAAAAACTTATTTTGAAAAAAGTCTTTTTACCTTTGATCTTTAGCAATAATTAGATTATTTTTTGTTTTTGAAGACCTGAAACATAAAAGGCCAGGAAAAATGGACCCAAGGATATTTGATTTGAGAGTCCCAGGAGCTACCTAAATTAAATGTTTTTATTTTTATAGGTATGGGAACAGGTCATGGTTTGGTGAATTTTTGTGAAATATTATTTTAACTAGGCAAAGATGTGTTACTTTTGTTTATGCTGCATTTGTTTAGTTTGAAAAGATGTGTTACATTTGCTTCACTTTGCCTGCCTAAGGCACCTGATTGGTCTAATAAAGGACTGAATGGCCAATAGCTAGGTAGAGAAAGGATAGGTAGGGCTAGTGGATGAAACCAGAGGTTGCACTTTTGTTTCCTGGATGCCTAGTCCTGAGCAATCACATAGAAACTTATATTAATTTCAAACTGTTTGGCCTATTAGCTCAGGCTTATTATTAACTAGCTCTTACAACTTAACCCATTTCTATGATTGTATATTTTGCCATGAGGCTCGTGGCTTATTATCTCACATCTTGCTTCTCTGGGGGCTGCTTGTGTCTCCCTTGACTCTGCCTTTTTTTTTTTTTTTGAATCTCTGTTTGGATTTCCTGCCTAACTATATTCTATTTTGCCAAAAGCCAAAGTAGAGTCTTTATTAACCAATGGTAATAAAACATAGTCACAGCATATAAAAGGGTATCCCACATCAGGTGGACAGAGAGAATAAATGGGAGAAAGCTAGGCTTGAGAAAGAGAAGGAAGAAAAAGAGAAGGAGGAGGAGAGATCGAGGAACACACCCGGGGAAAGAATCCAGGCAGACGTCAGCCACCAGATTTAGAGAAGCAGTGAAAGTAGGATATGCAGAAGTAAGAAATGTAAAAAGCCCTGAGGCAAAAGGTAGATAAAGAGACAGAGGTTAATTTAGGTTAAAAGAGCTAGCCAGAAAAATGTCTAAGCTAGGTAGGGCATTTACAACTATGACAAGTCTCTGTGCATGATTGGGGAGCTGGTTGGTGGCCCAAAAGAAAAAAAAAGCCTGGTACAGGGAATTTCCCAATTAAGGACAAAGATGTTTTCACTCACACAGAACAAATGTTACAGGTTCCTCTAGATCAGTGGTCCTCAACCTTTCTAAAGCTGTGACCCTTTTAGTTTGTGTTGTGCTGACTCCCAACCATAAAATTATTTCATTGCTACTTCATGACTGTAATTTTGTTACTGTTATGAACTATAGTATAAATATCTGATATGTATGAATATAAATCATCTTATATGCAGGGTATCTAATATGCAAACCCCAAAGGGGTCATGACCCACAGAGGTTGAGAACCACTGATTTAAACTCTAGTAAACTCCTAAGGAAGCTTTTTCAGAATCTTCTTGGTGAACGTCAAGTGCTTCCTCTTTGGTCTGTCACTGACAGCTCAAGTTTATGGCTTTAAGATATTGAGCATTTGTTTTTCAGTCATTCTGGAATAGAAAGACAGCACACACAAATAACACTCATTAAAAAACCTTGTTTAAATATGTACCTGTTAATTGTGGTCCTTTAAAGAAATGCCTGGGAAGGTACTTCTCTTTGTTTGCTTGGGACTGCTGAACCCAAGGCCTCAGAAGTGATAGGGAAGAGTTCTACCACCCAGCTACAATTCTGCTAGGCCTTGCTGTGTAGCCCAGGCTGGGCTTGAGCTCCTGTTTCCCCTACTCAAGCCTTCCCTTCCCATAGTTGTTGGGTCCCTGGCTAAGGCACTTACTCCCCACTTCACACACACTGTGCAGGTCCCTCAGTTCTCGCAGCAGGCTTGAGAGTCTGGGCTCTGATTTCCCCAAGGGCTTCTTGAGAGCTGGGGCGTCACAGGTGCAGCAGATGCTGCAAATTGATTTTCACCTTCGCTGCTGTCCCGGTGAAAGGAAAGCATGGATCAATCTCGGACAAGTGCTTTTCACAGAAAACTTGAGATCAGATAATTACAGGCAACAGACCCACTTTCGAGCAACGGTTCCCAATAAAAATATGAAGAAGAGAACCGCAGTCCTTTTAAAAAAATTATTTTTTCAGAACTTCACACATGAGCCCTGTATTTATGTTGTTCCTGCCTCCTCCCCACCCTAGTCCCCCAACTCTGTCCAGAATGCATGGCCTTATCTTTAATTATTACAGCTCTCTCTCTCTCTCGGTGTACACATATAAATGTGTATATAATCTAATGAGTCAATTAAGTAATTGGGGTTAGGCTTGGAGGAAGAGCCACAAAAACAATTTTAAGTGTTTAGTGATTGATGGATTCATTAAGGAAGGGAGATGACGATATTTCCAGGACTTTACATTGAAAACTTCCGTTCTGTATGGCTGCCACTTTGGGAAGAGTGTAGGAAAACTCAAGTTAACTGTTTGGTTAACCGCAGCTGATTTTCCCAACATGAGGCTGTCTCTGCTGGTGTCTTTTTCCTCCTCACCCCTACACTTCTGTCAGCAGCACTCTGCTTCCTTCCCCAAACTGGTCCTCATTGTCCATGTCCAGTCCTCGAGATCACACCAAGCCCGTGGTTTCCTCCTCCCTCCTCCCTGGGCATTCACCTCCTCCCTTGCTAATGTTTAGCTCAACAGGAAGCAAGCGTTCTTATTAAAACTGTGAGCCCTCAGTGTGTTACCTCACGTTATCTGCAACCATTGCCTGAGGGAAGAATCCCAGCAAACAGAGAGAAGCCATGGGGAAAGATGGGCATGGAGGGAGCTCTAGCATTATGTGGGTCCCCAGCTCCCCTGATCTTGGAGTCAGCATCAACTTGTGTTCTTAGGTTGCATTACATGCACCTAAAGGAGTTTAAATGCCAATTTGTCTTCTGGGAAAAAGGATTCTGATTAATCATCAGGATTTTCCACGAATAGTATTCTAGAATAACAGCAGCCTTGTGAGTCATGCACACACGTGACCACATCTGGCAGACAACATAATCAGCAACATTTGAAACTTGTGGTGTTGGGAGGCAGAATGGGTTCTTATTTCAGAATAGCTTGGTTCTTTTGTGAATTCTTTGTCCTCTGAAGTTAGATTCTGGGAAGCATGGTTTCATGAAAGTCTGTCTGTTCTGACCCATGCAATGACTGTACCTTATACTTGTGTCTAGACTGACAGGGAATGGGGTGCCAAGAGGGATATGTACATTTTCAAGGGCATGAGGAAGTCTTTGAGGAAACAAGGCCTTCCTTCAAACCTCTTGCTCTTGACTGACTTCAGTCAGCAGCTTAAACAGCTGGTGGGGACCAGCGTCTCTCAGCTCCTTTCTTTCCATCCATGGGATTAAGACAGGTCTTCTTCTAGTTATGCTTGTTAAGATAAAAGTTTGAATAGAAGAAAGGAGACAGATTGGAGCCCCTGTAGGAAGGATGAGAGTTGCTTTCAGTATTCGGAACATTCTAAAGCTGATTCTCAGTAAGGTCAGTGTGTTTGGCCAGGAAACCGCACTAGAATATGAGGGTACATGGGGGGAGATAACAAAAGGAATTTTGGAAAACAGCTCAAGCTATAACCAGATGACCTACAGTGACACACACTTCCCCGTTAAGCTGATTTAATTAGAGCCGCAAGACCACCACGCAGTCGGAGACTGATGACAGACACAGTGGAGTTTCTTTAGATTAAAAGTGTTCTTTTTGGTTCAAAGCCTTCTTTTTCAGTGCTGATCTTTATAAGGCTAGTTGAAGTAATTAATGAGAAAGTAAAAGCACATCAGACACATTCATCTTGGCTTTCAAAACTGCTTAGGCTGGCTTGCCGCAAGGGTTCTGCCCCTGGCATAGGTTGGGAAGATTGGGACTTGGCAGTCCATGTCACAGGCCTCCCTGTGTCCCTTCCTCACTCCCACCATGCTGTACCTACAGCTATTTAATAAGTTGTTCTTCTGTCTTCATGGAAGGCTGACCTGATAGGCTCTGTGCTGTCTGCGGTTACCAGACTGATGATGTCGGCTATGGGTCTGCTTGGGTAGTAATGGCAGAAATGTCAGGGCAGGAAAGTTTGCCACATGACCAGAACAATGGGTCAGGATCAGGAGATGTGGGGTAGGCTTGTGGGCATGATTGGCTGGTTGGTGGGCAGTGGCCTTGAGCAGCGGGTGGGGGATTAGGTGGGGATTGGGCAGCCAAGAGCAGGGCTGTTGATCGACATGGAAACTAATCCCTGTAATGAGGGTTCCGTACATGCTGGAAAAGCAAAGAACTGCTGGGTAGCTGGCATGGAGCACGGAGGGAAACAATAGCCAGGAGAAACAGAGTCAGGGATGGAAGGCTCTTTCATTAGGTGGCAATCATCATTTAATCCATTACCATCAGCTAGCATCCTAAATATCAAGTTTAGGGGCTTAAAGTCCCGAGCACACACTGGCACAGTTTAGCTGTGTGTGAGAATTGGTAGTCAGCCTCCACCCACCAAAGCAGTCTTGACAGTTTGTCTACCTCACATATTTTGTAGGGTGGGTATCAGAAGGTGAACATGGTATCTTTTTGAGTACTCAGCCTAACTGTTTCCAATCCCCATGGTCAAGCGATGCTTTACTTCCAAAGGAAGATGTGTAACATTTTTCTGGCCAAGATATGACATGGTAAACAGAACTGTCTAGAAACTGCAGACACTTGAATGTCGCAGTGTAGAAGAGGCTGGGAGTATGATCCCAGTCAAGGGTGACTGGCATGCAAGGGGGGGCACATGGAATGGGGTGCTACTCAATGGATGGGCCTGAAGCTGCTTACACTAGAATCATCTGTCCCCAAAATGAACATTTTGAATTAAATTCCAAAGAAAGGCTCAGGGATGTGAATTCAGATGAATTCGACTTACAACAAGAAAATCTCCACTCTGGAAAATGACTGCATTTTTAATAAAGCAGCTTTATCTTTTAAAATATTACCATTTGTGGGGCTAGAGAGCTGGCACAGCAGTTAAGAGTGTGAACTGCTCTTCCAGAGGACCCGAGTTCAGTTCCTGATACTCACATTAGGGCTGCTTACCACTGCCTGGAATTCCAGCTCCAGGGGACCTGCAGTTGTCTTCAACCTTCCTAATGCAAGAACTCTTCTGGACTCACTGGTACCTCCACACCAATGTGTGTGGAATAATCCATCTCTTTATATAATTAAAATGATAAAAATCTTAAAAAAGTATTACTGGCTCTTTGACTGGCTCTTAACTGTCCTCCTCTCTTTTGTTCAAGAAGCTTTAATTCAGAGGTTCTCAACCTGTGGGTCAAGGCCATTTGCAATTATAAAGTAGCAATGAAATAATTTTATGGCTGGGAGTCACCACACATGAGGACATGAACTGTTCTAAAGGGCTCTTGCATTAGGAAGGTTGAAGACAACTGCATCTAATGCCTTTTTTTCCCCTGAGACAGTATTTATATCTCTGTGTAACAGTCCTAGCTGTCCTGGAACTAGCTCTTGTAGACCAGACTGGCCTCGAACCCATAGAGATCTGCCTACCTCTGCTCCCAAGTGCAGGGATTAAAAATTTGCACCACTACTGCCTGGCAACGTCTAATGTCTTTATTGGGCCTCTGTTAGGAATCCCCAAGCCACTATGTGACTTCCAGAGCCATTCTTGTTTGCAGTTCATGCCTTCAAATTATAAATGCACACCATCACTGATGTTTGTCAATGAGGGCCAGTCCTTAGCCAGGACTTCAGGCCTGTCCATCTGGCACTGGCCCCTTGGTTTCATCAAACTTCTGATAAAAACTGGACGAACAAGTGAGTCTGATGACAGGCTAGTGTCTTGTTGCTGCCTTAAAAAAATCAGTATATGTTAATTATCTACAGCAACGGCTTTGTATTTTTAAGTTTGTGGGAATAGCTGTCCTGGAGAGCAAAGTTTTGTCTCCAGTGACAACAAATTGTAGAACTTTCCCAGAGTGCTCAGTTTGATAATTGGTTACTTTGGTTTCTGTTTGCGTGACATCACCATAGCAACTGTCCAGCATCCCCAGTATACCCAACAGCAATGCTTATTGTGTTTTAGACAGCAGGATTTATGGAACTGTGGTAATGATCTTAGTTTAAGATTTTTTTTCTTATTTCCCCCAGTATGTTACTCTGTTGAAAATTGCAAAACGTATTTCTTTTCATATACTGGAGCTATGCCAGGGGCCAGCTTTTGTTCAGCGGAACAGAAGTTACACACCTGTTGTTTCTTGCACATAAAATAAATATAGATATTCTCTCAGTTTGAGAGTTTGCCTTGTGTGCTGGGGCTATGGCTCTCTGGTAGAGTGCTCTTTTGCAGGTGTGGGTCTCAGGATCCACTCCCAAGCATGGCCCTGAAAAGAAGGTAAAGGCTAAAGCTTGCTTCATGGAAGGGAAGATGTTTACCATACAGTGCTGCCATCGCCAAGAGGCCGTGTTAAATAGTCTCTGCCCGCCCCTCCCCCAGACAGCTGCCAGGACAGTTCCATGATCATGAGTCCACGTGGCTTTGAGTCTGGTGAACATATTACGAGTGCCTGAGGAAGCGAAGCAAGGGGCACAAAGGCGTCTTTGTGCAGATCTCCACAAGTTCCGTTTCAGAAAAGAGGCAGGTCATGCTGAAAGCTTTCCGAGGCACCTAGGGAAGAGGCACAGCTAATGGATCATAAATAATTACACCAGGCTGTAGGCTGCCTCAAAAATTAGCCTGAACCTCTGGTCTCCTTTAGAGCAGGTCTCAACGTATTTCATGTTTAGTTTCCATAACTCACTTTTTTTTTTTTCCTGAGACAGGGTTTCTCTGCAGCTTTTGAGCCTGTCCTGGAACTAGCTCTTGTAGACCAGGCTGGTCTTGAACTCACAGAGATCCGCCTGCTTCTGCCTCCCAAGTACTGTGATTAAAGGCGTGCACCACCACCGCCTGGCCATAACTCACTTTTTTAAAGTATGAGATCTGTGTAGGTATTAGCTACCTACACAGTCATGGTCATGGTCTCCTTGTTTCTTGCTCTGAGGGACTTCAGAGTAGAGGAAGCCATGGGTCTGCCAGACTGGGCCACCATCTGAACTAATAATGATGCCCTAAGCATGACCCAGTAGTCCAAGGACTTACTGAATTCCAGCTTCCTAAAATGGAGAGATCTTAAGGTGTGTCTTGGTCCTGTTGAGCAGCAGTCTTCCACTGAAGGCTTAGAAGGGACCTGGAGCTCAGAGTCTGCTTCTCCCTCTGATTGGTTGTCACATGTTAGCATGCCCCTTTGTGCTGCATATGGGAGCCATTTCAGAGGTCACCAGAAAGTGTGGCGCACATTGTGGGGATGGCAAGAAACCTGGTACTAGAAACACCCCAAGGAATCCACAATGATTACCTCAGCTAAAAATAGAGGAGAAGATGCCCAAACTGACCTTGCTCTGTAGTCAGATTGGTGACTATCCTAAATGTCACCATAGAACTTTCATCCAGCAACTGATGGAAACAGAGGCAGAGACCCACAGCAGAGCACTGGGCTGAGCTCCCAAGGTCCAGTTGAAGAGCAGGAGAAGTGAGAATATGAGCAAAGAGGTCAAGACCATGATGAGGACACCCACCATAACTGTTTACTTGAGCTAATGGGAGATCACCAACTCCAACTGGACAGGGAAGGAAATAGCATAGGTCCAAACTAGTCCCTCTGAATGTGGGTAACAGTTGTATGGCTGGGGCAGACTGCAGGACCATTGGTGGTGACACCAGGATTTATTCCTACTACTTGTACTGGCTTTTTGGGAACCTATTCTCCTTCGATGGATACTTTGCTCAGCTTAGATATAGTAGCGAGGGCCTTGTACCTTCCCCAAAGCAATGAGCCTTACCCTTTCTGAGGAGTGGATGGGGGTGGAGGATAGGTAGACAGAATGGGAGTTGGGGAGGGAGTGGGAACTGGGATTGGTATGTAAAATGAAAAAGATAGTTTGTTTTCTTTTTTTAAAAAGAAAGAAAAGAAATTATATGAAAAAAGAAAAGCATGGCTCAGTTTGATAAACTTGGACATAAAGGTTTTGTAGAACATGACAATGAGCCAAGAGATTTTGCACCTGGACTTCTGCACTGCCTGAGAGGCTTTGCATGTTACCCGACCTCAGGCACCTTCCTTGGCATCACTGTTTCCTTCTGCCTGTTTTTTCCTCAATTTTTAATTTTATGTGTGTCTTAGTCACTGTTCTATTGCTGTGAAGAGGCACCATGACCAAGGCCACTCCTCTGAAAGGAAGCATTTAGTCTCTTGCTGCAGCAATCTGAGCTGGAGCATCCAGAGCTGGAGCATCCAGAGCTGGAGCTTGGAGCATGATTTCACACGTTCTAAGAAAATGGCAGATGAACTAAATCGGCAGCCTTGAGACCACTGAGCAAAAAAAGAGGAGTGAAATTTCCTAAAAGCTAGATGAGAGGATTTCTCCACCCCACTGCACCCTGTCATCTCCAAGACCACCTTTGATGTGGATGGAGAGACTCCTGCAAGATGGACGCAAAGCATGTACACATACACACATACACGGTGTGTATGGGGGTTTTACTTGTATGTATACCACATGCGTGCTTGGTGTCTAGGGATGGGAGAAGAAGGGGTTGGATCCCCTAGAACTGGAATTACAGATTGCCAGCATGTGGATGCTGGGAACCAAACCTGGGTCCTCTGCAAAAACAACATGTACTTTTACCAATTGAATGCTCTGTCTAGCCCCATTATTCACTGTATAGTTTGAATGAGAATAGCTCCCCTCCCCATAGGCTTATATATTTTGATGTTTGTTTCCTGGTTAGTAGAAATGTGTGGGAAGGATTAGGAGTCATGATGAGGCAATGTAATCTTATTGGAGTGGTATGTCGCTGGGCATAAGCCTTGAGGTTTCAAAAGCCCACAGCAGATCCAGTGTTTATCTCTTCCTAATGTTACCTGTAGATCAGGATGTGAAGCTCTCAGCTCATGCTCCATGGCCATGCCTGTCTGCTTCCTGCCACGATGATCATGGACCAACCCTTTAAAACTGGAAGCAAGTCTCCAACTAAATGCTTTTTAAAGAAATGAATTGCTTTTGTCATGGTGTCTCTTCACAGCAATAGAACAGCAACTAAGACACCCATGTTCTTGACCTAGTGAGAAGGTCTCAGTTGAAGCTTCTCATATTTCTTCTTCAGTTGGTAGATGGGGAAACACAGTCTTTTGAGTTTTTCGAGGCCGAACGTGCCTGAGCTCATACAGCTAGGCAGCGGTGAGGGTGGGGATTTGTAGATATCCTTGGAACACTCATTGATGAGTAAGGAAACACACCTTCAGGCCATTTTCCAGCATGTCACCAAATAGAACTTGGTCTCGTGAGCTTAGGATGGGAGATGTCTCTGCAGATGAGTTAAAATAATAGATCTATGTTGAATAAATGGAGAGAGGCATGTTGGCCAATCTCACCAGACCACAGGGTTCCCAAACAATCATGTTTTTAGCACTCCTATAGAGCTTTTCGTGTGTGAGGCGGTACTGAATGCTTTCTGTGGCTGACCTAATGTCAATCACTGGCAGATCTGTTATGCAATGATACCATCCTTACTTTATAGTAGACATCTAAACAGAAAGGAAGATCTCAGCCCGAGAGGGAAGAAGTGTTGTCTGGCTGAGGAGTACTCCAAGTGGTAGGATTCAAGCTTCACTTTCCCATTGACTTGGCTCCAGGGTAATTTTCAAATGCATTCATGGAACAGCTTTTCCATGCTGGTTGTCACAAGGTGTTTCCTTTAGCTTCTGATAATGGAAACTTGTTCTCATTTCCTGCTTTGAATTTAAAGAGTTGCCATTTTGAGCAATCTTTTCAAAAATGTAACTTTTGTCTTAGTTTATTCCTATAATCCCCTACTTCAATGACTTTGTACTCATTTTGTCCATTCCACTTACTTTGCATTCTGTTTGCTTTTGCTTTTCTGTATCATTAACTTAGATCCTTTTTCTTAAAACATACCTAAAGCCACAGATTTCCTTCTAAACTAATTTACCTGCATATCATATATTTTGATATTTTCTCCTTTGAATCCATTTCAGAATACTTCTAATTCCTTTTCAAGTTATTTTTAAATTGATGAGCATTATTTTAGATGTTCTTAATGGAACTCTTTTTTTGTATTCTGCTTTATTTCCCACTGAGTTATTAATTATATCTCTTTGGCACTTTTTAGTTCTTGCCATAGATTTAGAACAGTCACAGTTTTCACAGTTTGCTTGAGAAAAAATATAATAATATTCTATCATCTTATGTAAAAGTACCTTCTGAGAATACAATTTTATTTCCCTCTTCTTAGAATAAACTTTTAAGTATTTTATAAACTCTGTTATATAGCAATTTTTGATTTCCATAGCCAGTTGTCTTCTAGGGAAATTTTAAAAGAGATAATGTTAACAGATAAGTGACATGATAATCATAAAACTGTCCCTTAATCAAATTTGGTGTTTCCTGGAGACTTCCTTCAGTACTACCTGTAGCTTCATGTGTCTGGTGGAAAAGTATCCCAGCTCCCATCTGCTCACAGATATTTCTGTTTATGGACTTAAGTGTCTGGCTGTCCCTTCTTCTGTTTGGGCCTTCACAATGTTTCATTATCTTTGTGCTTGAATAGTTTTTGTGATGTCTGGCTAGTGTGTCCCACATTCCAGTTTTCTCTTCATATAGCACACATCCTCTGCTTTTTCACAGTGTGTTCCATTCTATTTTTGTGATTTTCTATTTTTGGGGAGTTGGTTTTAAAAAATTTGTGTGTGTGTGTGTGTGTGTGTGTGTATACATTCATGAGTGCCTGCCAAGTGCACACATGGAGGTCACAGAACTGTAGCATGAATAATAAAAACCCAGAGACAGATATTGGGGTTCAACCTGAAGATCAGAAAAGCAAAGCCGCCAACCACTGGCTCTTACCTCTACCTCAGACCGAAAATG
>JAQHUG010000010.1:12933681-12959675 GCA_028555095.1 Dicrostonyx torquatus
GAGAGCCTTGCTGTGACCCTTGGCAGTGACATACACAACAGGGGCTAAAGGCTGACATGGGGTTGTAAGGGAGTCTTTGACTTTTAAAATCTTTTCATTACCATGTTTATTTTAGAGAAAATACACTTCCTCACGATGCTTTCATATATGTATACAATGTATTCTATCATATTTAGAATCTCTCAGCAAAGAGACCCCGGCCAGTGAGTAACTTCTGATAGTGTTAGCACACTTCTGTTAGTACAGTCTTCCTGTCTGAAGATGATGGAGGCAGGGCAAGCAGGGATTTGCAGTTGACAGAGACTGTTAAAGGCCAGGATATCTGCCAGCTCGGAAGAATGGCTGTTTGAGGCTAGTCTGAGCTTTATTTTTCCCTGGGAAAATGATGTAAGCAAAGCGGAGCTATCTGCCTATCCTGAAACATGGTCCTCCAGCCGAGGCATGACGTCAGTGCTTCCTGGACCCACACTTTAGCCCACTTCCTCCATCACGGGGTTCCTGTGGTCATACTTTGGGGTGCCTTGTTGCTTCCTAGATGCCCAACAGAACCTAAGTGTGTCAGGAGGAAAACTATGTCTTTCCTCTTTTGGTCACATTTTTACTCCTCTCATCTGGCAATGAAAATGACGAACCCAAAATATTTATTACAAAATCAGTAATTTGGCCTGTTTGGCCATTTTAACAGAAAACTTGATAAATGAAAGTTTTGTGTTAGGTTGGGTTTTTCTTTTGTCATTAAAGAAAACAAAGAACAGACAAACAGGTTTTTACTTTGTACTCATTATTTTAGTCTTTAGTAGTGTAAATAGTCTGAGTTCTTTAAAAATTTTTAAGCTGTTATTATTAGTATCATTATTTATTATTGCTATTTTATATGTGTGGGTGTTTTTGCCTTCACAGATGTCTACACCTTATGTGTGTGGTGCCCATGGATACCAGAGAGGGTGCTGGATCCCCTTGAACTGGAGTAACAGGTGGTGATGAGCCAGTGTGTGGGTGCTGGGAATCAAACCTGGGTCCTCCAGAAGAGCAGTCAGTGCTCTTCCTTGCTAACCCTCTCTCCAGCTCTGAGCTCTGATGAACCCCTATTGATCTGATGCTAATACACATGCTGTATAGATGTATAGGACATCATATTGGTGTAATAATGTTATTAGAGACTTTATTAAGATTTTTCCAAGATTTTAAAAATTATTATTATTATTTTGCTTCCAGGGTCTTGGTTTGCCTCAGAAATCAATTTAGAATCATATTACATTAGTCAATTAGGTCTCCAACAACTTTGTCAACTATTAGATCATTCCTCTTCAGTCTTTTTGAGTTTGACCTTGACACAGTTTGAAGGACACTGATTAGTGACTTTGAAGAATGTCCTTGACACTGGGTTTTCTAATATTTTCTCATGATTCAATCAAGGTTAGGCATTTTTGACAAAAATGCTACAGAAGTGTCGTTCTGGCCACCATCATTGGTGTCAAATCTGATTTTTTGGTTGAGGAGGGTGGCTATTAGGCTGCTTCATTATGAAGTTACTCCTTGAGCCCAAGGAGGTACTAATTATGTTGTGGAGAGATTCTAAGCCATCGAACACATTGTTTCTCTTCTCCTTTGGTCCACTAATATTAGCATCCACTGATGGATGTTGCCTGCACTTGTTACTGCTATAGAATCCACCTGATGGTGACTTTCTCCTTTTGCCTTTCATTAACACCCTGTCCCCATTGTTTATCGTATCTGTATGGATTCAGGCATGCTTATTTTGTGCCTTGGACTGTAGCCCCAAATTGTCACGATTTATTTTATCGCTCGTGTTTCCCCACATTTCTGCCTTTAGCAACCCCTTCAGGTTGGTTCTTTGTTTCCTGTCAAATGACCCATCACTGTTTTAGAACTTCATGGCTTTGTGGTAAGATCGGCGATTGCAGAATTATTTTCTGTTTTCTCAGTCCTGGATAATCAGTTATTTCCCCTCGGCCCTCTGGGTGCTTTTAAGGGAAAATGGGATTTGTAAAGTGAGAACTGAGCTATGCCTTTGACCTTGCTTTAGTGGTCTCACTGTTATCATTCCATCGCCCCCGTTTCTAGCCTGTTCTATAGAGAATATATTGGTGTTCACATCAGTACCATGCTCCTCTGTTTATAATTGACAGCAATAGCATTTGAAACCACGCTGTGTGATATCTTCAGATTTGTTCATCTAACTTAATATTTCTCAGACCCTTCAGGACCTTTTTTGGTATCATAGGAATTTAAGGGTATCTATTTTATTTCTGTGAAGAATGCTGTTGGGACAGACATTGATAAAGATTGTATTGAGTCTATAGACTGTTATAGGTGGTATGAAGAATTTCAAAATACCAACTCATTCAATCTAGGAATCTGGAATAATGTTTCATTTATTTGTGTTTTTTTTTTTTAATTTTCTCCATCATTGTTTCTGTTTTTTTTTGTGTGTGTGTGTCATAAGTATTTTGTGCCTAAGTATTTAACTGGTTGTTGCTCTTGTAGATGATGTCTTTTCTGTTTTTTTTTTTTAAAAATATTTATTTATTTATTATGTATACAATATTCTGTCTGCATATATGCCCGAAGGCCAGAAGAGGGCACCAGACCCCATTACAGATGGATGTGAGCCACCATGTGGTTGCTGGGAATTGAACTCAGGACCTTTGGAAGAGCAGGCAATGCTCTTAACCACTGAGCCATCTCTCCAGCCCCGATGATGTCTTTTCTTACATTTATTTTTAGGTGGGGAGATGCTAGTGACTTTCAAGTGTTAATTTGGCAGTCTGAAATTTTTGTAAAATTCATTTACTTATAATAGATTTTTGATGATGTCTCCAGGACTTTCTTTTCTGTGTATTATCACACCATTAGAAAATAAATATAGTTTTACTTTAGCTCATATAATTTTCTTTCTCTTGCTTAAGTGATCTGGCTGGGCTTTGAAGGGCGTTATTGGAAGAAAACAGGGAGAAGAAAGATGGTGATCCTTGATTCTGCTCTAGGTGGGAGAGGTTTTTTTTTGAGGGAGGCAGTTCAATCGGATCTGTCAAATGTGGCTCTTATTATATTGAAGTACTTTTCTTTGGAAAAAAAAACCGACTTGTTTGTTTTTACTTTATGTGTTTGAGTGTTTGCCTGTATGTATATATGTATACCATGGGCCTGCAGTGCCTGTGGAGGCCAGAAGAGGGCATCAGATTTCCCTTGAACTGGAGTTACAGAACAGCTGTGAGCTGCAGTGTGTGTGTGTGTGTGTGTGTGTGTGTGTGTGTGTGTGTGTGTGTGTGTTTGTGTGATGGGAACTAAACCTGGGTCCTCTGCAAGAACAGCAAGTTCTGTTAACCACTGAGCTACCTTTCTGGTCCTAAGATACTTCCCCTTTAAACCTACTCTATTGGGAGTTTTGATTCTCTTGATCCTGAGAGGATAGTGACTGTTGACTGCATTTTCTGCATGCGTGGTGGTGACGGGTAGTTTCAGTCTTCAGTCTGCCACCACATTCACAAATTCACATGTATCATTCTGTCTTTGGCGATAAATCCCACCTGACCTGTGGTGCTGAGTTTGCCTTGCTAATGTTTGTTTCACAGAGGATTTTTGCATTTGTATTCTTCAGGCCTGTCATTTTTCTACCCTCATAAGGTTCTTTTCTGGATTTAGTGCAAGGCTAATGCAGGAGTTGTGTAATGACTTTGGAAGCATTCTTTCCCTCAGTCTTCTGGGAGAGTTTGACAGGACTTGTTATTAGGTGTGTTTTAGGCATTTGTAAGTCAGCAGGAAAGAGATTTGGCTCTCATCTTTGATGGAAAACTTTTTTTTAGATTACAGTTCAATCTTTACACATTATGAGCTGGTCATTTTTTTCATTCTTTCATTACTGAGTCTTTATAGGTTGTATGTATCTAGGGATTTGTTCATTTCTTGCAAACTGTCCAATTTGCTGGCAAATTGTTCATCATTCCATCTTCTCAACTTCTATATTTCTGTGTTGTCAGTTGTAAAAGCTCCTTCTCTTTGGTTTCACTTACCTGGAAGTCTTTGTTTTTAAAATATATATTTTTTAAAGTTTTAAATATTAGGGAGCTGGAGAGATAGCTCAGCAGTTAAGAGCACTAGATACTCTTGCACAGGATCTGACTTCAATTCTTAGCATGAAAGCTCACAACCGTCTGACAGTTCCAGGGAATCTAACACCCTCTTCTGCCCCCGCAGTCACGTGGTGCATACATGCATGTAGGCAAAGCACCCACACACGTAAGATAAAATAAAGCTTTAAATATCGGGCTTAGCAACATTATGCTTCTCTGTAACCTGTACTTTATTTTTTTAAACATGTCTCATTCCATGCTTTCTTTTTACCTTATGTGTAGGTAGAATAGAATATAGATAGAATTTAGTTAGGAGTCTAAAGTTTAAACATTTAGAAGCTGACAAGACCAGAGAAATAGGTAATGGCTGACAAAGCTGTGGGAAAGGAGAGATTTGGGAAAAGGTAGACAATCTGATGATACAAGTTCCTGGCAGTGGACAGAGTCTTAAGTGAGGCTGGAGAGGAAGAGGAAGAAAGCATGAGGGGAGAAGGGCATGCTGGCTTGGTATCTCTCCCCACCAACTGGGTCCTCAGTATCAGGGCTATGACCCATCCATGTAGGGTTCTGCTTTCTCCCCATAGCCTTTTCTTTCCCTCAAGCCCTGTCTTTCTGCCTTTGCTCAGATGAAGTTCTGCTCTTTGGCTTTTAGCCATCTCGCAGGATGGACCACTGTTTACCTAGCATATGTTCTGCAAGCCTCTATCCAGGCCCCTCTGTAGTGTGTATAGGGTGGGAAATCCCATTATCTCAGACACAGGGCTTCTGTCTTCCCTTCGCTGAATACCTGTTTGCCTTTCTCATTGTGTTTTTGTCTCACTACCCATCAGTACTTAAACAAGTCATCCCTTTGTAGTCCACCCTCTCCTTGATATCATTTTACTTGCATGGTTCTTGAATAATCAGTGATTGAATCAGGAAATGCTGTGTGTTAGCATTTATGGTAAATATGGGAAAAAAGTCTCTTTCCTTTTATGCCATCAGATTTTGTACAGGATAGAAAGCATATCAATTAAGAATACAGTGTAGAGCAGAAAGTAAGAAAAGTATACCTAAGTATGTCTTAATATTCTTTTTCCTGCTTACCTATTGTCCAGTTTGGGAAAGGAGAGATAGAATTTTTGGGATGGTCTTGAGAAGGTGTCAGCTTGCCTGGCCTCCTTTGCAATTCACTGGTAGTGATTTTGATTTATCAGATTCTCCTCTCTGATTCTTACTTCAGTTACACAGATCTTTGTTCTTGTCATGGTGCAGCGTCTTTGACCTGTTGTGGTGATTTGACTAAGAATGACTCCGATAGGCTCATATATTTGAAAGCTTAGTTACCAGGAAGTGGTATCATTTGAGAAGGACTGGGGTTGTGGCCTTGTTGGTGTAGGTGTGACCTTGTTGGAGAAAGTGTGTCACTGGGAGGTGGACTTGAAGGTTTCAGAAAGCTCAACACCAGTTCCACTGTGGCTTTCTGCCTTTGTCTGTGGGTCAGGATGTAGTGGACCTCAGATTAAATGCTTTCTCTTGTAAGAGAGGCTTTGGTCATGACATCTCTTCACAGCAACGGAACAGTGACTAAGACACTTGTCACACTTATTTAGGTTCCTTGAGTCCTTGTTTGCTCCATCTCCATGTCACTATCCCTTGGTGAATGCTGAGGTGGGATGCAGGCCATGTTCTCAGCCACCACGTAGGATTCACAGTTAGGTGTTTAACAATCTGCTGATCTCTCTGGTGTGAAGCAGTGGAAAGGGAAGGATTCTCATAAAAGAAAGCTGTCCTTTGCCACACTTTAAATTTTTGCTAGATTGAAAGATGTGATTCAGGCCCCAAGCTATGGTCTCTTTTTATCTTTTCCACCTGTAAATTTGGGCAGCGGAGCATGATTTCCTCTAACCTGGGGGAACCCATGAAGTGTGTCTTCCCAGCAGTGCAATGGGATTCCTCAGTCACACAAAAATATGGTGGGAGCCATCTTGTTAACTTCTCATTTTGGGCCAGTACATTCTTCGTAGCTCAGATATCACCTGTTTCTGTGGTATAAACGGTAGACAGTTGTGTATATTTGTATGGTTAGCTATTTTATGAAAGCGGCTGAAGTGTGTTTATTATTTTTCAAAGGGTGATTCAGAATGCTAACGAGTTTCAGCCAGAAGTGATCAGGAACCCTATCTCCTATCTATACATCTGTCATTACCAGAGGAGTGTCACACAGCCTGGTGATCATTGTGTAGCTGGGACATTCATTGGACTTGTCCTGGCTTAAGGATCAGGAAAGCAGGTGTGATTTCTGACATTTGTGACTTCATGGAAAGCTGTGTAGATGCTTATTCCTAACTCCAGCCCCAATTCTTTTGTGTTCCAGCTTGTTTCTACGCCCCCACTCCTTTGCCTTCTCCCTTCAACTTCTCAGGACTCCCACTTACACCATCTAGGTTGGTTTATCCACTTTTCTTCATGGAAATGTCTACATACCTGAGGATGGAATCTAGACCTCCTTCCTTTCTACAGGCAGGACCAGAGAGGATTGTCATTGTTTCCTAGTCTGCTGACTTCCAAATGGGGAGAAATGGGCAGAGGTGCAGTTGCCTTACAATAGAATAAAACACGGTGGGCAAAAAGGCGTCTTGTGTTCTGTGCAACTGTGCACCTTGCCAGAGCAGATGCTGTTGCTTTCTGAAAGCCAGTTCAGTTTGAGCAATGCACGAATGATCAGTCTTTCCTATAGTATTCTCTTCCACGTGACCGGTGCTGAAGAGTCAGTGGCCTCTGCCCTAGGCCGGCTTTTATCGCTGTGTGCTTCTCCTCAGCTGAGAGTGCCTTTGGACAAAGGTGTGGGCTTTCAAAGACAGTGGTTACAAGCCCCCCATAGACGGTAATGTGCTCCCTGAATTTTCTTCTTGTTTGAAGGAGCGGTGTGAGTTTGTGCATGCGAATGTATGAGTCGCTGTCGTGTGTGTTCATGTGGCTGCAAATGTGTGTACACCTGTGGCAGTCACAGATTAACCCTGAATGCCATCCTTAAGGATCTATCTGTCCACCTTAACTTTTGAAAATATTGATTTCTGTTTTATTTGTATGGTTATTTGTCTGCATGTGTGTGTGTAGATGTAACACCTGCAACCCTGGTGCCTACAGAGGCCAGGAGCAGGTGTCAGATCCCCTGGGATGGGAGTTACAGACAGTTGTGAGCTGCTGTGTGGGTGCTAGGAAGTGAACATCAGTCCTTTGCAAGAGCTCTAAATACCTCAACTGCTGAGCCATCTTTTCAGTATCCAGTGTATTTTGGGGCCAAGCTGCCTGACCTTGATGGGGAAACTATCAACCAATCATATCAAGTTAGGGTGTGGCCACCTGGAATTGAGGTAGCAAAACGGAGGGAACACAGGTGCCCTCTCTCTCCATGTGGTGCCCGCTGGACGGATAGGACTTCTGATCTCCCACTCTTGCACTGTGAGTTTCCCCTTTTTAACCAATTAAAAATACTCGTACTTCTTGAGCTGGCTTGGTTACTTATCGTGCCGACCTAATTCAGTTACATGCCCTGACAAAGTAAGCTGAGGTCACTCTCCAGAGAGTTCCGGATAGCCGCTCGTCTCCATTTCTCTGGTGCTGGACTGCAAGCTTGTGCTAGCACATCTGACTTTTCTGTGTAGGTAAGGGGTTTGAACTCAGGTCCTCATAGTGTGAGATGAACACTTAATGACTGAGCTGTGTTCCCCAACCCTGGGAAGAGAAATTCTTACCTGTTTTAAAGGCCTCTATAGTTATGGCAGGATGTAAAAAAATCAGCAAGGACTTAATAAATGTCACTAATAATGAGAATAAATGATAATCATGACTTTAAGGTTCATATGGGATCAAGTCACTACCGATGACTCTGTATGAATTACCTTGGAAACTGGTGTCACTGGGGACCCCAGGCTCAGTCCTTAAGCCTCATTCCTCAAGAATGAGCAGAATCTATTGTTTAGAGTCACTTGCAGTAGGCAATGCCTTTGCTAGATATTTTAGAGTCTTATGTGGCATCGGGCAGCTTAAGTTAATATGTCGGTACCTAGCCTAGAGAGAGATTTCTGGCTCATTGGGGGACAGTTTGCCTGATGGCTGAAGTGTGAAATGACTTTCGGAGGATGAGCGATTTTTGTCTCTCTATGCAAACTGAGATGACAGACTTGTGTAAGACCATAACCGCAAGGCCAGGGGAGCTTATTCTTGTTTCTTACTGACAAGCAAAGCAATGTTGCATTGGGAACATTTCTAATTGGTTTCTTGACTCCTCAGATCACAAGGGTTTCATGTATATTTATCCCAAATACAGTTTGATGTGCCTCAGGAGTTAAAACAGAAGAAAGCCCCTTTCCCATTGAGAGTTTGAAGGGTTTCACATTTCCAGCTCATTAGTCAAAACTGAGAAAGCTTTATTTTTTTTTTCTCATGAGCTTTTAGAGTAAGGTTGTCTTATTTGGTTTCTATTGCTGTGATAAAACACTGTGACCAAAAGCAACAGTTTAGCATGAAGGGAAGGCAGGGCAGGAAGTCAGAGCAGGAACCTGGAGGCAGGAATTGATGCAGAGGTCATGGAGGAGTGCTGCTCACTGGCTTGCTCTCTGTGGCTTGCTCAGCTTCCTTCCTTATAGACTCAGGTACCATCTGCATAGGTAAGCATTGCCCACATAGGATGGGACCCTCCCACATCAGTCACTAATCAAGAAAATGCCTGACAGACTTGCCTACAGACAAATCTGATGGAGGCCACCTTTCAATTTGGGTTTATTCTTCCCAGATGACTCTATCCTGTGTCAAGGTGACAGAGAAGCCGACAGGACAAAAGTTGGAAGTGAGACAGTTGTGTGGGTAGAAAACACAAATACAGATACTGACAAAATAGTCTTTCCAATTAGGGGAAGAACCACAAACCAAACCAGACAAATAAGATAGTGAACAAAAATGATGTGGGGAAAAATAGCGGCCTTTGTAAGAGGTCTTCACTGCAGTTTAGAAAAGTGGGTGTGATATATTAGGAATGGTCTTGAGCTGTTTCCACCTCACAGATGGATGTGAATGGGTCAGCCAATCTCCTAGGCCCTTGGTCGCATCACTGGAGATGTCGGAACTAATTTAGTGCTTTCAGAATATATTCTATAAAATACAGTGTCTACAATACTAAAAACTTCATGGGTATGAGAGTCAAGGGTGGTGGAAAATGTTTTTCGGCTTAGGGGTTATTTTGATTTTTTAAAATTTTTTTTTTTTACCCTTTGTGAGAGTAAGACTGAGACTAGTGATTATTTTAAACCCCAATTTAATAAAATACTGGAAGCTTTCTGCCCATGTCAGAGCTGTTATACTTTCTTTTAAATATCATTCTGTTTCAATAAATATTAAAAAGATCCAGAAATCTTGGGATGATGGGTACCTGCAGACTTTCCTTTAGCCTGCTACTTTCTAGGATTATGAAATCTTTTGAAAGAAACAGCCACAAGTGGCAGACTTACAATGTAAGTATAAACTTTTTTCAGTGGTTTCTCAATATTAGTCTGGGACAGCTGAGGGAAGGGCTAGTCATTGGATCTCCATTAGACTCCACCCACTGAGTCAGTAGAGAGGAGATAGGCTTTCTGAGTTTCCTATGGCTACTTCTTAATTATCATCTGAATGACTGTGAGTTTCCCTTTCTTTTCTTGATTACTCATTGACTTCTAGTAGTTGTGGAGGCTGGAGAAATGCCACATGGCCCTGTTTCATCGAGAGAATTTATGCTCTTGCAGAGAACTTGAGTTTAATCCCCAGCACCCAGTAGCAGCTCACAGTGGCCTGCAACTCCAGTTTCAGGGGACCAGGACCAACTGTTCGCTTACATTTGTAATGAGAAAAATCTTTATTTTTATTTTTTTGAGACAGGGTTTCTCTGTAGCTTTGGAGCCTGTCCTGGAACTAGCTCTTGTAGACCAGGCTAGTCTCGAACTCACAAACCTCTGCCTCCCGAGTGCTGGGATTAAAGGCGTGTGCCACCACCGCCTGGTGAGAAAAATCTTTATTTGTTTCAAGTTACAGCTATTGATTGGGAGATTAATGTTTACGTAGACCGTTCATATCAATAACCATACCCAGTGCACACACCAGCCAGCAAACTGAATTCTACTCTTTCTGTCCTAGTAACATGAAAAGTGAGATTTAGAGAGGTCATGTGCTAGTTATTGGCACGGCTGGGACTGGGTCCAAGCCCCTGAACTTTAGGCCTGCATTCATCTCCCTTCATCCTGCTTCTAGGCAGCTGCCTGGTTTCTTCTTATGTGATTCTGACACCAAACAGACCCCTTTAACCTAGTTTAGTTTCCAACAATTTTACATCGAGTGTTCACTCTCCCCCTCCCAGCTTTTGTCTGACCCTGTGATGGCCATAGGCTGGTACAAAGAGATTGAACCTCTTCTAGAGAGGTCAGCGAGGGTCAGAAAATGACATTTTCCCTTCTGTTCAATCTTGATGCGCCTGGGGCCACCTTAATGACTCTTTTTCTCAGGTCCTTAATGCCTTAGAAACTGTGTGAATAAAGATGCTTTTGAGGCATCCAGGACATTTTTAGAAATGAAAGCACAGACAGGCGAGGATGCTGTCACATTAGAGCAGGTGGCTCACAGGATGCGGCCGGAAGAATGCCTCTTCGGAGGACAGAGCGGGTGGCTGTGTGATGCTCAGCATTGAAGCCCAAGGAGGAAAACCTGTTGAAGATTTTCTTTTATAATTCCACAACTGGCAAAGCCTTTGCTTTGAATCTCTCCCTTGTCCCAGTGTCTCAGACATAGCTCGCTCCCTTGTCCCAGTGTCTCAGACATAGCTTGCTCCCTTGTCCCAGTGTCTCAGACATAGCTCGCTCCCTTGTCCCAGTGTCTCAGACATAGCTCACTCCCTTGTCCCAGTATCTCAGACATAGCTTGCTCCCTTGTCCCAGTGTCTCAGATATAGCTTGCTCCCTTGTCCCAGTGGCTCAGACATAGCTTGCTTTAATTATGCTTTGTATGACAGGCAGTGCCTTTCTGTTACCTCCGTGGCTGGCAGCCCCTGTAACATTCAGCAGTGCCCTGTCCTATCATGCCACATGGTCCCATTTCAGAAGTCAGTTCTGCTTCTGTCTAGGTAGATATTCTGAGAGATTAAAGGTCTCTCATGATTATGTACCTGTGCATGTGTGCGTGTGTGTGATCTGAGTTACCAAGAGAACATGGTTACAGTATAAAGTGATGGCCTTCATATCTCTCTCTGCTATGTAGAAAGTTAACTGCGCAGAATGGGGCAGCTCTAGAGATGACCCAACTGTAACCAAGTTTTATTAACACTCTGGGTGACTCTTCTCACTTCCAAACTCTGTATTAACCCAGGTAGATCAACCTTCCAAGGAAATCTGCACCTCAAGTTTTAAGGCCATGCCATTCCTTTTAGGGTAGTCTTTCTAGACAACTAGGCTATTCTGTCTTTTTAAAAGGGGGATGTGATTGATCTTTGAGACATTTATTTGCTTTCCCATACCACCAATCACGGATTATGATGGGTAAACTGTTGTGATTGTGAGTGGCTACTTTTTTTTTTATCTCCTTAGTGGATTAAATACAACTCTTTCTCGAAAGAGGTTTATCTTTATTTTTAATTATGTGTGTGTGTGTGTGTGTGTGTGTGTGTATGACTATGCATGAATGTCAGTGCCCACAGAGTCCAGCAGAGGGCGCCAGATTTGCCTGGAATTCCCTACACACAGCGCTAATGATGAACCATCTCTCCAGCCCCTGAAGTATAACTCTTTAATGTTAGGCTTCCATGATTATTAATAACTTAATAAATATTTACTGAAGAAATTGTATTAGAGATGGGAACTCTACATACAAACTAGTGGCTGAACTACATATTAAAGAACCACAGAAGTAGACAGTTAAGACTACAAAAGGTATTATAAGGGCCTTACACTATGTGCTGTAAGGACTAGGTTAGCCATGAGGTCATAGGATTCGTCCATGGAAACATAACAGAATTACGACATGAGGGACATTTATGAGCAGCTAGCTGTGCAAACGGAGGTAGCTGGAAAGAAAAATTCTTTGCAGCAGAAGCATCAGGCCTAGAGGCCTCATGGGCAGAGGTCTTGTGCACTGGAGGTTAAAGGTGTTGAAGCTGGATTGCCAAGCATGAGGAACCATGGTGGGATAAGATTACAGTGGTAGGAACAGGTATGCCAAAGGGTATGGCCTAAGGTTGGAGAGACGGCTCAGCACTGACTGCTCTTCCTGAGGACCCAAGTTAGATTTCCAGCCCTTATACGATTCACAACCATCTGTAACTCCAGTTCCTGGGGATCTGATGACCTCCATGGGTACTGCACAACAAAGTATACAGCCATACATGCAGGCAAAACACCTATTCACATAAAATTAAATACATCTTAATACAAAGGGATATGACAATTGAAAGTTCATTGAAAGCTGAGGCAGGCTCAGGAGAGGTAGGGTTGGGGTGGTGGAGTTTTAAGTATAGTTTTCTGTGATAAAACAGTTGAGGCTGGAGGGATGGCCCAGTGGTTAGGAGCTTTTACTGTTCTTGCAGAAGACGTGGGTATGGTTCCTAGCACCCATATTGGATGCCTTACAGCTGCCTCTAACTTCAGCTCTGGGGTGTCTTGTGGCCTCTGCAGGTATAGCACATAAACTCACACAAACACAGACACACAACATGCTCACACACACACTCAAATGATAACAACAATAATAATAAGTGAATAAGATCAATAATTAAATCTTTTTTAAAAGACAGCTTTTTTTTGTATAAATGTTGAATATCTTTGCTATGGAAACAGGCCAGATTTTGGTCAGCGCAAAGGGGGGCTTATTGGGCTAGTATTTCAGTAAGGCTTGTACAGAACCCTTATAAAATATATGGTGAGATAGAAACATCACTCAGTTCATACCATATTAATATAATACAGATTAGATTTTATGATTTTAATATGTCAAGACTAGAAATCATCTTTAAAATATTCAGAAGGTTACATGTTTTAAAATTAAATTACATTTTATAAAATAGCCTTTGGTATGGGAGAAAATAATGAGCACCAAGTATAACAGAATTTGTTATATTAATGACATTTAGTGCACGTTAACAGCATGAACAAATGTGCTTCAGATGAGGTGAAGTTCAACCAATAAGTTAGATGAAAGCAAGAGAACAAACTGGAAGAGATGGGAAGGGTAGAAGTAGCAGAAATTGCAGGCATCTGTGAACTAGAGAACATAAATGGCAGACTCTTGGAAGAATAATATACCCTAAAGCATCTTCTTTAAATTAGTTGATATTATAGACAGCTGTTGGAAACAACAAAACAAAACAATTTTGATAGGTGGTTCATTCGGTAAAGTGTTTGCCTCACACACTCAAGGACCTGAATTTGGATTCCCAGAATTTAGGTGAAAAAGCCAGGCACTGTGGCTGGCAGCTATGACCTCAGCCCTAGGGAGGTGGGACAAGAGTATCCCTGGGGCTTGCTGAGTTGCTGAGCTCAAGGTTCAGTAAGAGAATGAATCTCAAAAACAATGAGATTAACTGGGTGTAGTGGCACACACATTTAATCCCAGCATGTGGGAGGCAGAAGCAAGTGGATTTCTGTGATTTCAAGGCTAGTCTGGTCTACATAGTGAATTTTAGGTTAGCCAGGGTGGTACATGGATGAACATCCCCTCCCCCTCCCCTAGCAAAATCAAGGTAGAGAATGAGTAAGGAAGACTCCTGATGCCAACCTCTGATCCCCACATGCCCACACATACATGGGCTTATGTGCCTCTATACATGTGTGCACACATACAAATGCAAACTCATACATACCCAAAAGCTATAAAAGATAAAGAATCAAAAGAAAACTAATGCAAATACGTCAGAGTGTTGAAAAGTCAAGTAAAATTGACTAACCAAGTGCTTGAGAAGAAATCAATTGCAAAACTTGAAATAAATAATATTGATAATAGTAACTACAGCCTTCTCTTCTGATACCCAGAATGTTTTTCTAGAGACTTTCCACCATGACTTTGAAGTATTTTCACTGTTAAAGTTGATCTGCAACATAGAAATGGGGGCAGGGAAGCATCACACCTATTCAGATAGCTATCAACTACCTGCACCCTCTGATTTCTGTAGATGCTGATGTACAAAGAATCTGGCAGTGTTTGCACTATGACTTATGTACTTGACTTTTATAATGTTAGTTCTCCTAAAGTTCTATAAATATTAAACACGAGAATTGATTTTCCCAAGTGTAGTTCTTGACAAATTGGTTGCTGGAAGAGACTGTGGACATAACGGTTAGACAAAGCCCCAAATCTCTTGTTGTTAGGGTAAATTTTGGAACCCTTTAATACCTGACCTCTTCTCTTCTGAGACAGGAAGGAAGATGTTTGCTTCCCCTGAAGGCTGTAGTTATGAGCTCCTCCATCAGAGAAATGGAATGACATCATGAATAATGCATTCTACCTAAAAGACAAGAAAGACACAAAGGACCCCTAAGTGTATTTCGCTCTTAATCCAAACTTTCCCCTTATAGTATATGTAGGTGCAGTAGGTGTGGTTTTGCCTCAGTGGGTTCTTCCATGTTAATTCCCCAGTAATCAGATAATTAGAAAGGAGTCACATTGCATCCCCCTTTCTTTTTCTCTCTGTATATACATTATACCTCTGGATTCTTGGCATCCATGCAGAGATGTTTTCCAGACTGAGATCTGCTGCACCTAAGCCCCATACTGAAGTCCTATCTGGAGCACCCCAGAGTCTGACCCTGCTTGGACGGCTGGTCTTTGTAGAGGTCGCCACGTTAAAGTGATACTTCCTTTTTCTTTCCCTCCCTACCCACTTAGCTCATCGTCCCCCATCAGCACTAACATTCTTGTGACAGAGTAGTTTCTGGTCTTGTTTAATGGTCACTTTGTAGTCTATAGACCCACTGAAGCCATGGGCTCTGGGAACTCATCTGCCTCTGCGGGAGTAATTTACAGGTTTCTCTAGCAAGCAGAACTGTCTTTTTAAGGGAAGTACTACAAGAAACTCTTGGGCATGTATTGAAATGCCTAATATTATAATGCTTTGTTGCTTTTCTTTCTTCCTTTCAGGGTGAACAAAACCTTTGTTTTCTCTTGGACTTTAATGTTGGCAGCGATTTTTCTCCTGTGTTGTAATTCTGACGGCACTTTCAGGATTCTTGAAATACATTGAGCTAGTACAAAAGGACCAAAGACAAACAGTTTTATAAATCCCAGTAGCTCCTTTTGTGTCTCTGCTCCTGCTTTTTTTTTCTACTATGAAGCAGAAAACTGGGTAACAACATGGACCCAACCATGAGGACCAACGGCCACAGCCGATATCAATTGACCTGGTGCTCGCCCCTGTGCTAAACACCTTGTGTGCGCAGACCTTGGGAGAGAGCTGAAAAGAGAAGACTAGAGTTAGGAATGTGACCAAATATGCTGGCACAGGGAGCAAATGCAGTCACAAGGATTTAAAACCAGAAGTTCTCGTTTCTAGAGCTGGTCATTGTAACTGTGATACTGAGCTCTAACTGTACATAAAGTGCCTTCTCAGGAGGGATGTGACAGTTTTTACAAAATAAGCTTATTTAGTGTGTGGAATAGAACTCTTATCTCACTCATGCAGAATTGGTAGCTCGTGTCAACAGGCTTCAAGTGTCCAGTCCTGGTGGAGAAAGTGGTACAACTGGGGGTCTAATAACTCGGGGATCATTCAAGAGCTCCTCATATGCTTACCGTAGGACAGCTGCTGTAGAAGGGACAACTGCTAGTAGCAGAGTGTGGAGTTCAGTGACTCACACGCCTTAGCTATTGTTAGAGATGCTTCTGCATTCTTTCTTGAATCCTGTCATAGAGTAGACTCAGACTCACATCTACCAGGGCAGACCTGAGAATGCAAATGGGGTGTGATAAAACAAGGGTGTGAAATGGGGAGTTCTCATGATGTAGCAGGAGAGGGGGGGGAGGGAAGAGGGAAAGAAAGGGAGAGGGAGGGAAGGAGGGAGAGAGAAAGGTGTTAAGCAGACTTAACAAAAAGAACCGCAAAAACATTAAAAATCTCATTATGAGCTTGGAAAGATGAAGGTTCTTCTACTGACATCTTAATACAATGAATAGATGGTATGACCATTCATTCACTTGTGCACAGACAAGACATCAGGTTAGAGGGCATAGATTTAGTCTTTGTTATTGAGTAGCCCTATAGTTTTAGGAAAAAAGAGAGAGTAAGCCAATTTTAATGAAAGTAGTGGGTTACCATCCATGATAGAAAAAGAGGAACACAGGTTTGGGATCAGTGTGCTTCCAATTAGGGGTCCGTCAAGAAAGTCTTGACAATAAATTCCACATGTCTCTAAATCTGTGTTATTTTTTTCCCCAGAATGAACCTCTATTATCAATGCTATAGGCAGCTTGTCTATGTTCATTTTAAAAATAGAAAGAATAGTTTGTGTATTTAAATATATGATCACAAATCCATGTTGTTTAGCAATTTTCTTTTCTTGTTTGAGATCTGATATCTTGTTGAGACTGCATAGTAAGGCCACAAAAAAATGTATATATGCTAGACTATCCATCCAGTCCGCTATAGCTGTATTTTCCTCTTTGCAAATGTGTGCAGACATACACACTGAAACATGGGGTTTCTGGGTCAAGATGAGCATGCCTTTACACCGATAGTAGAGGCTGGCACATCTCTAAGTCTTCCCATAGTTTCTCCTTTGGTAGGTGGTGGAAACAATGTTTCCACAGCTCTGGAAGGGCTTGGCATGAATAATCGTTTATATTTTAGTCAAAGAGCGCCAGGCTAATCTTATCTGTTACACTTCCTTCTAAGTTGCTGCTAAACCAGCTTTCATGTGTTTATTAACACCTGTGAGTTTCATGTTCTTTTTTGTGCCTCCTTTTATTTGACCACATTTAACTATAGTGTTTTACGAACACATTAGTACCAGATAAAAACAGTTAATATGATTTATGCTGCAAACATGCTCTCCAATCACTTCTCCTTTAACTTCATGACTGATTTCGCGATTCTCAAACTTGATGTATTAAAATCTACCCAGATCTTCCATAATAGCTTTGTGTTCTGGAACATGTTTAAGGAGCCTTACTCTACCTCTACGTGGGTTTGTTGATAGTAATCTAATCCTTGTTCTAATAGTGAACTGGAAACGAGTATCAATAGTTCAAACTGGTTAGAAGCTATAGAGCTCCTAATAGCGCCTATAAGAATAAACTAGAACATGAGGGAAGCAGACACAAAGAGAACTAACAACTATATCATTCATCTGTTTCCAAGGCCTGATAAAAATTTAATTAGTGAGTTGAAAACAGTGATTTGACCCATTTTGAAACAACTTAAGGAAAAGACAACTATTGGGCTAGGGTTTGGGGGGACACAAGCATTTCAGATTTGGTGGTGCTGGCTGTGTACCGCCACCTGAATCTTGAAAAAAATTGGACTCACAGCTTCCAGGGTCAGCACAAGATCTACTCTTAGCCCCTAACTGAAAGTTTCCCAATCACAGGAAATAAAAGCAAACCAACCCCTAGCTAAAACTTTTACCTTTTATTTTATTTCATGTGTCTTAGTATTTTACCTGCATATATATGTACCACGTGTGTGCAGTGTCTGTGATAAACCAGAAGAGGGCACTGGATCCCTATGTGGGTTGCTAGGAGTTGAACTCTGGAAGAGCAATGAGTGCTCTTTTTATTATTTTATTTTATTAACTTTTTTGATTCTTTGTGGTTTTCACATCATGTATCTTGATCCCACCTTATCCCCCCACCCCTCTGCCCTTGCAACCTCCCCCCCAGCAGAAGAAAATTTAAAAGAAAAATAAAAAAAACCAAACCAACTAACCAAAGAAAGCAAAACATAGTAGAACATGAAAGAAGAAAAAGGAAAAAAAGGAAGAAAGAAAAAATCTCACTGTGGAAGCTGTGCTGTTGCCTGGTGAATCCCATACACACTTCATCCTTTAGTCCTTTCACCATTATTTGTAAGTGTTCATTGCTCGAGGCCTCTGTCACACCATCAACAATGGGCTCTGACTGCCCCACCCTTCCCACTATTGTCCTGTGTCATGGAGATCCTGCGGTTTTGGATCTGTAGGTTTGTCCCCTTCTCATGCTCTAAGAGTTCATAGATGAGGTGGGTCAGCTCATAATCCCTTCCTGGGACTGGGTGTCAGCTGGACTGGTCAACCTGCCAGCTTTCCTCCATTGTCAAGCCCCCCTCCCCCCATTTTCAGCACTGCCTTGAGCATCCCACCCTAGGCAGCCTGTTCTGCCCTCAGGCCCTCGGGTCCAACTCATTTGCATTCACATCAGGAGGGCCAGCTTCACTGTTTTGCCCAGGCAAGATGCAGGGTCATCTTTCCCAATTTCTGTAGTGGGCATATGGAGTGGAGGGCAGGGTCAGCTCTCCTGTTCTCACACCTTCCGGGCTTGCTCATCTGCACCCGACAACAGGTTTAGCGCTAGTGTGGTGCCCTGGTGGATTGCAGGGTCCGCCCTCCTGTGTGCTGCAGCTGGTGAGGGGCAGGGCTAGTTCTCCCACTCTCGGGAACCTGGGGTCTTCTCGTTCAGCCGCCACAGGTGCATCCAGTGCTCTTAACTGCTGAGCCATCTCCGCAGCTACAATCCCCACCGAAAATTTTACATAATGAATTCAAAGACCAAGTCTTCCGGAGAATGCCCTTATTTCCAATGATAGGAAACAATTTTAAAAGCCCAAGAATTTTAGTTATTTATGAGCAAAGTTAAAACAGTGACACTTGGCTTCTCAAAACAGGGAGCCCTGGGAGAAAGAAGGATGAAGCCATGTGCTGCTATGTGGTTGGGAGAAAGCTGTTTTGCAGAAACACCATAGGCCAGGACAGCCCACGGTGGGTCAGCTGACCTCTGCTAGCCTGAGACTCCAGTGGGACTTTCAAGAATTTAGTAATGACTTACCTCACTGCACTGATTCTTACTCCGTCATCTGAGCCACTCATGCTTGAGGGGTCCTCTGACCCAATCCTGGCTCTTCGTGATGCTCCAAAGACAGATGGTCTGCTATAGTTGACCTCTGTCTAAGCAGAGGGAGGGAAGATGAGGAGTGTGTTGTGAGGACATCAGCCAGCCCCACTTAGTCTCCCTCATTTCTTAACCTCCTTTAATACTTCCTACCCCTAAGAATGGAGAACAGAGAGAAGGTAGTTTTTATCCTTGACTGCACGCCGTGCTCAAATATCACAGATTGATTTTTCATTCTACATTCTGTTTAGGTTTTTTGGGGAGAGGGTGAGGATGGTGGGGGCATGATACTTGATGCATGCATGTCCAGTCAGGCTACAGAAGTTCATGTAACTTTCCTTTCAAAACCTTCTGCTTAGCATGAGAAGTATACAAGTTCTGGAAGAATCATAGGAAAAAAAGTCACGCCGGGAGGAAGTCAAGTGGACACAAGAGAAAACTTTTCAACATGGCAACATGAAATAACTAAGTTCAAACAGTGCAGCAATGTAAACAAAAAGAATTAACAATATCGCTTCGCAACCTCGACTGTGGTTAATGGTTGGTGCATGATTAAACTCCCACTACTTTTCCTTGCTTGCTAGAATCCTTTTGGCTGCCCGTGAGATGCTTGTAAATCCATTTAGCACTTCTACAGACATTCTGAAACTCAGGTGTTTTCAAAATGCAGTCTCTTCTTAGGTTTAATTATTCATAGGCTTTCTTATTTTGTGGCAGAGCTGTTGATATGGGAAAAGCTTTGGACATCAATGTGTTGACTAACCCACTAGATAGAGATAAGCAATTGTCAAAACTTTACAGGTAGATAAACAGAAAGCACTTTGGGCTGTTGTGTCTTACCCGTGTTGATGCTCCCAACCCCTGTAACAGCCTTTGAGTTAAATACAGCCATCATCCCTGCATTTCAGATAGAGAAACAGAAGATGGACACCTGCACATCCAAGAGTCATAAGGAACCGGTCCAGGGTTCCCCTGGGGATGCTGTGCTCTGACGTGCTCACAGGGTCTCTGTGCATTCAGGAATATGCTCCCTAGAGCTGACTGTGCCCAGGCCACTCCTCTTTCCTGACCGTGTAGGAGGGCCATCTAGTCTGACTTGATCGTCTCCAAGTGCTCTGCTTTTTTCTTAAAGTTTCACTGCAGGTGTTTTATTTGGCACTTTTAGTCCTAATCCTAGTTTGCTGTTGTCTGCCTTTTGTGTGCTAGTGTGTAGGTGTGGGTGTGTGAACAAAGACCAGGGTAACCTCAGGTGCTTTTCTCAATTGTTCTGCACCTTGTTTTTGAGGCAGGGTCTCTCAATTTTACCTGTAACTCACTGGTTTAGCTGGGTTTCCTGGCCAGTGAGCCCCAGGAACTATTAAAGGACCGTTCTTTCTCTGCTTTCCTGGTGGGATTACAAAGGCATGCCTCTTTGGCTTTCTACATGGGTACCAGAGATGTGAACTTACTTGGTCCATACATAAGCTTGTGTTGCAGCCTTTACCAACCGAACCATCTCTCCAGTCTTTGTCTATTATTTTTTGTTCTTCTCTAGAAACTTCTTATAGAAATGATTCACATAGGTTCTATGTCCTATCTATAGAAATGCACTTAAAGCCGGGCAGTGGTGGTGCATGCCTTTAATCCCAGCACTCGGGAGGCAGAGGCAGGCAGATCTTTGTGAGTTTGAGACCAGCCTGGTCTCAAGAGCTAGTTCCAGGACAGGCTCCAAAGCTACAGAGAAACTCTGTCTCAAAAAACAAACAAACAAACAAACAAACAAAACAAACAAAAAAATTCACTTAATGTAAAATCTTAGTGGTAACACCTCACATTAAATAGTAGAGGAAATACTTAAAATTGAGAGGGAATTACTATGTTGTAATATTTTTTCATTTAGATCCACATCTAAAAGGTAGTGTTCTTATCTATAAAAAATCAAGTTAAAAATAAACAAAATGGATTTTTATCATTATAAAACAATACACTGTCAAGATTCAGGCCATTTGTGAAAGTATAAAGACAATTCCTAAAATAATCCCATCCTTCCTGCCCCTGAATGGTACCCATTGTTGATGATATTGGTCAGTGTTGACCAGATAGCTTCCATTAAAGAATGTTTCCATTGAGGGGGAACTGGCACAGGACTGTCCAAACAGGTGAACAACTTAAGTTAGTTTTTCTTTGGATGAAAGTACTGGACAATCCTGCATCCATTCCTCCTTTTCCTGCCTCCTGTTAGGCAGACATTACTAACTGACCTCCTCCTCCTCCTCACTCTTCTCTTCCACATGCCCTCTCTTGCCCCTCCCCTTCCTCCTCCTCCTTCTCAGCAGACATTACTAATTGCTCATCATGTTTTGTCACTAATCTCCTAGGCAACCCCATAAAGCCTTGAAAATGGCATGCTGAATGAAACCCATTTGCCATCCTTACTCACGCTGACACACAGACATTAATCTCTTTTAAAAGACTGTCACTTAGAGTTCAAGACCAGCCTGGTCTACAAGAGCTAGTTCCAGGACAGGCTCCAAAGCTACAAGAAACCCTGTCTCGAAAAACAAAACAAAACAAAACAAAACAAACAAAAAGATTGTCACTTAACTCTTTTGTCAGGTTCGCCCCCACTTCCCGAGGAGTATCTGGTTTGGTTTATTTTACTTTATAGGAGTAGAATGGCTACTTTGGGTCTTTTATAAGAATAGAGCAGCCACTTGGATTTTTTTTAAATGCGGAAAGTTTACTTTAGTCAAGTTCTATCTTTCTTTGACCTTTTTAGAACTTTGAAAACGAATGGATAACAAGACACCTTTGTAGGTTAAATGGGGGATTCCACCTCTACTATGACATAAAAACGTTCTCAGGGTATCTTCCTCTAGATAGACTTCCTGAGTACACGCTGAGGGAAGACTTGGCGCTGCCCTCACCTCACACGTGAGCCTAGTTAGTCGGGAGTCCTGTGGAGGAACAAATGTCTGCCGCCATGACAGGGAAGCCCCTGTGAGCATGCGCAGCTGCTCTGCCCAGCCCTCTCGCCACTCTCGCTTTTAGAAGAGAATGATTTTCTTTTTTTTCTTGTAAAGAGAAATACCAGACTTCTGATTGGTTGTGAGTGTAATAACTGAGGGCAAGTCCTTCTAAAGCAGGATATAAGGAGATGGGTGGAAGAATCTCTCTCTCTTTTTTTTTTTTTCTGTCAGCAAGTTCAGTTACCTCCACCTTCAGAGCTTACCTTGAATCTGAGTAATTTCCATTCGGCCCGTTCATATTTGTTTTCTGGCCATGAAATCGAGGAAGTTCCTTAACCTCTCTTCTGTTCACATTTGTAAGATGGAGGTCATAAAATGCCAATCTTATGAGGTTATCTGAGAATCAGTACTGGCTATGTAATAGCTATGAACACATTTTCATAATATTATAAATGTGTGTATCAGCTAGGACCATGGAGTCTACTGGGAGGAGTTTGGGAGATGAAGAATCGCATTGTCCCTTCTCCTCTTTGGATAATCATGGAAGCTGATGGAGGTGAAATGTATTTGAATTTATACAATAAACTAGGAGTGGTTTAGCGGGATGGAGGTCTGCAGGATGCATTGGGAAGCACTTCAGTCCTCTATCCAAAGCCCCACGCTTTGACAGTGTCTGTTCCAGGGCTATGTGGCTTGTCTAGCAAGGCTCTGACCTCTACTCATCAATAAAAAATGCCAAACATTGCCTAGCTCTTTCCTGCTCCCTGAGGGCTCCCCACTGTTTGTTTTCTCCTTAGAGACAATGCTCCCCCACCCCATGGTGTGGTGGACTGAGTGAGAATGGCCCCCATAAGACTCATAGATTGAAGTCTGGTTCCTAGTTGGTAAGACTGTTTAGGGAGGATAGGAAGTGTGGTCTCCAGAGAAGTGTGTCACCAGTGGTGGGCTCTCAGGTTTCAAAAGTCCATGTGAGACCCAGACTTGCTCTCTCTCTCTGCCTGCTGCCTGTGGATCAGGACGCAAGCTCTTAGCTATTGCTCCAGCAGCATGCCTGCCGCCACACTCTCTGCTGAGCAGACCACGGACTAACCCTCTGAAACTGTAAGCAAGGCTCTAATTAAACGCTTTCTTCTCTAAGTTTCCTTGGTTGTGGTCTCTTCACAGCAGTAGAACACTAACTGAGCTTGACGGCCTCAGGCCGTAGTTAACACCTCATTCCTTGTACTGCTTTGTAGATGGACCATAGTCCCTCCATATTGTTCTGGTTCCTGCCTGAGCACAGGCCTCTCCTTGCCACCCCCAGCCACCACTCTTCAGTTACTGAGGACCATGCTCTTTAGCCAGAGTTTATAGTTAATACGCCCAAGTTTTAGGTGGGACTGAGGAGTTTCATAGGTGTGTCTAGCACTATGTGAGATGCAGGTACAGACAAACACGGAGGAAACTGCAGCCCAGCATTTGAGCAGTTGCCTGGCAACAGCTGGCACCTTTCCCTATGGCTGTCAGGGCCTTTCTGGTTTGGTGCTGACCGGGTAATGAACAACCATCCTACACAACCATGCTCCTTCCTCTATGTCCACCTCATACTCCGGCCAACAGTCAGGAGCCCTTCTCCATTCCGTATTTGTGACACTTTCCTTTGCCTGTAAGGCATTTAGTTACTCTGGAGAATTTTAAAAACAAACTTTAAAGTTTGAAGTAGTAGAATTCTTACAGTCTCCTCCCCAGTTTCCCTCAGCAGTCTCATCTGACATCACTGCATGCGTTTGTCAGAAGTAAATGAATTCAAGTTTGTAGATCTTGCCTAACTCAACTGCAAATGTTGCTGATATGGACCAAACACCACACCCCCAAGATCCAGCCCAGGAGGAGGCATGGCATTAAATCTCAGTATATTTGAAGTATTTTCAATGGTGATGGTTCGGTAGCCTGGAGGGGGTGGGAGCCCATTTTCTGTGCCCCTTTGACACAAGATCAACAATGAAACCCATGACCTTTTGCAGAGTTTTCATCTCAGTTTGAAGGAGAAGTTGCTCAAGGGCGTTGGGGCACGGTAAAGGAAACTTGATGTGAAATGCCACCTTCTTCCCTACAAGTAATAAAACTTTAAGATCACGATATTATTTCCATCACAAGAAAACGAGCAGTGGAGATGGAGGTTTTATTGTCACGGACTGTTAGGTTGGGCACATTTTTATTGGGTCAATTTTATGTTTTAAAATTTGGACACTGAGAAAATAGAATTGACTCTGAGCAGCCAGGGGGGCTCAGCTCCTGGTCAGCTGCCCGCTCGCTTTCTTTCTGAGAAGACCTAGAGCTGGCAGTCCTGACACATGTAAAGCCTGTTGTGCTGCCGGGATAGCTTTAATGTCACTTTTGTAGAGGAAAGATTTAGCCATCAAACGCTGCTAAAATCTTCTCGAGATTTATATGCTGGTTGGTGTTGTGTCACCTGGAAACAAACTCAGGTTATCTAGGAAGAGGGGACCTCAACTGAGAAAATGTCCCCATCACACTGGCTTGTAGCTAAGCCCGTGGGGGGCATTTTCTTGATTAATGATTGATGTAGGAGGGCCCAGTTCACTGTACGTGTTGCCTGCCACCCTTGGGCAGGTAGTCTTGGGAGCTCTAAGAAAGCAGGCTGAGCAAGCCATGGGAGCAAGACCATAAGCAGTGTTTCTCCATGGCCTCTGCTCCCGTTCCTGCCTCTAGGTTCCTGCCTTGAGTTCCTTCTCTCAGTGATGGACTATTACACTATTACACTATTGGCAGTGGAAGTGGAAACAAACCCCCGTTCCCCAGGTTGCTTATGGTCAGTGTTTTATCACAGCAATAGAAGACAAACTAATACAATATATTAGTGGCCATCTTTAGGAGTAGATCCTTCAACCCCAACTTTCTCAAGTCCCAAGTGTACCTTTCCCACTATGTCACCTGATCATCTTCTTGGGATTGAGCAAAGCATGTGTGTGTGTGTATCAAAGCACCACTTGCCTTCAAAGTGACTGCAGTAGGATTACAACTATTGCAAATGTTAATAACCCGAATTTGGTCAAAGATCAGTTTGATTCTGACATGCATGGACTTTCCTAGAGGTACTTAAATATTACATTCTAAAGAGGCTCTGAGAGTGTCTTTGTCCTAAAATATAAACCCCTTGTCTTGCACATCACATAGCAGAGGGGCATCTGGTTTTATTTTTGAACTTCTAGGAACTCATATAACTGCTGAAATCTGAATAAGAAGATTAATATTACGAAAGGGTTTCTGTTCACAGGATGCAGAAAGTACAAGACGCCTACATGTATTTGAACTTTCAGACATTTACTTGAAGATTAATTATAATAATTTTGCTTTTATATCAGTAGTTTTGTCCTTTCTTTTACTAGTGAGGGCATAATTAGCTGTTTAAATCTGATGGGTCCCCGGCTGAGAATCAATGCTCTCAGTTTCTAGACCATCTAGTGATTTGTCTCTGTACTGATGTATGTACCAACCATCATCTTAAGGAGGGTGCTTAACCTCTCTGGCATCCTCGCTCATCTTTACTTCCTGGCAGAGTTGTTGTGGTCCACTGAGGTATGTATATGATGATAATTGAATGGCTCAGTACCTGTAAGTATCACACAGACTATTGAATCACTGAGGCTTGAGCTTTGCCTTGACATAGTGGTAGTTACTACACCTCCATAGATTTCTTATCCCACTGTGTTTTGTCTCACCATGGCTGAGGAGACTTGTTTAGTGGTGGAGAATTAATGAAGGCTCTCTGAATCTAAAGTGGACTGTAGCACAAATTCTGATTGGTCTTAATAATAAAAATCCAGAGTCAGATATTAGGGGGTGACAATTGAGAGATCAGAGAAGCAGTGCCGCCAGCCAC
>JAQHUG010000010.1:12982612-13001597 GCA_028555095.1 Dicrostonyx torquatus
CTCCTAATCCCCTGCTTCCACCTTCTAATTACAGGAACAGACTACCACAGCAGGTTATATACTGTGTGGGGATGGGACCCATGACTTCGCGCATGCTAGGCTAACACTACATACTGAGCTGTTTCCCAGCTCTACCAGGCAGATTTTTGGCATTGTTATCTGTGTGCACCCATGCGAAATGGGCTGCCTCAAAATGTATTAATAGAATGCTCCTGTCTGGGAGGCACCTAAATAAAATGAAAGCAACATTAAAGGATTAGAAATACCTTTACAGTCCGATATGGCTTTGACTGCACACCAGGAACAGCCAAATGCATTTGTTTTCTCGTCATCTTTCCATCTTAATATCTAAGTCAAATCACAAAAATGATTTTGCCTGAAAGAATTTTTTGCAATGTCAATTAACACCTTAACTTGTGATTAAACATTTGCAAATTAGATTTCTCTCCAGGGAGCCTTACATCTGGGGGATGCAGCTCCTCCATAGACATCTGTTACCATGCTAACATACCTCACTTTGTTATGTAAATGAAAAGCATTTTAAAGAGTTGTATAATTTTCAGAAAGATGACATTTGCCTTTTCATCATGTATTTTCAACTTCTCACCTAAAAATATATAAAAATATAAAGATTTGACCAATTTGATACCATAGTTAATAAAAGACTGAACTTAACCCAGTTTCGTAAATCTGAGAAGTTAAACTGACCCAGAGCAAACAATGAAAATGGGATGTTAATCGGAAGAATTGCCAAACTGCTAGTCTGGGCTCTATGAATTAACACATTAGAACAGTGCACGACACATGTGGAGTGCTTGATCAGTTGCAGTTTATATTGCTTTTTCAAAAAATTATCTCCAGGGTTTTGCTTTCACAGAATAAATTTTTCTTTAACTTCAAAGCACAGAGATCACACAGATTTGGAGAAGGAAGACTTGCAATAAAAGTGATTTACAAGTTCTCACGTGGGCTAGAAATTAAAGGAGTACTTTCGGTTGTTCAAGATGGCTCCTGGTAAAGACTTCAGCTCAGAAACAGCCAGGTGAGGACAAAGGCTGGGAGCCTGGCAGCTTTAGTTTCTCTTGCTAGGAACACATAAAGCAGCATCAAGCTCGCTAAGCGCCGATAAGAACTGTGCCATCATCTGTAAAACAGTTCATTTCTCCTGCATTCCTGCCCAGTCCTCGCCCTCCTGTGTGGTAGCACGTGGCAGCGGGTTGGTTTTCTGGAGCTCCTCTGACAAGCTGTCATCAGCTGAGTGGCTTCACTCTGCACAAGTGTGCGTTCTTACAGTACGGTAGCTCTGGGCTAACTGGTCATAGGTCCGTTCTTGGCACTTTGGCATTTAGGAGATGAAGCTTAATCAAAAAGTCACTGTGCCTTGGATGTGGGCAGGCAGAAACAGAAGAGCCAATGGCCCTGGTGTGCATTCCTTGCCCATCCTTTTTGGGTAATGCCCGTGGGAAGCTTAGTGAATTCAGATGTTTTAAAGTACCTCATTTGAATATTTTTTTAAAAATGTGCAAGCAAGTTTGGAGAACGCAGATGTAAAAGCGTTAAGTAGTAAGTAGTTCTCAAGACTGGCTGCACATCTGTGTCCCCTAGGATGTTGAATATTCATGCAAGGGTTCTGTGTGAGACAGTTCACTGAAGCCCATCTAAATGAGCCTGCATTGTGATGGGCAGCCAGTGGGCGCTTCTGAGTTACGATATGATACGAGGGAGCATCTGGGGACAAAAATCCTCATAAAAGCCTGTGACAGAGGTAGATAAATGCCAGGCGTGCGAAGAAGGTGATTTACAGTCTAAATAAAGACAAGCAATGCAACATGAAATTGATAAAGTCATAGAGGCACTGAGCCATACCACACTCATGGGGATGTTCACCAACGAGAATTCTAAGAGTCCGCACTGTCCTCCCAGACTGTGAGGATGCCAATGGCTAGAAGAGGCCTGGCTTTTCAACTTTTCCAGACATCTTTCTACCTGTCTATGTGTCTGCCTGCCAGCTATCTCTCATCTCTCTATCATAAATCTATCATCTGTTATCCATCCAGTTATCTCTCATCTGTGTATCTATCAGTCATATATCATCTGATGAACATTTTCATCTATTATTTGTCCATCATTATCTATCTATCTATCTATCTATCTATCTATCTATCTATCTATCTATCTATCTATCTATCATCTATCACAATAATCTATCCATCTTCATTTAACTTTCAAACACCTTTTAAACATCTAATATCAGTCATCCATCAAATATCATATTTCTATGTACCTGTCAATCATATGCCTGAGTTATTATTGTTATACAAATCTGGATACATTTAAAATGCAAGCATTTATATTTAAAATCTATTTAAGCATTTGACATATTTGCAAGCTTGTGAAATCCTTGCATATACTTAGCAGACATCCTTTACTTCCCACAGCTTCTTTAGGCCCCTCTGTCATCCTTTCCTCCATTTCCTCTTCCTCATCTGCACAGAATGTATCCAATTTAGTGTACTGTTTTATATATATATATATGGGGGCAGTTTCTCCAGCCCAAGCTAATCTCAGACTTACTATGTAGCTGAGGCTGGTCTTCAATTTCTAATAGTTTTGCCTCCTCAAGTTTTGGGGTTACACGTGTGCACTACCGGGTTTATGCAGTACTGGGGATGGAACCCTGGGTTTCATGCATGTTCTAGGGAGGCCCGTCTCCAACCCTGTCTACCTTTTTGTTTATTTTTAAGTCTCACATTATTACTTATATTTATCCAACTCCCATTGTTTCTGAGTAGTAGTCTGCTCTCCTTAGACCACAGGAGATGTGCATAGGAGATGTGTATGTATCCAAGACAATTTTGACTCTCTAAAATCCCAGTGAAGAATGTCCCCCACTAACTTACCCTGTGGTTATGCTGGCAACTACTCCATGCTTAGCTCCCCTAGCCCTTCCTCCCCTGCCCCAATCTCCAGTGGCTTCTCTGGCTTCCATTATTTTCCTGAGCGCTCATTCACAAGATGAATATGAATCTCCGCTTTAATTTCCCCCAGTCATATGTAGGATGAGACAATGGAGCCTCATAAGACATTAAATGTTAGAGAAATGGCTCAGCAGTTAGGAGTGTTTGTAGTTTTTTGTTTTTATTTTTGTTTTTAATTCTTTTGGGGCCCACCACACAGCTTCCAAATAAATAAAGGAATATTTAATCTTACTTATAAATGCCTGGCCTTAGCTTAGCTTGTTTCTCGCCAGCTTTCCTAACTTAAATTATCCCATTTCTCTTTAACTACATTTTGCCTCTGGACTTTTTAACCTTTCTTTATTCTATGCATCTTTTTTCATTTTAATTTTTTATTAAGAATTTTTTAATACAATCTTTTCTCATTTTCATAGTCATTCCTCTTCCCACTCCCTCCCCTCCTCCCGCCCCACCCTTCCCCCTCCCTCACACACATCTGCTCCTCAGAGATGGTAAAGCTTCCCATAGGGGAGTCAACAAAGTCTGACACTTCACTTCCAGACAAGACCAAGGCCCTCCCCCCTTATCTAGGCTGAGCATGGTATCCCTCCAAAGAGAATGCGCTCCTAGATGCCAGTTAGTCCAAGCACTAGGGATAAATCCTGGTCACAATGCCAGTGGCCCCACAGACTGCCCAAGCCTCACAACTGTCCCTCACATTCAGTGGGCCTAGTTTGGTCCTATGAAGGTTCCCCCGCTAACAGTCCAGAGTCAGTGAGCTCTCACTAGCTCTTTCTTCTTACTCTGCGGCTGGCTGGGTAGCTGGGTGGCTGGCCCCTGGCATCTTCCTCTCCTTCTCCTTTTCTTGAGCCTCCTCCTTCCCTTGAGGCTAGATTTCTCCTCCTGTTTATTCTCTCTGACCACCAGCCCCTCCTATTTCTCTCTCCTGCCTAGTTATTCAGATCTTTATTAGACCAATCAGGTGATTTAGGCAGACAAAGTAACACAGCTTTACAGAGTTAAATGAAACATAAAAGAACGTAACACATCTTTGCATCATTAAACAAATATTCTACAGCATAAACAAATGTAACACATCTCAAACTAATATTCCACAGCAAGTGTTTATTGCTTCTGCAGAGGACCTACATGGCAGCTGTCTTTAGGTCTAGTTCCAGGAGATATAATGCCTTCCTCTGGCCTCCATGGGCACTGCAGTCATGTGGTGTACAGATATACATGGAGGCACATACTCATACACATAAAATAAAAGTAAATGAAACCATTAAAAGGTAAATTAGATGAAGGATATTATGTCCCTTTAGCACTAGATTCTCCTAGTGTCTAGAGATAAAACCAACCCAGAAACCCTGCTCAATGTTGGGCAGGCTGCAGCTGATTTGGGAGCATATGGGTTCACTGACAGATCTCAGTCACCCTGCATCACAGATATCAGAAGGCAAACTGCTAGGATATGAGAGAGAGAAAGTCCCTTTCCTCTTGTCTGAGGGTGCCTTAGTCTCCTGCTAGTCCTCGATGGTCAGTAGGGCTGACATCCATCTACTGTGGGGATCCATATCTTACCTGTAAAGGTTTCCTTGGACTCTGGCCCAGAAAACAGTTGTGGTATTTGCCCAAACAAAGTTTGAAATGTTTATTGTTTATATGTAATCTCAACAATTCAGACTAACTTACTTATGGGAAAAATCATTGAGAGTGAGATTCTTGCAAGGAGGGGGTTTGTCTTGTTTGTCCTGGCCACCTGGCTAGCTTAGCCCCGAAATAACCACACAGAAACTGTATTAATTAAATCAGTGCTTGGCCCATTAGCTCTAGTTTCTTATTGGCTAATTCTTACATCTGAATTTAACCCATTTCTATTAATCTGTATATCACCATGTGGCAGTGGCTTACTGGGAAAGATTCAGCATGTCTGACTCTGGCGGCTCCATGGTGTCTCTCCTACTCTGTCTTTCTTCTTCCCAGCATTCAGTTCTGTCTTCCCCACCTACATAAGTTCTGTCCTATCAACTAGGCCAAGGCAGTTTCTTTATTAACCAATGAAAGCAACATAAAGACAGAAGGACCTCCTACACCCTGAGATTGACCTGAGGCTTTCCCAGAGGTGTTAATATATGAGAAAGGAATATGACTCTTTCTCTAAAACCAGAAACCTGCTTGGCAGAGCAGGTAGTGGCCTGGGGACAGGGCCTTGGGGGATCGGTGGCTTGGATCCTGAGAACCCAGTTGTTGCTATCTTAAGGGGCTATGGGTATCATAGGCCTCTGTGTGCTGCAGTTCTGATGTCCTTGAGGTATCCTGAGTACCTTGTATAACACTTTGATTAGCATCCTGCTGACTTCATCCCATTGTATGCGAGTTTTCCGCTGATGCTGTAATTCTTGATGAACTCACTAGGCACAAGTTATCAGCTTGTGTAAGACCTTCGACTCCTGCTTTCCTATCTTCTTCTTTATCTTCTCATCTCCTGGCCCTCCCACTGAGCACTCTGACACTGAAGAACGACCTGCTGGTCCAGGCTAGAAAATGATTTATGCCTGCAAAGGTACACGATCCTCAAATACACTCAATTTACATTTATTGCTGCATCAGCCTTCAGGGTCTTTATGGAAGATCTTGAGATTTTGAAGTCTGTCTGGATCAGGAGGTATGGAGCCACTCATACAATAGAAACATCCAGCACTTCTTTCTTTCCAGCCAAGTTTGTTTGAAAGAAAATTTATAGTTGCTAACACACAGGTGTTGTCTTTTATGAACTAGCTTTACTAAGATTAATTCATAAAGCACTAAAGTTACTTTAAACGTGCTGTTGTGCATTTATTGCTACATTTTTTTATGCTGAGGAATATGACTTTCACTGTGTGAAGGTGTGTTACTTCACACACAAGGTTTTGTTGATGCTGCATTTGTTAACTTTGTAAAGACACATTGCATTTGTTTCACTTTGCTGCCTAAGGCACCTGATTGGCTTAATAAAGAGCTGACCGGCCAATAGCTAGGTAGGAGAGGGAAATAGGTGGGATTGCCGGACAGAGAGAATAGATAGGAGAAGAAATCTAGGCCTGGGAGAAGAACAAGAGAAGGAGGAGAGAACAAGGGACACGCTGGGGCAAGAAGCCAGGCAGCCACCAGTCAATCAGACATGAGAAGTAGTAAAATTAAGTTACACAGAGAGAAAGGGAGAAATCCCTGAGGCAAAAGGTAGATAAAGAGAAATAGGTTAATTTAAAATAGCTAGCCAGTATTCTTAACCAGTAAGCTATCTCTCCAGCCCATTATATCTTTCTTTGACTCTTAATTTTGTTTCTGACATTAGAATGAATTAATATACTACATTGATGTGCCCTAATTTATTTATCTAGCCTTTTATTACTGGGCATTAAAATCCTTTTAAGTCTTATTGTTACTAGTATTTATTTTATTATATAAAAGAGGCAAATATATTTTGACCCTTAGGATACGTTCCAAAGAGTGGAAGTTACTGGCCCCAAAATTATAAACTTATTGTTTCCTATTGTCAGACTGAATTCCATGACTTTAGGGGATTGGCAGATTGATGGATGGGTGGATTGAAATAAGGTTGCATATACCCCAGACTAGCCTTAAACTTGTTATGTAGTCAATGATGACCTTGAACTCCTGAATCTCCTGCCTTTGTCTCCCCAGTGTTGGAAATATGATGTATATTACCATGCACCCTTTATGCAGTGCTGAGATTGAACCCAGGGGTGTGAGCATGTTAGACACATGACCACTGAACCACGTCTGCAGACAAGGTCTGTAAAAAGTAGTTTTATTGAAAGAAATATGAAAACCTATGAACAACCACTAACAGGATAGTTTAGTTCAACATCGTGAGAAGTTAGACTTGTGGGGAGGGTGATACTCTAACTGTTTTCTCTCCTTTCTTTTCAGATAATCTGTGTGAAGTACAGGCTACTGCTTGGTAAACAGCAGGAGCCAAGCAAATGCTCAGGATTGACAGAGCTGGCCTTTGAGGACAGCAGGCATGCAAGGAGCTGGCTGTTCGAATGCATTTCTGATCTTGATTTTGTAATAAGGAAACATCTGTGCTCATCTCACGGAAACTCCGCTTAATTGGTTGTGTGCAAATCTAAAAACATATGACAGGGCTGTGGCCTTGGCTCAGCTGGTCGATGGCTCACTTAGCATGCGTGATGCCCAGTGTTCTGATCCCCAGCACTTCATACAGCGAGTATGGTGCAGGACTCCTGTAGTCGGAGGAGACAGGAGGATTAAAATCAAAAGTTCAAGTTCTTGGCTACCTCATGAAGGTGATGCCAGCCTGGTCTACATACACAAACACAAACAACTGAACACACAGTTATTGCTCATTCTTTACTGTGCCGTGGTGGCGGTTCTACTGTTGTCCACAGCAACTGCTGTCCTTTCAGCAGATGATAAATATGGTAAACACCTGAATGGCTACAAGGCCAAACAGTGACAGCACCTCTCCTTTGCAGCAAAAACAGAGAAAAGGCTCATGCAGAAGCCAGTAAACTAAAAACCGAGGAGGATCGGTTCAAGTGTCTCTGAAAGAAACAAGAAGAGGAGCTTTATAGTGGCAGATAGGATCCTGACACCTTGGAAGGCTTCATAAAGGTCAGGGGAAGCTGACTGGGGATGAAGAAGACAGTAGGGAGGCTTATTCAAAACAGTCAGTTTGCTCTGCTTGGGAGGTAGAGGCCCATCTTAGAGTGATCATTTGCATATCTGTACCTGTCTCATGGAGATTTATATTTAAAGCCATGTTTTGTTTTTTTTTTTCCTTTAGCTGTCTTTGTGGTCCCTCCCCCCTCTAACCATTAGGGTTTGAATTTCATTCTGTCAGCGGTGACGTTTCTATCTTTAATGCTTTAAAAGAATTCTGATCTCTGTTTTTAAAAGCAGCTACAGTCGGGGGACTGGAGGGTTCAGGTGGGCCTTGAGGGGGCTCTCGCAGGACTGGCCTGAAAACCAAGTGATGCTGGAAACGAAGCTGTTCTCAAATTTGGAACATGACTTTCCTGGGACCATTGAGTGGTTACTTTTATGAGAGTAAAGCAAGTGCCCGTTGCAGTGTTATAATTGGAGAAGTTCTAGAAGGGAAAGGCGGAATGTAGCCGGTAGCTGAGACAGTACAGAACGGAGAGGAAAGAAGGGCATGGAGAAGAGAAGTGTTGCGCTGTGGGGTGTCACCCAAGGGTGATCTGGTTTTTGTTCTGTGTGTTCCCTGCAGGAAGCTTCAATCACATGTCCACAAGCAGCTAGGAACGGAAGCCTCCTGGGGGATCTTGTGTCCCAAGCAGCAGCAGGGCTCAGGAACACTCCGAGCTACTGCTTTTCCTCTTCTATTTTTTTTCCTGACTACATGGCTTATATTGGTTTTTCAGAGCACAAATTTGACAATATCCCATCAACAACCTAGAAATGTATTTATTTTTATCTCTAGTTCTAGGGAACAACATATAGCTGGTTAAAATGATCTAAAAGGTACTTACTGGTTATTTTGATAGCTAAATGTAAAGTGTTTGCCCGGCTTAATTTTCAGAATGGATGCTAGCAGCAGACTGGGTATTTGTTGTAGCTGGAATGTGAAGCATCCCTGCTAGGTTAGACTTTGAAGAACTGGTCCCTGCTGGCTGGGTTGCTGTTTAGGAAGGTTGTGGGAACTTCAGGATGTGGAGCCTCACTGGAGAAAGGGAGTTACTGAGCCTAAACCTGGAATGTTGTGGAGCCTGGTCCCGCTTCCTATTCCCTCTGTTTCCTTTCGTGGAGGCAGTGTGAACTCTGTGCCCTCTGCTTTTGCCATGCCTTCCCTCTCAGATGAATGCTTCCTTCCTGAAGTCATATCTTGTCAGGTACCTGGTCACAGCAATGAAAGAAATGCAGGCCACTTGGCTCACAGCTCAGTGTCTCATTCTTCACAGAAGGTAGCTGAACACTTCAAGGATACAATTCATCTCAGCACAAAATGGCCCGAGTAGTTTATTTTTTCCAAACAAACATAGGATTGTCAACTCAAGTGTTGGACCCCAGCCAAAATATCCAGTTGTAAGTGGCAACTGCTTGTTTGTTTCCTGGACACCCAGGTAATCACAGAGAAACTTTATTAATTACAAATGCTGTTTGGTTAGTGATTTCTAAGTAGCTCTTACATCTTAAGTTAACCCATTTCTATTAATCTGTATATCACCACAAGTTCTGGCATTCTGGTATCTTTCTCCTTTGGTAGCTACATGATGTCTCACTGACTCCGCCTACTTTCTCTCTATATCTCTGTTTAGATTTTCTGCCCGGCTATACTCTGCTATGTCATTGGCTGAAACAATGGTCATAAAACATGTTCACAGCATACAAAGGAGAATCCCACATCGCCCAATAACTTCTGATTGTCCCAGTCTTTATTTGGGCTTGGAGTGTATCTCATTGGTTTTACTGTTGGCTTGCTTTCTAGTAGACTTGCAGAGGGGTCGCCAGTTGGCCTGAGTATCATGAGACTTGTCATTTTTCTCCTCTTCCCATCCTATGTCCTCTATTTCTTTCTCTGATGTAGTGTTAATTGCCTCCTACAAGGGTCACCTTTTGAAATTTGTTAGGAGAAAACTATTAATGCAGTAAGTAGACAGTAATAGGGTGAGGGCTTTGAGAAGGTCTCAGGCCTGTGACACAATGTGGGGGCCCCCTCTTTGAGGTTTCAGAGAGAATGGGGAGGGTAGATGCCATGTGCTTGGTGAACGCTTAGTGTAAGCTTGTAATCAGGTTGTCTCTGATGATGGGGCAGTGGGGAGTGGGCAAAGTTTCTCTTTTAGTGTGTGTCTGGTCTATAGATGTGTTGTTTGTTCCCTGAAGGCTTAGGGTGAACTTTCTGTGGGGAAGTTAGAATCACTAACTCACACCAGACCTCTTCAGTGGGGGTGCCTGCTCTTTCTCTGACAGCAGTGTAAGGAGAGATTGAGACAGAGGCTGCTGCCAGTGAGCATGGCCTGAGTAGCCATTAGCCCAAGCCTAACACTCTGAACCACATTGTTAGGCCAAAGCCATTGCATTCCCTTCTCTGCTCCTCAGGAAGATGGGAACTTTGCGGTGAGAGGAAGCTCTGACTTCATTGACATTAGCTCTGTGACTTAAAAATTTTGTGAGCTTTAAAAAAATAACATAACTCCTAAGAGTACCTGGCTCTCAAGAGTTTGATAAAGTTACCTGAGAAAGGCTTGCCCTGTCACTGGCCTGTAGTGGCTTTTCTGATGATGGCATTGAGGAGGAGGCTAAGCAATAATGATTATGACTGCCATGGTTGAACTGTCTTAGGTGTTATCCAGTGTCAGTTTGAGGGTCCTCTGCACTTAGTGAATGGTTCAAATTCGGGGTGGGGACTCAAGAGGGACTCAGAAGGGGGAAGGGAGCAGGATGAGTTACCAGCACCCAGTTTGATGAAAACTCGCCTCCCCAGGTGAGAGCTCCTGGCTTGTGTAGGTCTGTTAACTGGGGACTCTAGTGTCTTCTGTGAGATCAGAAGGACTGCAAGTGCTGCAGCCCCAGCAACAGCTGGATTCTAACATCACATCCTGACAGCTGGAATTCGTTTCTGTGAAGACACCATTGGAGTACAAAAGAGTTCCACAATAGCCCAGGATGGAGTATAACAAAGGTTTTTTTTTTTTTTTTTAATCTGGGGATAAACTCACAGAAGGAGTAGCCATCCACAGGTCTCTGCATGTGCTGGGAACTGGAAACAAATGTAGCAGTCAAGAGGCCCCATGCACTCGTTTCCTCTGCATTTACAGTACATGAGACCACATCCAAAGTGGGCTGGTATCTGAAAGGTTATTGACTGAAGGAGGAGAGGAGGCTGGTCTCTATAGAACAGGAACCAGGTCTGGGTGCTCAGACAGCTTCCCAGCGGCAGCTCCTCTGTTTGCCTTTTCTATGTCTTATTTTTCTGACCAATTTTAGCCTGTTCTGCTTTCTCCACACACCTCCATCGCTGAAAGGAGAAAACTGACTTACTTTTAATAGAAATGAAAGGGACTAATTCTGTCACCCTGATCAGCTGATGAATTCTGGGGCCGGGGAGCTATTAGACGGGCCAGTGACGTGTAGAGAGACCTCTCGGTGTCTTTAGAAGGCATACACTCAGGTTTACGGCGGCCACAGTGCACTTCTGTTCAGTTATTGAGAATCCTCTTCAGACTACAATGTAATGGTTAGATATGTGGATAAACCTGGGAACATTTTAATGGAATCCATGCTCTTGAGACTATTTTATCAGCACGTAGAACTTATTGTGGCTTCTAAAATTTTCTACAATTACCCGTGAACTTTGAATGTGGCAAAATTAGAATCTTTTCTGGTTGAAGTGACTGGTGGCTTATTTTTAGAAATGCCAAGGACACTGAAATGGTTAACCATTCGCAGGCAGATAATTTTTGGTAATTATGACTATTAAAATTATAGGCTTTTTCCCTCTGAATTTTATCTGGATCCCTAAAACATATTTCTTGTAGATGTTCCAGTATAAAGAGATAGATTTTTTAAATAAAATCTTATTTTTATTAAAGTTTTATTTTTTTATTTGTTACTATTCACATCAACTGTGTCATTGCATAAAGATATGTGTGTGAGATGATCCCCACTCACCTCTGCTTAGATATTGAAATCATTTGTGGTTCTATGTAAATTTTAGCAGTCTTGTTTGTGTGAAGACAATTAGAAGGTGGGTAGGAATTGTGAGGAATCTGTATATTTATTACACTGCATTTTATTTACTTATCTGTTGCTCTGATAAAACACCATGACCAAAACCACTTATAGAAGGAAGAGTTACCTTTTTATATGGTCCCAGAGAGATAACAACTTTGGTGTGGGATTTCCCTCTGTATGCTGTGATTACCATTAATGAATAAAGAAACTGGCTTGGCGCCTGTTAATAGGGCAGAACTTAGGTAGGCAGGGAAAGCTAACGGGAATGCTGGGAGAAGGAAGGTGGGAAGAGAAGCCACGTAGCCCTGCTGAAAACAGATGCTAGGACCTTGCTGGTAGGTCATGAGCCTCGAGGTAAAATATAAAATAACGAAGATGGGTTAATTCTAGATGTAAGAGCTAGCTAGCAATACACTTAAGTAATTGGCCAAGCAGTGTTTTAAATAATATAGTTTCTGTGTGATTATTTTGGAGCTAAGTGGCCGAGAACCAACAAATGGCCTCTCTTCATACTATACAGCTAATAGAAGGAAGAGTTACCTTTTTGTATGGTCCCAGAGGGATAAGAGCCCATCATGGTGGTGAGGCATAGCAGCAGGTGCTGGAGCAGGGAGCTGAGAGTTCACATTGACTGCAAACACAAGGCAGAGAGCAAACTGAAAGTGGGAGAAGCTGTGAACTCTCAGCCCACCCCCAGGGACATACTTCTTATGGCAAGGCTGCCAATCCACCCAAACAGGATCACAATGTTCAAATGGCTGTGCCTAGGGGGACATTTCTCATTTAAACCACCACACTTTGCTAGCGTGAAGAGTTAAACAGTATTATTTCTGTCAATCCCCAAGCAGAGGTTGTCTTTTTACTTGTGCTGTCTTTGGTTTCTTTCACAGATATTTTGGAACTACAAGTGTGCATATGGTTTCCTTCTTTGGCTAAGTTTTTCTTCCTAGGAAGTTCATTTACTTACTTTTTGATACTATCATAAATGAAATTTTTTTGATTTCCATTGTTATTTCATATTAGGACAAATAAATGCAAGTGGTATTATATATTCATGACCTATCTGCAACTTTATCAAATTCATTTACTTTTTCAGGCTTTTTTGTTTTTGATAGATGCTTGGGGTTTTCTTTATATAGGATCTATTTTAAATGAAAGTAGGGATGGTTTTATGTCTTCCTTTGTGTTCTGGGTGTTTTTTGTTTTTGATTTCTTGGCACCCCCAGTGCTTTGTTTAGTAGGAATAAGGAGAGTGGGAATCTTTGCTTTGAATTTAATCATCGAGGAAAGACAAGAATATTTCCCATTGCTCTCATTTGGTTTATGTGGCTGTGATAAAACACTGAACAAAAACAACTTGCGGGAGGAAAGGGTTTATTTTAGCTTCCAGGTTATAGTCTGGCATCAGGGTATCAAAAGGAAGCTGGCAGGAACCCGGTACAGAAACTGAGGCAGAGCCAAGGGGAGGAGCACTGCTTACGTCTTCTGGATCGCTCAGCTACTTCCTCCTCTTGTGCACAGATCCTTAGCGATGACATTGCTCAGAGTGGCCTGTACTCTCTTACACCAATTAGAAATCAAGGCAATGTCCCACTGAGGGAGACAATCCTTCAACTGAGGTTTGATTTTTTTGAGGCATGTCAAGTTGACAACCACGATTAGCCATCACTCACATTGATTATGATGCTCGCTGTGAACTTCTTAGAAGTGGATTTATTATGTCGAGGAAATCTCCTTGGGTACTTAATTCGTTGAGGATTTTTTTTTTCAGGGAAGAATGTTGAACTTTGTCACATGACTTTTAAAAAGCTATTGAGATAACACATTTCCTGGCTTATTTTATTGGCATGTCTTACACTAATTGAGTAGTCTATGTTAAAGCAGCCTTGCATCTCAGAAATCAATATCGCTTCATCATGATGTATGTTCCTTTTAATGTACTCCTGGACTTGATCTGCTAGAATTACTTTGTTCAGGAGTTCTGTAGCTATATCCAGCCAAGCTTGCTTTTGTGGTGGTCTCTGTTTAACTTTGCTATCAGATGATGCCAGCTTTAGACAACGAGTTTGGAAGTTTTCCCTTTAGTTTGATTTTCTATTTGGGAAGTTTACAAATAATTTGTGAACTATTCTCGGAATGTCTGGTAGAATTCAGCTGTAATGCCATCTGGTCCTAGGCTGTTGGTGGTGGTGTTTCTTGTGTGTTTTGAGTTTTTTGAAACGATGTCTTACGTGGCTTAGACTGTCCAAGGATGATCTTGAACTTTTGATACTCTTGCCTCTTCCTCTTTAGTGCTGAGATTATGGGGTGTAACCACTCCATCTTTATGTGCTGCTGGGAATTGAATCCAGGGGTTTGTTCATGCTGGGTAAGCTCTATCTACTGAGCCACATCCCTAGCTCTGTTGAGAGGTTTAAGCCAGGAGATGGAAGAGGGGGAGGAGACAGGGGAACCTGGCCAGGATGTAAAATACATAAATAAGTAAATTTATTATTACAAAAAAGTAGAGGCTTACCCACCTTCCCCTAACCCTGTGTGTGTTTATACCCAATGCTCTCATACTATATAAGTGTTCCTTTTAACACTTTATAACTTTTTGGTAGGCAGCATGTTATTATTTTTTCCTCTACTCCTCTCTACTGTCATTTTATTCTTTCAATAATTTAATTAAAATTTTCTATGATTCTCTTTTATTTACTATTCTGGTTATTGAATTTAAACCATTTACATTTATAGTAATAATACATAGGGATTCACTGTTGGCACTTTGTGTCCTGTTTCAGAGATGCTTTGTTTCTTCCTTCCTCCATTGTTCTAGCATCATTGTTCCTTTTCATCTTTTGTGTTTCTCTATAGACTTTTGCTTTGTGGTGTCCATCAGATTTCCATACATCATCTGTGGCTATTTTTGTCTATTTTGTGCTGACACTGACTTTATTTCTATATCTGAGACAGGGCATTTTGAATGAAGCTTATTCTGGAATCAGAAAAATTTTATGTTTTATAAATACAATTGCCACTTATAATGTTCATCCTTGGGCAGTCTGAGTTACATAATACACTGTCTCAAACCAAAACCAAAACACATTAGAAACTTTCATCAAGGAAAGGAGAGGTCTGAATGACAGATGACAAGTGTTATGAACTGGAAGATTCCATTCCCTGATATAGGGCGGCCATGATATCTCTCACTTAGGCATTAGAAAGTGACAGTCATGCAGTCATTTCTCCAATCAGTCTTTCACTGGGTATGCATTGAACACCAGGAACCAGATGTTGTCCTGTCTTGGGGACACAGCTGTAAAAATAGCAGACTCCCTTCCTACCAGCCAAGGTGAAGATAGAAAAGCAGAAAATGAGATGCATCTTTCTAGCACCAAAACAACATGCTCCTGTGTGAGTCCAAGTCCCTTAGATATAAATGACCCTCAACTCTATTACAGAGAATGACAACTGCTCTGATTAATTTATTTTTAGGGGACTGGATAGGACATTGCATATGGCAGCTTTTTGTAAGGGAGAATACAAATGATATTGGTGTAAGTTTTATAATTAGCCTGATAGTCTATATAGTTTACAAGCATTCCTTCTCAAGCATTGCTCTGCTTGTTCTAAACTCAGAGTGTGAGAAGGCTGGATGTATTTCCATCTTCTAACACTAGGCTCCTCACTGGAACTGTTAGAAATGAAAGCACAAGGGCTGGCTGAATGTAGACCTGTTAGAGAACAGAATGACAGAGAGATACATCTGCCTAGGTCTTCTACATCGTTATTAGGACGTCTGAGCGCTTTTCATTTTCCCTGAAGGGAGCCTGTTTTTGAGTCTTTACAATTGTATATAACTCATAAAACCATCCAGCATGCTTAGATTTCCTAAGACCCTTTATTTCTCTCCATTTACTGCATCCGTGAGGCAAAAATGACATTCAAGAAAATGCAGTAACACTTTCTTATTCCCATTTTCTTATGAATAGCTTGCTCTCTAGATGGTAACATATTGAGCCAATATATTTAAAAGCATTTGCACAGCTTGGTAAATTTGAGGGTATGAATACATCTGACCCAGGGATATTTTCACAAATATCCAACAGAATGAAAGGAAATGATGCTAGTCTAATGTATCTGCTTATAATTTATTAAAGCCATTTTGCCCAGATTAATTACTAAGGGAATGAATTTTGAAATGTCACATAGCTAATGTGTTATGGTGAACCTGTATAATTAAAATGTGGCTTACTAATACATTTCCTCATGTTATAAATTATTGACTTGGTGATTATACTTGTTCAGCTGTGTTAATTTCTCTTATGTTGATAGTTTGCCCATAGGGATAGATTTTTCTTATAACTTCAATGAACCAAGAGGATGGTGAGATTTCACTTCCTGGGTTGCTTTGATCTGTGCAAAAACCCAGACTTATATGAGTTTAGCATTAGGTGTGTTTCTCTCTTCAGTATTATATAGTACAGTAGATAAATAAAGTACAAGCTCTTTGTGGGGCTCAGCGCCCACACAGAATAGCAAAGCTGGACACCAGACAGGTACTGAGATTTGTAGGTGATTGGAAATGTGTAGAAGAATTGAAACAGTCACATTAAATGGTCTCAGGGTCCGGGGTTCTTCAAGATCATGTATTTTCACAGGACCTGACATCTATTGGGATTAATTGATCTCATGGTTATCCTTATCTCTGCCATATCTAACAAGTCTAATTGTCTGCCTGTATTTAATTGGTAAGAATCAAATTATATTTTGTGACCAATACAAATGAACGAGCAGAGAAAATGAGAGGTCGTCATGGAGGTGAGTTGACCCGTGGGTTCTGTTAGTGGCAAGGATGGCCTTTGCCTCAGTGACTCTTTAGTCCCTTGTGCTCTTTATAGATCCAGAGCCTTGCTAAGTAAGTGTGCCTTCAGTTTTTGCACATTGTGTTGGTTTCTATTCCGTTGCTTGGACAAAACACCATGACCAAGGTGACTCAGAGGAAGAAGTTTTGAGGTGTTTATTGGGATTCATGGTTCCCAGGGACTAACAATTCATCACAGTGTAGAATTGATTAGTAGTGGTGGACATTGCAGCCGTAGCAGGAACTTGAGAGCTCACAACCTCAACAACCAACAGAAGAACACAGAGGGAACTAAATACAGGATGAGATATTCCAAGCCTGGCCCTGGTGATGTATTTCCTCCAGCAAGGCCACAAATCATTAAGCCTCCCCAAACATGACAGCTGCTCAAAGAACTTGTGTCTCAAATCCCCACCAGTGACATGTTCCACCTCCTGTGAACCACCCTGAGATGACAGTACTCTTACTAGTTGACCAACCGTCTGCCATCTTCTCTTGTTTAAACAAAGGATTCAAATGTGTAAGCATTTTAGAGGTCCAAAATTTCATATTAGGGCTGGAGATATGGCTCAACCATTAAAGGCTCACAATCAAACCCATAAAATTCCAGTTTAATTCAGAACAAATGAATTTTAAGGCTGGTAATACTTTCTATGGAGCTTTTCTTTGTGTGTTGTTGGAGATTGGTGTTGGTGTCATTCAGAGTTTGTGAACACTGCTCTGGAAATACACACTCTGATGAAGGCTGCTAGGAGACGCTCCCCCAGGGAAATAGGCATCACCGAGTGTACAATGTTGAGGTACTAGATGGTATGAGGTGCAAACAAAACAGTGTGTTGTAAGATGTTTAGGATTGTTCTACAGAAGAATTAGGGCCTAAAACTGTGTTTCAGTTGAGCAAAGTTTAGTGGTCAGTATAACTCCTGATTATAAATTCTTAAGACTTTAAAAAAATGACCACTTGCAAGCTTAAAAATTTCCTTGCACAGGTTTGGGGAGAGACATGGTGCTCTATTGGCTCTGTCAAAAGAGGGAGGAATTACTAAATGGGACTGGGATAAGGAATGCGGATCTCAATTAATTTGTTTTGATCTGAAGACAAATAGAAGTAAATGCTTGGTTAAATGAGTCTGGGAACACAGGCTAAGAAAGCATCTCAACTGCCCAGATTTTGTTGGCTTAATTTCACAGGAGCGGAGAAAGAGTTAAAGAAAGACCATATGGAAACTCCATTTCCCTCCACAAACCTTTTTTTCCAGAAAGATATGCATCTCTGTGTGGATTCAGCCCCATGTCTATAGTCTCCACACTGCATGGAGTATAATAATTAGCCATTTTCAATCTTTATTTTCCTGTTCAGAAGATAAAACATACTATTGTGTTAAAAACTAATTTGAATGGTCAAAAGCAAGAGACAGGCTTTCCACACGAGGAAGAAGTCGACAGACTAACCCATTTCCAAAGCAGCCCACTACTGGATTTGAATAAAGCCATACTTGTGCCATGACTTCTGCATCCTCAGAAGTTGAACAAATTTCTCTTACAGCCCCGATTTCACAGTGGGTTAGGAACATTTCTGAACTGATTCCCTCAGAGTTCAATTTCCTCTTATCTGTAGCAGTAATTTAGGTTCTATTGCTTCTTGGTTGTCAAAAATTACTCCTTTCAGAAATTTGTTCACTGCCCCCCCTCGATATCCCAAATAAAATATAATAGGATCACACCAGAGAAAAGGGAGCTATGCCTATGGATGAAGATTCTCAGGTGATAAGCGGAGGAGATCTTGCTGGTCCCGTCTAAACTCCATCCTTGATCTCAGGGCTCGCTCTCCTCCAAAGCTTCCACTGGCTGGCCTTCTAGTCAGGTGTCCCTCTCTTTTCATAAGCAGACCTCTAGTCTACAGGGAGTGGTCCCCTCAAACCGACCATCTTTACTCTTCCCAGTTGGCTTGGCATTCTCTTCTAACCAATGGTATCTAATATCAAGTTGGATATTATTTTTGAAGCCTTAATAGCCCATAATCCTACAGGTTTGATAATGATAATCTTACCCATATCAGCTACTCCTCTTTGTAGATGAACTAAAACTCACAGAGGTATGTCATTAATAGACATGTGTGCTTAGGAACAGGGAGAAAACCATAATGCTGGTGTTCTGATACTCATATAAGAGTCCTTTCCCACGCAGACCGTTATTTTTTTTTAAATTTCCTATTACTCTTCATAGGGAGAAAACATTTGAGAAAATTAATAGAAAAGATTGGGTGTTCCATCCTTTAATCTTAGTTGTGGATAATAAGCTTTGAGACTTTTTTCTGATACACTTGAGTAAGGTTGTTTAATAGCAAGACAAACCATTTCTTCCTTCTTCTTCTTCTTCTTCTTCTTCTTCTTCTTCTTCTTCTTCTTCTTCTTCTTCTTCTTCTTCTTCTTCTTCTTCTTCTTCTTCTTCTTCTTCT
>JAQHUG010000010.1:13029115-13048301 GCA_028555095.1 Dicrostonyx torquatus
AAACCCAGACAAGGAGGCAATAGCTTAAACCAAGGCATATCTGTTTCTAAAGGTCCAGGGAGAAGGAGTTTGGAAGTGGGAGATGCTTGTGTGTAAATATGTAGTCTTCCACAAGGGGAAGGATGTAACAGTGTGTGTCTTTGAAAGTGAGCGTGCTTCTGGGAGCGACTGAACTAAATACAGCGTCAGACATAAAGGCTGTGGATTCTAAAGTTCGTTAAGTAAATTTAGGACATGGCATTTATTCATATAATTAGTGGTATATGAAAACCAAAGTGTGTATCTATAGCTTTAGATGTTTATTTTTGATTGTCAATGATCAAGTTTAAAGGAATACATATCACAGCTATGAATCTACTAGAATTTTTAGCATTTTATTGATTACCTCTCCAGAAGGCTTATCTCTGTGATGGGCTTTCTCCATCCATTCCACATCAATCTGCCTTCTTCAATGGATTGTTTATGCTTGGGAGGCAGAGGCAGGTGGATCTCTGTGAGTTTGAGGTCAGCCTGGTCTACAAGAGCTAGTTCCAGGACAGGCTGCACAGCTACAGCAAAACCCTGTCTTGAAAAACAAAAACAAAACAAGACAAAAAGATGATTTATCATGGATAATTTCCTTTTTGTTGATTGACAAAGAATTATATGTCATTATGGCATTTTTCTAACAGAATTTGTTTTGTGATCCTCCTCACGCTTCACACACTCCCTAGACCTCCTTGAAGTCCTGGATGCGGGGTATTGTGTCAGTTAGGGCTTAGCTGGGTTTCGGTTCTGTTATCTTTCTGTTTTCTGATGTTTCCCTATGGGCAGCGCTCCTGCCTCATGTTTAGTGTGGGGAGTGGACTCCTACAAAGCCTTTCTCAATGCCACTCAATTCCCATGTCTAGGCATGGTGGGAACTGTCTCTCCACACCTCACCTCTTCCTCAGCAGCAGGCACTAGGCATGTCTAGCATGGTTGGAACTGTCTCTCCACACCTCACCCCTGCCTCAGCAGCAGGCACTAGGTATGTCTAGGCATGGTGGAAACTGTCTATTCACACCTCATCCCTCCTTCAGCAGCAGACATGGTGGAAACTCTCTCTCCACACCTCACCCCTGCCTCAGCAGCAGGCACTAGGTATGTCTAGGCATGGTGGGAACTGCCTCTCCATAATTCACCCTTTCCTCAGCAGCAAGCAGCTTCTGCAGCCATTCTTCTCTGGCTGCTGCTAATTAGGTTTCTAACCCCCTCCATGGCTTCAGTCAGCTTGGAACATGGGCATGCTTTGTGTGTGTGTGTGTGTGTGTGTGTGTGTGTCCCAATAGGGCCTTTTTTTTCTCCCCAGTTCTGACCTTAGTAAATCTGTCAAGCATCTCTTGGGTCTCATGGAAGTGTGCTTGTTTGTGAATGAGGCCCCTTCTTAAAAAGAAAAAAAAAAGTGAGGTGGAGAGCAATGAGAAGACAATGACATTGCTGTTAGCTTGTACATGTAAGCATAAACCAAAGTGTCCCTGCACATTTATGTGCAAACCCATACTTTGTATGCGTATATCTCTCATATACTTACAGATTCCATAAGAATGAAGTGGATAGTTTGGTAAGTTTTGATACTACAGTGTTATATAGCCGGCCTATGTTTCAGGATAGGAAGAAATCATTTCACCCTTCCTTCCTTTGGCTACTTGACCGAACAACTGTCTCTGTCCTTGTTCTGGTGTCTACAAGATCAGGTCTGCTGAATATTCTCAGTGTGAGTTTATTTTTATCTATTGCCTGTGTGGGTACCATGAAGCCTTTAGTAGGTTTCATTCCTCTTGGCCTTTTCTGAGCTTCTCCCCACAGTGTGCTCCACAGGGCACTGCCCTGTATTTCCCAAGACTCCATTTGTCTGCTTTGTAGGGTCTTTCCCTTCTTGACTTCTGACCTCTGAACACGAGCAATTTCCTGACTATTTTTTATTGCTTCATGGTACCTGGCAGTTTAAAGCATATAATTATATATGCTTTTTCCCAATAGGGGCTGCAGTGAAATAGCTGTGATTTTTAAATGTACAATTCTATTTATTTTCTATTTAAATCCACAAAATGTAGGTTTTCTAACCTTTTTCTTGCTCTAAGTCGAAATCGCTTAGCATTGATTAATCCCTCTGTCTTTTGGCCTAATTTCACTGTCCTTGTATTACCAGATGGAAAATTGACAGCTTGTACTTAAATTTGTGTTAGACACTAACGAATTAATTGTTTTCATTCATCTCATTAAAGAAAATGAAAAGAAAAATCATACTGGGCCTCTACTTCCTTTTACTGCAGCTCTCAGACCATGTTCATCACCAATTAGTGTTCTGTGGGATGTTGTGATTCCTAAAGTACCTAAGATATGGGAAAACCTGGCTCAGAAAATGTCTGTCTTGGTTTTGGTCCTGAACACTGCACAGGTAGCTTCATCATGCTTTGTTTTCTTCATTTACATCTTTCAGGATATTGAAATGATTAAAATCAGGGTATATGTACATGATGGTTACAAAAACACAGTAATGGTAATATATAATACATATATAATATATAATCTAACCCAACATCTGGTCCATAGGAGGTATCTGTGTTATGTTTGGCATGATTTTAGCAAATGATAACTGTGGATGAATCCTAAATAGAGAACTGCAATGAGTACCCAATGTTTTGAAAAATAATGACATCAAATTTTCAACCTCCAGAAGTGTCTGCAGATTTTGTTCCTCCTTGTCTCTTGTAACATCCTTTCTCTGCAATGACATCTCGAATTTTGCAGGAAAATGGATGAGGCTAGAAAACATCATTTTGAGTGCGGTAACCCAGACACAGAAAGACAATTATCACATGTGCTCACTCATAGGTGGTTTTTAAACATAAAGCAAAGAAAACCAGCCCACAAACCACAGTCCCAGAGAACTTAGACAACAATGAGGACTCTAAGACTTACATAGATCTTATCTACATGGGAAGTAGAAAAAGACAAGATCTCCTGAGTAAATTGGGAGCACGGGGACCTTTCAGGAGGGTTGAAGAGGAGGGGAGAGGTGGGAAGGGGAGCAGAGAAAAATGTAGAGCTCGATAAAAATCAGTAAAAGAAAATCCTTTCTCTGGAGAGTCTAAGATTCTAGAGAACGGAATGGGCTCAGATCTTCAAGTGTTTTCCCTTCATGCCTTCCTCGATTTCCATTTCTATTTTCTCTCCTTTTCTGTCCTAAATGAGAGCTCCAGATTTATACATCTGTTCCATTAGTTCCTATTTCCAAGTGACCTGAATATCTGTCTTTCTCCGTGACAGTGAGAAAGGACCTGGTGAGGGAGGAGTGATACAAGATCTGAGCATGCTCAGTCCTCACCAAGATGTTTCAATTATGCTGCTCTCTGAGTTGTTCCATGACTTTAAAAAGTCAAGAAGTTGTCTTCCCAGGCTGTAGCCTCCGCATCTCCTAGTATTGATGTGTTCTTTTTCCCGGGTAAAATGTTTCTAGAGAGGTTCAGTTAAAGGAAAGACCCACCTATGTAGTTGGAATTTTCTTTGGGCTGCCAACCAGCTCCCAAAGACCCCGAGACTTATTATTAATTATGAATACCCAGCCTTACCTTAGGCTTGTTTCTAGCTTTTTTTTCCTTTAGTTTAAATTAACCCATTTCTACTAATTTTTATGCTGCCTTCAGGCTTGTTTACATCATCTGTGTACTGTCCATCCTTCTTTCCTGCTTCCTCTGTGTCTGGATAACTGATTTCTGCCTGGCTGGCTCCCCTTTTCTCTCTGCCCACCAGCCCTGCCTATCCCTCCTCTGCCTAGCTATTGGCTATTCAGCTTTTTATTAGACCAATCAGATGCCTTAGGCAGGCAAGGTAAAACAATAACACATCTTTACATAGTTAAACAAATGCAACACATCTTTATACAGTTAAACTGATATTCCACAACATACCCTGAATGTAGGTGGCTTCATTCCTTAGGCTGGGGTCTTAGACTGAATAAAAAGGAGAGAGTAGCTGGACACTGGCTTGCATTGTCACCTGCTTTGGGACTGCCCATGCAGTGTGACCAGTAGCTTTGCACTTCTACCACTGTGTCTGCCCTGACATGACAGACTGTACCCTATAACTGTGACTACAGCATAGTCTTCAGTTGCTTTAGTGAGTCATTTTGCCATGCCAATGCAGGGAATAATACAAAGGGCTTGAGAAACATCACTGTCAACTACATATCTAGTTTCCAAGCCACCTTAAAAAATTTCAAGTTCAGTGTTCCCAGATGCGTGAAATAATTTTCAAATTAGCCTTTGTTTCTTTCTCCAGGGTAATGTTTTCTTGAGCAAAACAGGAAGAAAACAGAGTTGCTTTGGGGTGATGGCATGGAGTTCTACGTAACCAGGGTTGCTCGACTCCACCCCAGAACTCATAGACTGGCTAGCCTTCTCTTTACAAACCCTTGGCGTACCTAAAAATCAGTGCATAGAAAAGCACAGCCTGTGCTGATGGTGTGAGGGAGACTTGCAGTCATTTATTCTGTAGTTCTCAGGAGAACTAAGTGGGACCTGGATAGCATAGCGCCAACATTTTCCAGTGGTCCAGTTTAGTCTGCAAAAACATTACCAGTTTTCACGCAACAAGATAGAAAAAGTAGTGGAAACGTTGGCCCAAGAGTTTGCATTTAAGTTGTTTTTTTTTTTTTAAATATCAGTGACGGAGGTTAGAGAGATGGATGGCTTAGTAGTTAAGAGATAAGAGAGCTTATTGCTCTCGCAGAGGACCTGAATTTGATTCCCAGCAGCCATACCTAGCAGCTCACAAACTCCTGTAACTGTCTCCAGAGGAACCAATGCTTCCCTATTCTGGTCTCCATGGTTTCCATGGTACTTACATGTGTACATGCATATGTCACACACAAACATTCACACATACACGTAAGCTAAAGACTGGCCAAAGATAGAAATGGCCCAGTGATTAAGAGCCTTCCTTCGCTGCTCTTCCAAAGGACCAAGTTCAGTTCCCAGCCCCCAGATCAGGTGGCTCAGAATTGCCTGTAATTCCAGCTCCAGATGATCTGACTCCATCCTCTGAACTCCATTCTCACTCACATACACATATGAGCACATACATGCAGTATACACATACATAGATATACTAATACTAAATCTTAGATAAACGAGAATCTCTTAAAAATTACTAAACAATCACAGCTACAGATGCCACTCAAACAGTTTAAGGTTTGGTCACCTGAGGAACGGTTTGTTCCACCTTTGAAAAAGTCTGATATATTCATACATTTGTGCTTGCCTTACTTAACTTTGCTTTAATCCCAGTTTTTTGTGTTGTTGTTATTTTCCTAAACAAATGTGTAAATAAAAAGTAGTCCACAACTAGTTATAGCAAATCTGACAGGTGACCACGGAACCAGTTTCCAGCCCGGTTTCTCAGGCTTGCTCAGTACCTCTGACTCTGGTTCTTCCCATTTCTTTAAAAACAGAAACCTCTCCATCCTGAGTCAAATAGATTTTTGTAACTGGCTCAGCGCCTGCTTGCAGGAGAGTCCCGGAAGAGGAGCACACGCTGGGGTCATTGATTCTCATCTCATTTTGTGCGCATAATGAATTGCTGTTGGGGATAGTTGTGGGGTCTGAGTGAATCTCAGCTGTCATCTCTGGGGCAGCTCACCTTGAATTAGATCCTACCATCGCACATGCTATTCGTCTTCATTAATCTCCATTCTCGCTCTATTTGTCCTGCACAGGGAACGTGACTTGAATAGCTTAGCAAGACTGTGTGTTGCCAGCCAGGCTGTACAGGACAGACCACAGACACTGTTACCTGTGAATCCAGCACATGAGAAATCTATGTATTTTGTTATTTTGTTGCTGTTAACTTATCTCTGTCATCATTTTCTTGGTAATTTTCTACAGTCTCTGCCTTTCTCCTTCCCCTCCTCCACCTTCCTCCTACTGCTCTTCTTTCTCTTGCTCATCCCCCTCCTTCCTTTTCTCTTCCTGTTTTTTCCCCTCCCCTTCTTTCTCTTTCCCTTCTTCTCTCTTCCCCTTCCTTTCCCCTCCTCCTGTTCTTCCCTTTCTTTTCTACCTCTCCTCCCTCTTCTTCCTCCTACTCCTCTTCTTCCTCCTCTTCTTCCTCCCACCTCTTTTTTAGTAGCACAGGAACTTGGGTGATTAAAAACCACTTGGAAAAGCTCCTTAGTCTACAGTAGTCTGTGGGTCTCTGCTCACTTCTTGGCTGTCTTCTTAGTAGCTCTCTCACTAGAGCGGGAGTTCTTGGATATCAAGAGTGTCTTAATCTTTATATTTGGACTCAAAGTGCTTGACATACAGTTGACCCTTAACAGATGAAGTTTTACAATGAACTGCTGAATGGGAGAAAGGTCATGAGACTAAAAAGGAAGTACATGAAGGTTAATTATGTGGAAGCCCTTGGAACGCATTATGACTGTGCCGAGGAGATAAGCCCTTGTGCTGGGAGTTTTATGCATATTGTCTAATGTAATCCTCTTAGAATCACTATGAGGTATGTCTCTTCATTTACAGATAGACAGGACGACTCCGAGAGACAAGGAGACATACTCAGTCATGCAGTATGTTTCTGGGATCTGTTTAGTCTAAAATGTGGCTCATATGGAAAGACAAAATCAACATGTACTTGTTCAACTTTTAGAATTTTTTGCCCTTGGCTAGCTTTCAGGTTATTCTCATTCTCGTTTTCATTATTTTGGTTTTTGGTATTTTGGCAACTTCTAAAGAGGACTAATAGTTTTTTTTTTTTTTTAACTTTCCCCAAGCTGTCATTGTGATTTGTCACATGCATTTAAAAATTTCAATCATTTATCTTCATTTGCTTTTGATATGATCTGAACAAATGTTTCTCTGGAAAGGTGTGTGTGTGTGTGTGTGTGTGTGTGTGTGTGTGTGTGTGTGTTTAAAGGTCTGGTTCTCTGGTTCCCAGGATAACAGAACTGGGAGGTGATGGAGCCACAGTCTGCCTTCGAATTCCTTGGCCCAGGAGCTTAACCCTTGTCCTGTGTGTCCAGCACAGCAAGCTGAAGAGCAGTGTGTGGATATCCCAGGAATCCCGAGAGAGGAGGTTCTCTGCCTTTGCCCCCGAAGACTGAGGCTTCACTGCCTTCTCCCCATCTGTGGACCACATTCCACCTCTGAGCCACAGATGCTGAATTTTAATTCCTGCAATGTAGCACATGAGTAGATCAAGTGAAAACAAGATAAAAAGCTCTCATTTGAAAGGAACTTTTAGACGCATTACCTTTCTAAAGTTTATCCCTTACAAAATAAGACAGCAACAAATATTTGTCTGCTGTGGATATGAGAGGGACTGTGGAACAAAACAGGAAACGTTGGGAAAATAGTAGAAAGAAAACTGGACTGGGAACTAACGCCTAAGATATTTGTGAGCACGGGAAGTCCTGTAAATAACATGGATGTTACAGAAGACATGAGCAGACACACGAAACAGTGGCATGAGGACCCAGAAATGACACACAATGTGACTCTAGTGTATAATGAAAGTCACATTCCACCTGCATACAGAAGGATTTTTAAAATAAGTGAAATTAGGACTATTGGATAGTATTTGGAAAAAATAAAACTAGGCCCATAGTGTGTACTATATTTGCTTTCTGAGATGTCACTGACACACTTGTTCTTGGCTAGGTGTAGCAGCTCACATGCCTGCAATCCAGCACTATGGAGGCCGAGGCAGAAGGACTATGAGTTTGAGGACTACTTAGTCAGATATCTTCAACATCCCCACCACAAACAAAGCAAATAAAATCTTCTCTAATCCTACATTTCGGGTAGTATAACAATCCACACTAGACCTTGTACTAAGCATCACATTCAAAGAATGACTTGCATACTTATTGGCTTTACTATCTCGTAAGCATCTCAGATTGTATGTTATTCAAAAGTTGGGTTTTCCCCACCACATTGGATAGGATCTTTTTCTAAATTTACTTTTATTTATATGTATGCATGTGTATCTCTGTGTTGGTATATGCACTGTTTATATGCAGTGCTTGTGGAAGCCAGAAGAGGGAATCAAGTGTCCTGGAGTTGGAGTTAGAGGCGGTTTGAGCCACCCAACATTGATGCTGAGAACTGAACTCCAGTCCTCCTTAAGAGAAGCAAGTGTGCTTAACCCCTGGACCTCATACTGGATCTTCCCCAGGCTTTCCAACTTCCATTTCAGTGTGATGATCATCCATATAGCTACTCAAGTTGGCAACTAGGAGTCAACCTCTTCATTTCCATGGAAACATCTAGTCTAGAAGTCCAGCATATTAATTTTATCTCTGCTATATTTCCAATATAGTTCTATGAGTACAGACAAAAAGACATCACCTTTATGGTTATTTCAATAGCCACTTGAAGCTTTATTTTTCTGTCTAAGAGCTCATGTAATTTATGTACCCCTTCCTCCTGTACCAAAACAAAAATGGTTCTCAAAATAAATCTAGGGACTGGAGAGTTGGTTCAGCAGTTAAGAGCACTTGCTGCTCCTTCAGAAGACCAGGGTCCTACTGTCCAGCATGCACATGGGAGCTCATGTCGTTCATAACTCCAGTTCCAGGGAATCCTGTGGGCTCTTTCAGTCTCCATAGGCACTGTACACAAATGGTGCATGCGTGTGCATACAAACACACACACACACACACACACACGAAAACACTCATACATATAAGGTGAAATCAATAATAAATAATATATCTAGTCATTGTTACATTTAAGTATGTCTCATCACAATTAAAATTGAATTACTCTACTGTTTTTTACACAGATGTAAAAATTGGTTTTTTTCTTTTTCCTCTGAGCCTCTTTGAACAAAACCGAGCATCAGTACTGTCTAGAAGTTCTACCTGTATTTGTTTCCTTTGGAGAAAAAAATAGGTCTTGGATTCTTTTTTTTTTTTTCGAGATAGGGTTTCTCTGTGGCTTTGGAGCCTGTCCTGGAACTAGCTCTTGTAGACCAGGCTGGTCTCAAACTCACAAAGATTGGCCTGCCTCTGCCTCCTGAGTGCTGGGATTAAAGGCGTGCACCACCACAGCCTGGCTGCCTTGGATTCTTTATGCTTTAGTTTGTAGGGTTTTCTTCTTTTCCCACCCTGTCTGAATGACAGCTAGGGGTCTCTCTGACTTTGGTATTACATTCTGTTCTTCATAGTATTTACCATCCTCTATGTTGTTTGTGGGGACTTCTTTGTTCTTTTATTAAAACATCTAAGTGTGTCTTATGTTTGGCCAGAATGTTAGGAGAGGGGCTCTGGCTTTTTACTTTCATAGTCAATATGGATTTGTGCCTTGCATTTAAGAGCTCTCAATAAATATTTCTTAAACAAATTATTAGTTTTGGTTTTAATGTTAATTTCTCTTTGGACAACACAGTTGGAGTTTGTCTTTGTTTTTCTTTGTCATGGATTTGAGTCTCAATTGCTTTTCTTTTCTCCAAAACCTTACTAAAGCTGATGGGAGGAAGAAGAATTTCAAATGGGAATATGTTAAAATACATCTGGAGCTAACTGCTGGCAGTCCCTTTAATTTTCTTTCATCCTAAAGAAAAAGCCAGTGTTGATTGGCACCCATTACTGGGAAAACCTGATTGACAGTGGCTATAAATAGACCTTTGATAACTGTGGCTCTTAGAAAGGATTGCATGTGTTAGGGGTTAGAATGCATTGGGTGGAATTACTAGACCAGTCATTGAGATGGTGGGCCTAAATACTCTCTGCTTCCTGGGAATTCTGCATTTGTAAGATGCGTAAAGTTATTATGGAACAAAGTGCCCCCAACACAGTCCCTCGGAGTTCCCTGATGCCCACACCTGGTTGTAGTTCACAAGTAGTTAGAAGTCTGACTACTATTATCTGACATTTTCTTTAGTGAACCCAGAGAGAACTGAGAGCCTCACAGCCTGAAAGTAAGCTGCTTTCAAAGGAAGAGTAAATGCCATGTAGGATTATGCTTCAGATTTCTGTGTCAATCAGCCAGCTTTACTATTCTAAGAACCGAGTCACGCAGGAAAAGTCCCTGAGAGTAGTACCCCAGCAAGCACAGCTTCTTCTGTGGATTCCATCTTTTTCTTCCTTTTAAAAAATATTTATTTTTGTTTATGTGTGTCTGTCTGTGTGTGGGTTTGTATACATGAGTATACATCAAAGCCAGAAGAGGGCGTCAGATCCCTTGGATCTGGGGGTACAGGTGGTAGTGAGCCACCTGACTTAGGTGCTCCAGAACAAACTTGAGTCCTCTGGACGCAGTGTGACTATTTATCTACTGCTGAGCCATCTCGCCAGCTCCCTGTGGACTCGGTCTTAGTTTAAAGGAATTTGTGACGAGAGACACACAAGTTTATTAAAGGCCAAAGTACATACAGATTACAATACCAGCCAGTGCCACTCCGGTGAAGTAGGCAATGTCGGTGATCCGCGCAGAGAGAGAGCTCCCCACCTGGGTTTGCCATTTTATACCTCTCCTGGGACCTGGTGATCCGGCCCCATTAATTAATTGAGGGGTGGCAGTGGGGTGTGGTCACAAGCCAAAAGACCACACCCCTTCAGGAATTACTCATAGAAGAAATCTCACTCATCTTGTTCAAAGCTGGTGGTTTCAATCCTAATGTTCAAACAGGATGTATGGTAATTCTCAGCATGCTTTTCTCCTGAGTGTTACCAGTCTCCATTTCCAGATGTGTTTTTTTCTACCATTATTTTGCTCTGCATTCTAGGATATTGTTTCCTGTGGGTTGTGTACATGACACTCCAATGCCTGTCAGCTTTGGGTTGGAATTTGCTAATGGGAGGAAGCAGAAATTTGCAACATGGAAGAGATGGAGAGGTAAGGGTGTTTGTTTTCGATCCCATGATGTGCACATCTGCCTAAGCTGTAGCTTCTGTTGGACAGGTCTTCCCAGAACTGTCAATGATCCCCAATAACTCATTCTCCTGGGTTGCTGCTTGTCACTTCTTATGTCAAGAAGCTTTATAATCACTCATGGCCTGCCCTAGCCCTGTCTACCTCTTGTGAACTGTCTCTTTATTAAAGACCCTTAAATCTTTCTTTGGAGTGAGCTGTCTTTCTTCTACAGTGACATCATTTCTATGAAGATAAATATGAGGGAAGGGGAGCTTGGTTTAATCATGGTTTCTGTCAGCTTCTACGAATGTCTGTTAGAAATCAGAGTATTCAGTGTCAGACTCTACATTACTGACTGTGAGGTTACCATCTTAGAAGGACTACAGACTAAAGGAAGACGGGGATGCAATGGGCAGGAAGCAGATTTGGAGACAAATCAATGATTCTTCTAACTCCCAGGATGTGAGGGAACTCAGAAAGTACTTTGGTATGAGACAAGATGAAAAGAGAACATAATTAAAAGCAATGTTTCTGTAGGAGTCCATTTCTTTTAAATATTTCAGAAACGAGTGCCACTCTATAGCCTAACTATGACAATGAGAAAATGAAAATGAAAAATTACCATCTTACAATAGTATTATTATATAAGGGAATACTTAGCAATATAGAGACAAAAACGAACATTTGGTGGGCACATTGAAAAGCAAGTGTTATAGGGTAGAGGTCTACATGGATGTCTATGATCAGGTGAGTCCATCATTTGAAGTCACCTCTCCTCAGTAGACATACACCATAACTCTGTTCCTGGATTTGGAATCACAGTCTATGCCCCCAACAAGCCAGCTTTCTGGTTCAATGACACGAACACCACATGTTTTATCTTCAGTGGGTGTTTCATAGAGAGCAGTCTCTACTGTGCCCTTTTCCTTACTGAAGCACTCATCAGCTTATTTCTGTCACCATGGAACAATTGTAGAGCCGGCCAGTACACTCATGTTACTAATCGCCATAAAGCAGGCTCTCTGTGTGGAGAATTAGTGGAGTCTTCCTGCACATGATGGGAGATGTAGTTCATTCTTAGAGCTATTAAAATTTAATATGGACAGAACTGATTCTTCAAGCTAAAACCATACCTGTCCTTTATTGGTACAGCTCTAAGCTGGTATTTGATTTTCCCAGGCTGTCTGTGCCTCCCTTGCCCTGTCCTGCTGTGGATGCGCTGGGAGAAATAGATAAGTAGGCAGGCACATGAGTTACCAAAGGGTAAGTGTGTATGTGGGGATGAGGGAGTGGGGAGGGTTTGCTAAAGTTTCCTTTGACTACTGAGCTTAAAGGTAAGGAGGAGCTAGCTAAGGAAAAGATACAAAGGTCAAGGGACTCAAGCCCAGGACAGAGGATGGAATAAATTTTGGCTCAGACATCTGTGTGTGCGTGTGCGTGCGAGTGTGTGTTTAAACAGTTAAGGGAAATGTTTACACAGTCAGTACATTTGAAAGATAGTTACCAAAAGAATACTTTTCCTCTAATTGAGCTGGGCATGGAGGCACACGCCTTTTATCTCAGCAGCAGAGGCAGAGGCAGGCGGATCTCTGAGTTCAAGGCCAGCCTGGTTTATAGAGTGAGTTCCAGGACAGCCAGAACTACTAGAGAAACCCTGTCTGTAAAAGTAAAAACAAAGAAATACACATACACACAACTGCATGTACTATGGCCCTCGCAGGTGCTGTCTTGAGAAGGGTGCTGGGTGTCTTGTGTGGTCGCCTGAAGGATGGCTCCCAAAGAACATTGGTCTCTTGGATGTCTTGTGTGGTCGCCTGAAGGATAGCTCCCAAAGAACAATGGTCTCTTGGATGTCTTGTGTGGTAGCCTTAAGGACTGCTCCCAAAGAACACTGGTCTCTTGGGTATCTTGTGTAGTGGCCTGAAGGAGAGCTCCCAAAGAACACTGGAGGATCTGGTCAGTCTGCATTTTCACAGGGCTTACCAGGTAGAAGATTTTTTTTTGAAGGGGAAAGAAGTATTTAGACAGTACTCTGTGGGCTTTGAACTCCATCTTCTTCAAAGGCAACCATTCTCACTGGGCAGCAAGATCTACATTCCTCACTGGTAGGTTCAGCAAAGAGGCATGTGTACTGAAGGGTTTAGGAACTGGCGGTCCACTGTGGAACTCATGCATCCCACTTCCCTAACCAGTGTCATCAATGAGCAGCCTGAGCCCAGAGAAGTATTGCAATTAGAATGCCACTCCCATGAGCCCTGTTCCTGCTATTGTGTCAGAATCTGTGCAATCTAAACAGTAACCACATAGGAAAAATCAGAGCTAGCACTGCGTACCACCATGAGTCATAAAAACCTCATCAGTTTGGGGCTGGGCAGATGGCTCAGTTAGTAAGCTGCCTGCCACATAGACGTGAGGATCCAAGTTTGGATCCCCAGCAGGTAAGTAAAAGCTAAGCCTGAGGGTTGGGGGCGAAGCTCGGTGGTAGGGTTCTTGCCTTGCATACAGATGCCCTAGGTTTATCCTTGGTATTCTCCAAACCAGTCATCATCCACGACATCAAAATCCTGCTGCGTTTTGATTTTCAGCACTCACCACCACCTGTAACTGGAACTCCAGGCGATCCAATGCTCTTTCCTAGCCTGGGCACCTGCACTCATGTGCACATGTGAACATACTGGTGGGGGAGGAGGGAGGGAGGGAGGGAAGAATCTTAAAAGCTGGACTAGGTAGTGCATGCTTGTAACCTCAGTGCTAGGGGGCTAGAGACAGGTGTAGTCAGTTGACGAACTCCAGGGACCTCAACCTCTGGCCTGGCACATGAGTGTGTACCCACACCATATGAAAGCACACATAAACGACTTATCACTTAAGAGGAACATAAAATTTTTGACATGGGGAAATAGGCTTCAGCAGTTAGTTTATGAGTGACATTAGAAGTCTGCTCAAGTGTTGTTAGATTTTCCCATGTTTGCTCATCAGGGACAAATCCATCCGAAGCTCAGTGGTGGCCAGCGACATGGCGGTAGATGAAAACTGCCTCGAGGATGTTGGGTGAGCCTCTCCCCTGAGATGCCTGGAAGCATGCAGCACACTTTGTCTTCCTGGAACTGTCATTTATCACATGTTTGACTCAGCTGCAACACCCAAAGCCCCGTGGTTTTGACAAGATACCAGTCAGATAATGTCACGTGCTTTGCTTTTTCTAACTGACCATCTCCTCTCTCTGTTTAACCCAAGCCTTTCTTGTTAAAATACCCACGAGTATTTCAACTCCACAAAACTCTTTTCTTAATATTACTCAAATGTAATTTTCTGTAAGGGGAGGAGGGCACTAGTACTTAACAGAGTACCTGTGTATACCAGGGCATCACATAGGATAAGTTCTCCTAATACTCTCATGAAATAAGTTCCTTAAGTTCACTTAAACAGAGTGGAAGCAAGAATTCAGAAATTAGAAATCAGAAAATAGAATCAGAAACAATTATTCAGAGTCCATATTGAGCCAGGATCTGAGCTTGGGTCTCAGTGGAGTTTCCACTTTAGCATCTAAGGCTCTGCTGTCTGTCAACAAGGCACAATCCAAAACATGAAGATTAATACCGAGCCAGGATCCGGCTTTGGGTGTCCATGTTGTTCAGCTCCTATTCCTCATTATTCTTCCAGGCTTTGCTCTCTGAACAGAAGATAATCCAAAGCAGTAGTTTCCATGGACTCTTTCACTACAAAGGAAAGTATTTCTATGTGTGATGTCGGCTCTTACTGAGTCAGGCTTATCTGATTCTTGGACGGGCATGTCAATCAGCTGGGCCAGTGAGGTCTCAGCAAGACTGAGGCTGAGACAAGTTTATTTCAAGCAAGCAGACTTTTTACACACCAAAACAGGATGGTGGGTGCCAGGAAACAATAATGGTTGCAAGCTAGGTGGGGTACACAGACTAATTAATTGTTCAGCCAAGCTTCTGTATGCCTCGCTGACTTCCAGGGAGTACAGAGACACACAGGCAGCCTGAATGCTACACCATCTGAGGGGGCGTCTCAGTTTCTCAGGAACTGAAAGGCTCATGGTGCCCCTAGAGCCGTGGACTCTAACCTGAAAAGCCTATGATGAAGCCTCTCTAGACAGCGAGGCCAGGCCACCTCCACAATTCCCAGCAACTATATATTCAGGTTTCCAGAGGGAACTTAGCAGGTAACATCTTAAAATAGTTGAAACAGTTTGCACTGTTGCTGCCACCAAGCACATGAGCTCCAGCCCCCATCTTCACGACCTCCCCCGCATCTCCTCCTCAGTGTAATCTTCATTCCTCTGACAAATCATGAGACTAGAGACACTTAGGAAGGGTGGTTTTGAAATACCAGCCCCAACTGACGGGGCTTTCACTTATCTAATTAAATAAAAATATAGCAATTAAAACAAATAAATGATATTTACTCTGATACAATGCTTGGAGGAGGAATGTGCTTGAATCAATTAGTGCCCTCATCGGGAGTCACGTAATTAGGGATTTTGAATTCATACAATGTTTAATAATAAGAACTACAAATTAAAAAATTCCCCAAGTCTTTGGATTTATGTAAGAAAACTGTGTAAACATTCTTGTGAGACCCTTCCTCCCCTACCACAGATGATTAAATACTGTATTAACCATCACTTAAAAATATGCTAAATATCTGATTTAGTTATTGTGCAGAAAATACATTTGCAAATGGCATTGCACTCTAACCCATAAAGACATACAGTTGTAGGCTAATTATAAACAAAATTACAATATTGTGTAGAATATTTGCTCACAGTAAAAACAATTACTGAGTAAGCTAGATGCTTTTTGTAGCAAGATGGCTTTGTGGACCAATGAGCAACAAACTCGCTCTGGAGCCAGAAGCACCATGTAGGAGAGAGCATGTTTGGTGCACAAGAGAGGTTGTGTGGACTCAAGAGGAAAGGGCTGAAGACTTTGGTAGCAGCACAGAGCATGGAGAGCTAATAATGTTGGCAGATTTGGGAGGTGTCCAGTATAGTTAAATAGATAAATATTGAACATTGATTGGGTTTGGGAAGACAGCACACTCTTCACCACTGAGCTCTTGGCTTGCTTAGTCGACCAGAGGCAATTTCTTTGCAAAGAAAGACTCGAGGCTGTCAGGACAGAGGACAAGCTATTGAAGTCAGTTTTCTATGTTGAAACATGGGTAACCAATTGGATATGGACATTGAGGGCCATAGAAATGTTCAGAACCAAGTGGTACAAAGTTCTGGGGTCCTTGGGGGAGATGGTAGTTGAAGCTATAGGTATGAATGAAGGAGAAATGTCCCTGGGCGCCTCATTACTATATAACTCTAGGAAATAAGATGTTAAAAACATGTCTCAAATACTTATCTTTACACTGGTGTTATGAATAAAAGAATTATAAGATATTTTGAGCAAAGGAAGTATTTCAGTATTTTCCTCATACTATAACTCAGTATTTCATTTTTCATTAAACAATGACAGTAGAAATAATGAATTTTAAGTAACATCTGTTTCAAAATAACATAAACCAATAACACTGCTAAATAATGTGCTGTGTTTACCACAGTAGCGTAGGAACTGAATGGTGAGAACTCTACAGGAGAAGAGATAAATCATGGGATTAAAAAGAATCCCATGAATCCTTGGAATGTGCTTCTGGGAAATTTGAAAAATTTCTCAAATAAAACTCGTTAAGAAAGCCATTTCATTTGATAGTGCTCAGAATTAGCTCATATTTGAGAGGAAGACTATTTGTTGGTACAAGCCGGACCTTTTGTGAGTAAGCCATTTTTCAAGATCATTGATCTTAAAATTAGAATGCCACTAGCTCTGTTTGATTTTTTCTTTTAATAGAGATTTCAAGCCTAGGATTTAATCTTGTGATTCAAATAAAACATTATAGAAATGATGAGGAGTAATTTATACTGCTTTAAATCATGTTTGCTTTCTAAAATATATAAATTTTCTTAATTTTTCTGAGAATCTACACATAAACATTATTATTAATATTTTATTAAACATAAAAAATTATTTCTTCCTCCACCAATTCCTCCTGTTTCCCCCTCCCAAATTCATGAGCTCTTCTTTAATTATTATTACATGTATGTACTTATGCATATGTATATAGGTACACATGTATAAGCCACCTCCAGAATCTATTTAATGTTGCCTGTCACATATACATGTGTCCAGGGCTGACCATCCAAGATTGGGCAACCTTGTCTCTAGACCAACGAATTCTCCCTTTCTCAAGAGCCACGGGTTCATCTGTCACTCCTCATCTGGTGTAGGACCATGTAGAATTTCTCTTGTTGTGTTGGCAGATATCTGGAATTGTCATTATACTACTCTTCAGGGAGCCATAATGAGATTTCAATTTTTTTAAAATCTTCATTTTCCATTTCTTACCCCATTCATTTCCAACTATGCCAATATACTCGACTTATTTTATATGTTACTTTTAAGTGGTTAGATCATGTATCTTTGTCTTAGAGTGATATATATATACATATATATATTCTTTTATTGGAAATAGATTTTTTCATTCATTATATTCTGATTATGGTTTCCTCTACTTCTAGTCCCAACTCCCCTCTCATACAGATCCACACCCTTTCTGTCTCTCATTAGAAAACAAACAGGCCATCTGAGTGAAAAAATAATAAAATAAAATATAATAAGATAAAGCAAAGGCAAATTGGAATAGGACAAAACAAACAGAAGGAAACGAGCCCAGGAAAAGGTACAAGAAGCAGATATACTTGCAGAGACACATTCAGGTGTCCCATAAGAACACAAAACTAGAAGTCATAGTGTATATACAAAACTTGTAGGGAAAAACAAAATAAAGCCTCCTCGACATAACATTCTGAAACAAGGAACCTCCAAAGACACTGTTGGGTTGAGTTCTGTTAGCTGTCTACTGCTCGGTCATGTGGTCTGCTTTTTTTTTTCTAAAACAATATTATTTTTTTAAAAAATTTTATACCAATTTCAGTTTCCTCTCCCTCTCCTCCCGCTCTCTCCTCCTTTCTTCCTATCCCCAGCCACTCCTCAGAAAGGGTAAAGTCTCCCATGGGGAGTCAACAAAATCTGTGACATCACGAGGCAGGACCAAGGCCCTCCCCCCTATATCTAATCTGAACAAGGAATCCTTCCATAGGGAATGGGCTCCACTGTGACACGCCGCGTCCGCGTCTGCCAGTGGAAGAGACGACCACAACAGGATTCTTCTCAGAATGCACTTTATTGGGACACACTGTCTTGTAGATAGGAAAGGCAGAAGGACCCCGATCCCAGGCGGCTTGCTTATAAGCAGTGCCAGAACAAAGCCCTGAGCTGTCATCGCCTGATAGGCTCAGTCAAAATTGGCGCCATCGTCTGATGACTGGATTGGTCAACTCATACGATGCCCTATACAAGTGCGTGCATGCGTGGAAACTGTCAGGAGACAGGCGACAAATGGTACTTTGGCTCCAAGCCAGCAAGCTCACAGCATGGCGGCCTGCAAGGCGCCTTACACTCCACAAACCCAGTTCATGCACTAGGGAGACCAAATTAAACAATGGTCTACTCTTTTTTATTAAAATTATTTGTATTGGTGTTTTGCCTGCATATTTGTCTGATCTTGGGAGTTACAGACAGTTGCAAGCTGCCATGTGGGTGCTGGGAATTGAACCCAGGTTCTCTGGAAGAACAGTCAGTGCTCTTAACCACTGGGCCATCTCTCCAGCTCGCAATGGTCTACTCTTAAGATTAGTTTTGGTGGGGATGGGAACATGGGGGATTGGGTTGGGTGATGGAGGGATGGAGAGTGTAATGTAAGAGACATCTTGATTGGGGGGCACATTTTGGGATCAGGTAGAAAGCTTATGCAAGGGATATTCCCATGAATCTACAAGGATGACCCCAGCTAAGACTCCTAGTAATAGTGGGTAGGTCACCTAAACTGGCCATCTCTATAATCAGATTTGTAATTGTTCCAGTTGCCATCAGAGAGCCTTCATCCAGTGACTGATGGAAACGATGCAGAGAACCACAGCCGGCTAGCCACTGGCCCAAGCTTGGGGAATCCTATTGAAGAGAGGGAGGAAGGATTGTATGGGCCAGGGGGTCAATGTCATCACAAGGGAACCCACAAAGACAGCTAACTTGTGCTCATAGAAACTCACAGACTCTGGACCTACAGCTAGGAGCCTGCATGGTACCGACCTAAGCCCTCTACATATGTGTGACAGTTGAGTAGCTGTGTAGCTTAATCTACTTATGGGACTCCTACTAATGGGAACAAGGCCTGTCCCTAAC
>JAQHUG010000010.1:13049408-13062683 GCA_028555095.1 Dicrostonyx torquatus
TAATTTCTATGGTCACTTTTGGAGTTGAATTATTTTTTGCAATATAAGCTGATAAGATACAAGGACTTAGGCATTTAAATCTCCCCCTCTTGTTGTTTGAAGGCTTACTTTTCATAACCTTTTTGTTTGCTTTACTGACCCAACACTTGGTTCGGCCATATTTACAATGAAATATTCTTAATGAATTGTTTCCTTGTCTAGTGACCTTCCTGATCTCTTTCCAATAGTTCTGAGATCTATTCTGTCAGACCTGAAAATAGGCATTCCAGCTGGTTGTAGCTTCTGTTTGCTTCATAGGTTGGTGTCTTTCCACGGATGCTGCTTTTGAATGTCTTCATTGAGACGTGGTTCTTGGAGACAACATATAGTTGAGGCTTGTTTTTCTTAACCCATTCGAATAATCTGCATCTTTTAATTGGTGAGTCTAAATCATGTCAGTAAGTAGTCCTTGCAAATACTGCATGAGAACTCTGTTCTGTAGGTGGGTAATTTGATGCTTTGTGCCGTAAATTCTATGCTAACATTAATAATTTTCCCCCGGGAGCTGGAGAGACGGCTCAGTGGTTAAGAATGCTTCTTTTCTTGATCTTGCAAAGGGCCCATGCTTGGTTCCCAGCACCTACATAGGGTAGCTCACAATTACCTATAACTCCAACTCCAGGTACTTTGACACCTCTGGCCTCTGCAAGCATTTGTTTTCATGTGCACATATAAACTGATGCACACTCACACATTTTCAAATAATTTTTAAAAACCTTTTAAAAATAATTTTCCTATTTTCTTCATGTTCAAAATTTCCTGATATAGCTTAGCCATTTTTAAAGAAAGTTATTTAACACTGCATTCTTTAAGTTTGTTATGCTTCATTTTCACCTAAAATGTCTCTTAAATTTTTTGAGATTACAATTACATTTCCTCTCTCTCTTTCCTCCCTCCAAACCTTCCCATATATCCTTCTGCACTCTCCTTCATATTTATGAGCTGTTTATTTACTAATTTTTATAACTTGCACATATAGGTGTACAAACATGTATATTCCTGAATATAATCTGTTTGGTCCATAAAGTGCTACTTGTATGTATGTCTTAAGGACTGACCATTTGGTATTGGACAACCAGTTGGTTTGCTCTTTCATGGAAAGGCCATCTCTCCCCCTCCCAGTTTCTCAGTTCTGTAGTTCTTTATGGAAAAGCCTCCTGGGCTTTTCCCCACCCGGTTTGCCCTGGTCATTGGTGCCATCCTGTTTGGCTCATGTCTGAGGGCAGTCATGTTGGTGAGACTTTACAAAATTCTTTTTCTTTTAGTAGGACCAAATGTGAGTTCTGATATTTACAAAATTTTAGTTTGCTCAGTTTACATTCCAAAATACAAAAGCCTTTTCATTGGCATTAAGGTAATTCATAGAAATACTATCTCTATATCATAAATTGAAATATTTTCAGTTTTGTAGATTTGATACACTATCATGTTCCCTTTATGACAAGTAAAAATTATACACAGTGTACAACATGAGTTTTGATATATGTCTGCAGTGTAGAATTACCAAGTCAAAGCTTTGAATACATGTTTAGCCTCACAAACTATTTTTGGTGTGGCAAAAACACTAAAAATCCACTCTTTACAATCTGTAAGTCTAGAATATAGCAATCTGTAAGTATAGAAAACAGTTTTATTAATTACAGTTACCGTTATATATAATAGATCTCCTGGTTTTTGCTCTCCCAACTCCCATGTGGTGAGGGGAGAATCAGACCCTAAGTGTCCTAGTAGTATGATTATTTTTCATTATTCGAGCATAAAGATTAAAGGTACTAAATTAGTCCATAAAAGGCTAGGTTGTATAGTCATTTATTTATATAATTTTAAAATCTTAAAGGGATAGAATAATGTCCTTTCAAGCATTAAAATGAGATCAAATGCAAGACATTAAGCTAGGACTGTCACTTATAAATGTGACTTATTTAAAGTAGACTTAATCTATAAAGTAATCCAGAGGGGAATGACTCTAAGCAAGATGTGACTGGGATATTTTACTGATTACCTTGAATAATTCATCTGAATGCCTGTGGATGATGACTGCTACATTAAGGTTTTCAGCATTTTATCTTGATCAGATTTGATTCACATGAGTATTTTTGAGCACTCGTGAGGTTTACCAGCATACAAATGACCGGACTTGTCCTTTGTGTACTTTATCTGGAGTACATAAACATAAACAAACTGCCACACAACCACAGAGCCACTGAGTTGAAAGGGATCACAGCAAACTTGGCCGTGACTATAACATTTTAGAGAAGTGAGGATAACAGAAATACCATTGTCTTTGGAGGATAGGTCTATAGAAAAACAGTATTTATTACCACTTCAAAGTTAGTACCTATAATTTATGATAGTAACAACTAGACTTAATTCATACTACTACCCGTTTAACACACACACACACTGTATATATACATATGTGTGCATGTATATATATATACATATTTAATACACATACATAAATTTAAAAGGCAGAATGAGGGGCTCGAGAGAAGGCTCAGTATTTAGGAGCACTTGTTGCTCTTCTGAAGGACTCGGGTTCAGTTCCCACGTTCCACACCACACAGCTCACAATGACTGTAACTCCAGCTCCTGGGGATCTATTCCTTTCTCCTGGACTTCACGAGCAGGGACACTCATGTGAGCATACACAGCCTCACATACACACATAATTTAAAAATTTGAACAAGTGGTCTAGTTAATATGAAAAGTACTCTTAGCTCATCATTTCTGTGAAGTGATCAGTGTAGCTGTGGCCTGCCCCTTAGTCCAGTGTTTCACACTCTGACATTAGTGAGCTCCTACAAAGCTCAATTGTGATAGCTCTAGAATGAATTCTTCAATTAGAAAATGACTACCAACTATAGTTGAAGTTTTTTTGTTTTTGTTTTTGTTTTGGTAATGCTGACACTTTGAATCTTTGAATGTGTTTAACGGTGATTTTCTTCACAGGTTTAACACTGTCCCACAGCCCACCCTGGGCAGTTGTATTAGTTCTTCCTAGTTCCAAGTTGTTTCTATTGTCACATGCAGAGTGAATGTTAGCATCCCACTATTTGCTTCTAAATCCTTGTAGAAGAGGATTGTAAGTGGTGAGAGACGAGTGTGCTTTATCATTATCAGGTAATGAAAGAAGTAGGCAAAACACCCAAAAGGGTTGCATGAGCTCAATACACATCCATTTATTAATGCATATGCCAGAGATTGCATCATACGAGGCGTTTGGAAAAGTCATTAACAAAGCAGTCGCCAAAGATTTGAACACAAATTAGCCAATCTCCCCAGGCTGTGGGTTTCCAGATCCAGCAGCAGAATGGTTGAGCGGGATGACACTAGTCACTTCTGCTCCTCACATACTAGATCAGAGTGTTTACATAGCATAGTCAACGTAACAGCATCTTGTTCCTGCACGTGTTGGGAGTCCACTCACAGCTGTGGCTGTAAGTGAAAATGACAAAGGATGTCCTGCAGCCAAATATTCAGATACAGACGCTGGAAAGTCAAATCATAAAAATCTAGACAATGCATGTATTTGTAACCAAGTTGCATTTGGGGCATATAAAGAACACGAATTACAAAATCATGAGCAATTTACTTTGAGTTTATTTTACATTTTTGTCTCCTAAATAGATATGAAGATGTGACTTTTGGTTTTTCTGCAATATATAGTAATGCTGCATTCAACATAAACCATTGAATATGTTTAAAAGAATTATCTTGTTGTAGAGTTAGGTAATCATAAATACGTTAGTATTTTTCTGGCCAACAAGTTACTTATCACAGGAAATTTAGACACACTGTCTTTGCATTCCACGACTTTCCAAAGAATGGACTAGGGTAAAGCTGAGACATACTGCTCCATGGCAAATGCATCAGGTTACCACTTTTTCCTTTTTATTTTTAAATTACCAGTGTGATGTGGGGGGTGCCTTGGCAGTTTTAAAGAACACAGTTTCATCAATATTATCAAACATTAACAAACTAGTTATCATTGCTTTGTGTAAGTTTGCTTCAAAAGCATTTCTTCACAGTGATATTTTTAGAAAGGTTGGGAAGTGGTCAGCATAAAATATTTCCCACCTTTTCTATTGTAATTTGTATGCAAAAGTCATCACAATATATCTGCAACTATAAAATTACAAACTTTCTAGAAGTTGCTGCATTTCTAGGTGCGGTAGAAAACCAGAGCTGCAGTCAGCTGTGTCTACAGTCAGGTGAGGTTAAAGCAAACAGAAAGGAAGTCATAGGTGCTGTCTGATAGGTCACTCTAAAGAGATCTAACAAAGACAACCAATGAATATACTTAAGACAGTTTTTTTAGTTTGCTTCATGGTGGAGAAATTGGTTATGAGAAGAACATTGTAAAAGGTAGTCTCGACATTTCACTTTACATCATAATTTTGGCACTTCATGGAACATTGATTTCTCAAAGACCAGAATTGGTATAAAAGTCTTTCACATACCTTGTAGACATTATGGTTGATTAGAGGCAAACATCAAAACGCAGTGAATTTTAACATTCCCGTGTGTTTTCACATGCATGTAAGGGTCAAACAGCGGGAGTTTATGAATTCTCAAAGACGGCATTTTGAAGTATTTGTTTCAGGCACTCTCTTCAATAGACCTTGTTTCAGATTTAAGCCTCACAAATTCTTTAGCGACATCGTCGCTGGTCCTCTGAGAGAGTATTCTAAGAATGGTCAAGCCAGTTTCATCCATGGAGAGGTTTTTCAGAAGAGGGTACCACGCTCCATAGCTCCCTTTCTCTGCGATGTTCTGTAACTGAATGACTGTCATCCCAATTATTCGATCTTCCCGGGCGAAGCAGTAATCCTTAACTGAGAGGTGAAGTTCATAGGCTCCTGGGCGGTTCTCATTTCCCAGAATGCTGTATGAATTAAAGACACAAAATGAATTAAAGGTACAAAATGAGCCAAACTTTTACTCATGGCGTTTGATGTCAAACCTATGTCTTGAGATGCCTGTATCTGATTGCTTCATTGATGGTGAGTGTATCAATAGGGGTGGGAAGTAAAATATGTTGCATTTAGTTGTTAGATACAGAGGCTCTGGATTAATAATGGGTAATAGAACTTGGGTAAGGGATACTGTTGGGAGAATATCTGTGCTATTTATTTGTCAGCCACTAAGAATCTTCTGACTCTTAGCGAAACTTTTCTGTCTAGAATCCTTTACTCAGAATGGGCAAAAAGCATCATTCCCAAGATGCTAAAATTGGTGCACATCTCTAAGACACCTTATTTTTTCTTCCTTCTAACAACAGTTGGCCTGTACTAGTACAACTGAAGAAAGCTTATTTTATAGGATGGCATGTTAGAGAGGTGAAGGGTGGGGTGCAGGGAATTATACAGCCAGATGTTTGGACATCTGATTATGGTGTCTCAAGTTACTACAGTTGAATCTTTGCCCAACTTATTTACAGAAAATAGATGTTGTATATGTTGAAGATATTTAAATTAGATCAAGGTTCTTGTTTGATTTGAAGTGGAAGGCTCCAGTTCTGTGAGCTGATTTGTTAACAGAATTACTGGGGTTCTTAGGATTCTTGATGCACATGGGAGGAGACAGGGGCTCACCATGTAGCTTTGACTGGCTGGGAACAGAGACCAAGCTGGTCTTGAACTCACAGATCCACCTACCTGTGCATGCTGGAATTGAAGGTGTGAGCCACAAGAAAAGTGAGCTAGCACTCTTAAGGGTATGTTTTGCTGCACGAAAATCTCTGAGGCTCTGTCCTATTTTTCTTTCGCACCTCTGGGTCAGCTCATTTAGACTTAGAGGAAAAAGATTCGTAGGGAGAAAATTCTCTAGCTATCCAATCATATGTCTTAACATGTCAAGGGACCTTCAAACAAATATATTAAAACAAAAATTCTTTACTCTCGTTTTCACCATCTCAGTCAACCGTCATCCACCTGAGAGGTCAGGCCTCAAACTAGAATTCTGCTTCTTGTAGTCATGGTATCCTCACAGGGGATCTGTTCCACCCTCCACCTCACAATGAAATGCTGACCCATGGCACTACAATTTAGAGTTTTCCAAGTTCCAGATACCAGTGGCTTTTGAAAAAAAGTCCTCCCACAGGGACATCAGAAAGGGTAAGGGTGAGGCCAGAGTTTCTGCTACATTGGTTTCCTACTGTGTCTGCTTTAAGCAGGCAGTTTCCCTTCATGGAAGATCACTGCTTCTCATAAGGGGACTGTCAAACTTTCCCAACTTTGGTAATACTCTTATGTGCCTCGCTTTCAGATCCTGTGGTGGTTTGGAAAAGAGTGGCACCCAAAGGGAGAGGCACTATTAGAAGGTGTGGCTTTGTTGGAGTGGGCATGGCCTTGTTGAAGGAAGTGTGTCACTGTGGAGATGGGCTTTGACATCTCGTGTATGCTCAAGCCATACGGAGAGTATGGGATCACTTCCTCTTGCCTGCACACCTCCATCTTGCACCATAATGATAATGGGCTCACCCTCTGAAATGTAGGTGACCCAATAAAATATTTTTCTTTTTAAAAGAATTGCCGTGGTCATGTTGTCTCTTCACAGCAATAGAAACCCCAACCAAGACAGACCCAAGACAAGTCCTCCTGTTTGTATGTTTTTAAGCAGGCCTCAAATGTCATACAGGGTTGCATTCTACATTAGTTCAGATGGAAAGTCTTCCTTTACATTCGGAATGTTCTGTTTCATCTCTTGCCTAGACTCTTCTGTAACTTTCAATACAACCAACACTATCATTTAAAGACATCTATCTGGTGTTCAGTCTTTCATTTGGAAATGCTCTGGGACCCATCAAGAGATAATCGTACACCCCTGTGTATGCTTCCCCAAAGGCATTCAGCCTCACCCTCTTCCCATTGCGTACCATTTCTTTCATATTGGCTTCACTCCTATCTTGGAGTTCTTCCACTTGACCATGACAATCACACATTTTTATTATTCATCTCTAGAAGGACATTTCTGTGACAGCAAAGGCCATCTACTACCTGTCCCCAGTGTCTCTGACATGCCTAATATGCACAGCTACTGAGTAAAGGGATCAAAGCCTGGCTTGTTTATGAAGAACAGGAGACCACCCATGGGTTTAACTTTCCACCTGAATCTTCCAGTAGGTTTTAGCTGAAAACTAACATCCAGTTAAATGAGTGGTGTTTTGTTTCTGACTTACAACTGGAAGGTTTCGTTGTACTTCGGTGACCATGTGTTGCTCTTTGTCTTTGTCCCTTGTTTTCTCCTCTTGTCCCCCAGGTTTGGTCCCAGCATGAAAACTTCCACAAAGGGGCGGAACATGGCCGTGGTCTGCCAGTTTAGGTCGTTGATAGCAATCACTGAAAAGCAGAAGCCAAGTTTCAGCAAACTGTTCTGTGGAAACTAGCTTCCTCCACTTGGCTACAAGTTGTACTTGAGTGTGCCCTGGCTGGACCCACAAGGGAACATTCCATAAGTTGAAATACTCAATACCTGGGAATGCCCTGGTAATGGAAAGTTCAACTTGACATTCATATGAATGACATTTGTAATGAAAGGTTATAATGAAGTTTAAAAGCCTGGTGGTTTTTCATACTAAACATTAGGGAAACTCCATCATGCAATATTTAGAAAATAGATTAAAGTTAATTCTATGTTATTGTACATACTTTCAATAGCTATACAAAAATTAGATGATAGTGTATTATAAATATTCTCATAATCAGTATTATTTACAAAACTTCATCATGGTTATCTAATTCATTATTTCTTTCCCAGTTGCTAATTCCATCATATACTAAATGCTATGGCTGCTTCCTAATTCTGGACTCATATAAACATTCTAAATAGATGTGTTTATATGTTTCTGCTAGGTTTTTGGCTACCATTAGAAAGAGTCTTAAAATTTTTACTGCTAAAGATTAAGTTTTTGGACTTGATATATATTTACATATTTTTAAAACACACTGAAGGATGCTGACCCTTGATCCTGTATAAGCATGACTACTACTTGGGATTTTTCCATATGTACTTGTCACATAACTTGTTCTGAGCCACAGCAGCTTAGGGATACGGTGTAATTCAAGCATACACTGGAAGACTATGGTTCTGACCAAATTGGATATTAAATGAAAGCTTTTAGTTGGAAAACAGGGTTTTGTGTTCATAATATTGAGCCATTTTATTAACAACAAGAAAAACCAATTAAAATTAACATAAGTAAAGTATGTGAGTGATAAGAATATATTGGTCAGTTTGGGGAACTATATTTAATTATAAAATCCACTTTTGAAATTTAGTCCTCAATATATTGTCTTTAGATGTTTTAAGAATTTGTTTTTCTGAAGAAATTTTAATCATGTCCTATAGCAGTTTATATTTAAAAATATGAGAAGTGATAGTTTTCATATATTTAAAAATATGAGAAGTGATAGTTTTCATATAATTTCTGTAGATGTTAAAGATTAATAGATTGCAATATCTGAACCCCAAATGTACCTTTTACAGTGACTTTATGCTCTCCAGTCCCTGGGTTGGTGGTGACATCCACATGGACAGAGATCTGACCTACAGAATCTTTGGAGGAGCGACCTGCAAACAGAAGAAATGTACTAGCTTGAATGTTCAGGTTGCATGCCTGTGGACATCTTATTTTCTTTGCCTAAGGATTAAATATTGCTGTTTCTATTAATATCACATGCTGGATACTGATTAATGCTCAGAGTTCACAATGTTGGCATGGGACATGGTAGATCCATCCAAAGCCCTGTCAGTGCAACTGCTAAATGCCATAAACTCAGTGGAATTTCACCAGATACTTAATTCCTACCATAGTGAAAATGTTTAGTGCCCCCACAGCACTAATAACACTTTGCAGATTGCCTCGTTGCTTTACACTCTCTTGTTAAGCCATCTACACTATGACACAGCAGAGTCCTGGAAACTAAATCATGACCCTGAATGCTGAACTCCAGCCCCCATGAAGCTCAGCACAGGATAAGACACACTAAATGATACAAATAGTTATTGCCATATGGTAACCTTAGAATATACATGTTTACATTATTTACAGGGTAGGCAAGTCCACCACGGTCACACGAGTTAAGGGTTGAACATATCTAGAAGAGTGCTTGCTGTTTAGGGGTAAATAAATTAATTCAAACCATCACTGCCCTTTTAAGCTTCAGTGATCCCCACAGAATCTATTGTGTTCTTCAGCCTCAGTCTTCTCATTTGTAAAATGAAGAGAAAGCCAACCACTTTTTATACCCACACTTCTTAATCTATCATTTAGGAACACGCCAATTTGAAGCATTCACACTTCAAATTTATCATAAATCTTTTCACTTAAAAATAGTATGATGGTTGTCTTCGAGCTACGGTGTACATGAAGCTGCTCACACCTGTTGTGTGCCCAGGAACCTCATGCCAACTTCAAATTAACTGTGCAAGGAATCACTGAGATGCTTAAGTAAAATTACCGTCATTCACATATAACATGATTCCATACTTAGGAGACCCTATAGCTCATCCAGAAAATGCTTAGATTTAACAAACATTTTCAGTAAAGTTGCAAGATAACAAAATCAACATACAAAACTCAGTAACTTTCATATATATCAACAATGAACCTGTTGGGAAAGAAGGCAGGGAAGTCATCTCATTCACAGCAGCCCCCAGTAAAGTTCTCAGGAATAGACCCTCCCACAGGAGGAAGATTAATGCAGTGAGAAATTTAGGGCACTGACAAGAAGTTACAGGAGACACCAGATGGTGAAGAGGCTCCATGTTCCTGGATGGGTAGAATCGATACTGGGAAGATGACTGTGTTACCAAAAGACATCTACAGATTTAATGTAATCAAAATTTAATGCCATCAGAATTCTAATGACTGTGGGTGTGGTGGTGCATGCCTTTATTACTGATGCTTGGGAGGCAGATGAATGTAAATTTGAGGTCTTTCTGGCCTATGTAATGAGTTCCAGAACAGCCAGGGCTATGTAGGCAGACCCTGTGTCAAAAAAACAAAACCCAATGACTCTCTTCACATAACTAGAAAATATGTCTTAAAATGTATGTGGAAACCCGAAAGACAACGTAGCCAACCCAATCCTAAGGGGAACACATATTGCTGGAGACACCATAGTAACTGACTACCAACCATACTGTCTGTCAGAGAGTCAAAGGAAGTGTAGTACTAGCACAGAAAAAGTAGGTGAAGGGCAGTCCAGAAATAAACCACACAACTATGGACAAACGATCTTTGATAAAGGACATCAAAGACTTACACTGGAGGCAAGAAAATTAGTCCGGGAGAGAGAGAGCAAACCTGAAGAAGAGTGAACTTAGACTCACATGTCTTACTTGCTTAAAAATCAACTGAAAATGTATCAAAGTCCTGAATTTAAAACCTGAAAGAGGAGCACCTAGGAAGTTATGATCAAGTCACAGGTATGGGAAAGAACTTTCTGAGCAGGACTCCTGTTGTTCAGGATACAATCTCCAGAATCAACACATAAGACCATGGGAAATTACAAAGTTGCTGCACAGCAAAGGAAGCCATCTTGGCTGGCTATACCTCAGAGAAATATCTAGATTATGTAGTAAGGAATTAAAAAAAATTAAGCATCGAACCCCCAAAACTGCTGATGAATGGGGGAGGGCACAGTGCTAACAAACTGGAGAGTTTTCAAAAGGGGAAATAGAAAAGGCCAGTACTTAAAAATGCTAACAGAAGCCACTTTGACATTCTATATCACCCCAGTGACAAGGGCTATGATCAGGAAGACAAATGACAAAACTGCTAGAGAGGCTGGTGGGAGAGCAAAGGTGATGTGGGATTCCCCTCTGTATGCTGTGATTACCATTGATAAATGAAGGAACTGCTTTGGGCCTACAGCAGATCTATAGGGGAACAGAGCTAGGCAAGGAAAACTAAATGGAATGCTGGGAGAAAGAAGGGCAGAGTCAGGGCGAAGCCATGTAGCCCTATCTGAGCAAGACAGAACTTTAGCGGATAAGCCACAGCCATGTGGTGATATACAGTTTAATAGAAATGGGTTAAATTAATATAAGAGTTAGCCAATAAGAAGCTAGAGCTAATGGGCCAAGCAGTGATTTAATTAATATGGTTTCTGTGTGATTATTTCGGGGCTAAGCAGCCAGGAACCAACAAATGGCCTCCTTACTACACAAAGTTGTGCAACCACCACAGAAATCAGCTTGGAAGTTCTTCAAAAAGTTAAAAACAGAGCTACCACATGCCAGCTATACCTCTCCTGGGCATATGCCCAAAGGAGACTGTACCCTACCACAGAGATAGTTGCATGTCTCTGCTTATTCCCGCATGATTCATAATAGCCAGGGCATGGCACCAGCTTAGCTGCCAGTCAACAGAAGGATGCACAGTGAGAATGTGGCACAAATAGACAGCAGAATTTTCCTTAGCAGGTAGGAAAAGTGAAATTTACAGAAAAATGATGGAACTGAAATTTTGCCATTGGGTGAGGTGAGCCTGTCTCCAAGACAGAAGGTCACATGGTCTCACATGCAGATTCTAGCTTTTCTAATGTTTGTATTTAAATAATGGGTGTGAGAATGAGTATAGACTCTGAAGCTAGGTGGGTGAGCACAAGGTGGGAATAGCGTTGACATGACGGGAGGATGTCATGTGTGACATGAGTGTAGGAAGGAGACGAGTTACTGTGTGGGGCAGAGCTGGGAGGGGCGGAAGAGAAAGGTGAAGGGGGCAAACAAAACCCAAATTTTGTTTGAAATAGGATATAATGAAACCTGATTTCTTGCAAGCTAATAACCCTAAAATGGTGGATGTCTGTAGTACTCTCTGACTGCTGTCATGGGGATTTAAAGCAGTGCTTCCGTAACCTGTAATCTCCACATACTAGTTGGCTCACAGTCTAATTTTCACTAGTGGAGCTGTGTGGCATGCCACTTTGTGACCTTTTCACAATGTAGGCAATGAGCCAGAGCCTTGTTCATATAAAATGAATTCCCAGTGCTTCAAACTGAAGCCATAGGGGTCTTTGGGTTTCCAGCTAGTGAATAGATTAGGATATGTTTGCCCGTTCAGCACCAGAACTTCCCTCCTAGAGGCACCATTTTCATCATTGAGAGGAGTTTTGAATCATGTGAGTAAATGTTCAGAGGAGGAAGAGGAAGTTCTTTCCCCATGAATGAGTCCTAATAGCAATTGCTAAGACAGTAAGAACACAGACTGGGACACTGGTAAGGGGGCGTTAGGGTACACAGCTGGAATCATAGGATTTAAGGACAATTCTTAGAAAAATAATTTCATACCACCCATTGCTACAAGCTGCAACATTATATGGTAATTGCTCAGCCATCTTTTCACGAGTGACTTATCAGAACCAAGGGGTCTGTTAAAGGCTAAACCAAAAAGCAAAGCTTTTTGGCGTTATTGCCTTGTGAATAAAGTAGCTGTCCTTTGCTGTAAATTTTTAACTGTAGCTGAACTTCCTTTCTGTTGCATATTTGGGAATTAATTCCCACAGTTAAGAACTGTTTCCTATGCCTTTGATCTATGTGAACAGAGTTTCTCACTGCCAGGACTCTGTTCCTCCTTCCTAGGTAAACACTGAGATCTGCCTTCCTACAATTATCTTCACCAGCAGGCATTTGGTCAGTGCTTAGGGTCCAGGCATAAAGCGCGCCATCTAAGATAATCACAGATATCCAAGGACATAGAATTACTACTTGCCCAAGCTGCTGTTCTGGCTTTATCCCACGACCAGAATGGCTGATAACAGCATACCCAGGAACTGATAATTTAGAAGCCTGGGAGAAGATGTTCCTTCTTCCAACAAAGTTTGTCCTCAGGGTTAAGGACAATCAATTATGGGTTAATTACAACTGACATAGGGTTGGGGGTTGGGGAAAAGTTTTGTAGGCTCAAGGACATCTTTGAAAACAGGACAATTGAATGGGATAATAGGTAGATTAGTATGCGCTTACTCACACTAATAATAATAGTGAGTAACAGAGTGAATACTTGTGAACTATTTTTTATAGGTAATTTACACTGGTATAGATTCTTGTATATTGATACAAATTCAAATTATATTTGTTATATTGAATATGCCATTTCTGTTTATAATATTTGTACATCTATGCAAAGTTTTTTTGTTATATTGTATGTATGTATGTTTCTACCTCTATTTAAGACATTTTATATATTGATACAATTTTAGGATATATTTATCATATTGCACTATA